>CM021539.1:2763323-2784190 GCA_010994315.2 Pisaster ochraceus | reverse complement strand
AGTTTCTGGATTTGCAGCACAATATTGTCGTTGTCTTTGGCAGATTTAGTATATTATATAATATTTTCGTCTGTGTTAATTTTGTTTTTGTTTCTAATGTAGGCAAACAGGGAAAGCTTTCCCTGTAATTAATGATGTGGCTTTTCGTTTGGTGCATTAGCTTAGTAAGCTTCATAATATTGACCTGCGCCATCGAGACGGAATAAACAGATACTTAAAAAGCAAACATTCCCATGTTTCTGTGATAATACTTTATTTGTTCTAATGTATAAAGGGAAAGCTTGAATCTTGTTTGTCTGTGCTATTCTTTTCACTTGTTTTTAAACGTAAAAGGAAGGCTTGGCATGTAATGATGTTGATGTGGTCATTGATGGGTTGCTGTCAAGAACTTGTTAAAATATTGGGTTCTCGTTAGATTTATGGGGTTGAGATCTTTTGTAGGTATACACAAGATTGAACAACTATTATGAAGAGACATCTTAAATCCAGTCTAAAAACAGCGCCCTCTGTTGGCGGGTATAAACACAGATATTGTTACAGAACTCTACTAATAACTAGATTGACAGCTCTTACAGGCTACGTTGCAAGTTTTTACAAATGTTTTTAATATGGCCTAATCCCGTTTATTATTAAGGTTATTCCTCGTTGAAAGAAGCGTATCTCTCTTGATGAAGTTTTAAATCACAATTGAGGCAAGAAGTTTGCTATTTTTGATAATGCAAATGAAATGAAAGCCTTTCTGGTTAAATCTTTGGAATACGATTTGTCTTTACTCGGCAACAAGTTGAAGTTACATTTCAAAAATATATGAAACAAATGTTTTTGAAAAACACAGACAAGTAACTATAGGCACTGCAATCATTCAACACAAAGGTTCTGAACCCTTTGTTACACACTATTTTCTACTTTACGTTTTTCAAAAAAAAATATAATGTTGAATTTTATCATTTATCAACTAACAATACTCTGTTCTCATTTGTAATGAATTTCGAATTGGCCGAAAGCGTTATGAGTTTCCATTTCACTTTCCAGCCTTAGTAATCAGAAGCATTTGTTCGTGTTATAGGCCTATTTATTTGTTTGTTTTTATTACTGGTAGGGTTTAGCAATTTGCTAGGTCATTGGTTGCTCACAAGATTCTGCTGTTCAGAAGCTTCCTGACTGATTGCAACTAGTCAAGAGCAAAACGGTCATCGACTAATCTCGTAATCAGATCATTGAATGACTACAGGTACTATAATAAGGTTAGATATGGGCGGCCAAAAGGGCCAAAACTAATAATTTTTTTGGCCGCCCATAGTTAGAAGCCCCCAGATTAAGCAAAAATGTCGCTGGGCTTGGCCAAAATTGTACCGGACTAAAAATTGGTCGTAGGAAACATCATTTTAGTCTTGTCACGGGACTTACTCAAACTTACTAATTAAAAATCAAACTCTCTTCTTTTTTTGGACTGATTTAAAATCAATCGTGTTTCACCTAACGTTTGATTTATTTTCTTTTGTCAAAATTATTAAAACAATTTTTTACAGTGGTCCTGAGTCTGGTTGACCCGGAAGCTTGTCAAAAATAGTTTTGTTGACCCAGATTCTGCGACTTGTATGGGTCATTGACACATTATACCGGGCCATACTGACCAAGAAATGGGTCGGGCCCAAAGGGACCCGGGTCTGGGTTCCGACCCGGGAGATTTTAGAGCGTAATTATGCAAGGGTCTGACCTGTGGGAAATAGAATTTGTTTAAATTCGGATCGAGGCTATTCTTGCGGTTTCAATTTACGTGGATACAATGTTGTTTGTTTTGGTTGTTTGTTGGGGTGTTGGGTGTTTTGTTTGCTCGTTTGTTTGTTGAGTGTGTGTTGGGGTGTTGGGATGTTTGTACGGTGTTTGTTTATTTGTTTGTTTGTTTGTTTGTTTGTTAATTTGTTGGGGTGTTTGTTTGTTTGTTTTTGTTTAATCACAGACGGGTTCCATTGAACTGGATTCTTTCCTGTGACGGACTACCACCTGCAAGGCTCTCCGCCGTCGCAAACGAAGACGTCTTGGTGACATTCCCGTCCGATTCCGCTCCGCTCTTCCCCGAGATGGTGTTACTGCTAGTCGTGGCGGTTGCTTTGCGCCTTCCATTGTCAAGCTTCCGACGCCACATGGTCCAGACCCGACGGGTACAGACGAAGGCGACGAAGACGAAGACACCGTGGAAGGCATTGAGGATGATCGCTACGTAGAAGAGGACGGTCACATCGGTAAAGCTGGCCAAGAAAAACCATATCCAAGTCAAGCCCATCAGAACGGAAACCTAGACGGATATAGCATGGGAGAATAAAATCTTCTTGGAACTTGTTATAAAAATTAATAATGTCCATTTTAGAAGTTTACATTAAACCTTCCCTATATTTTGTGTCTCAGTGCAGTTTTCCCGTATCCAAAGAAAATGGATCTTTCCAGATATCGTACAGGATTGATAAGGATAAAAACTGCATTGTTTAATTTCAGTTCGAAAGGTTACTGATAATAAAGTTTGTACCTGAGCACTTTTTCTTCTTCTGTGAAATAACTCCCTCTGATTTTGTTTTTCAATATGATGTCACCTATACAATAATTACAAGGCCGGACGGCCACTTCAATTTGAGGGCGACACTTAACTGATTTGGGCCGAGTCGACCCAAATCAACTGTCACCAGCGGCAAGTTGCCAAATGATCAAACTCAATGCCGTTTTGATTAAACGTTTTGGAAATTCAGGAATGAACTGAAAATTCTCTGGAATGTACTTGAAATGTGACGTCATTTGATGCTTTTGGATTTTGACAAATTGTCCCACAGACGGGAATATTTCTTGGCGGAGACAAGAATCCCTAGACGGCACTAGACATAATGATTTGACTGTATCAACTGCTTATGATACCCGTACCTTCAGGTAGATGAAAAACTCGTCCCTTGCCCTCTGCAGAGCCGACTTATCTTTCTCGATGAAGCTAGTGATCTTCTTTGACGCACGCAAGCCAATGATCGTCTTGATAAAGAGGACACAGTTAACAATCAAGGACGCCATCACCGGCAGACCGAAGGCCCAGAGGTTTGCCATCTGTGGGCGTATCCAACAGATTCCACCTCGGCCGTAGGAGAAGTCGATCCCGGTGGTGGAGGGCGAGATGAAATGAAGAGGAAGGCAGACGATGAGGGCGACTACCGGGGTGCCCCAGCTAAAGAGGCACATCCACATGAGGGCGTGGGTACTGCTGTCAACCAACCTAGGACCCGCCCGCACGGAAAATGTGCGGCTGACGTCATATCTATGACGTCGGGGGAAAAGATGTAATTCATATTTTAGTGGAACTGGAAAACTTATGTTATTGCATTATCACTGAATGCACGTCTTATGGTATCGAACATCCCTGATCACTGTTATGATGTATCAGTTGTGTGAAATACTTTTTTGGGGCGAAAATTGCAGACTTAAGACAATGATGTCCTTTTCTGGTCACAATAATAATTACAGATGGTTTGTCTTGGCCGAGCGGTCTTCTGCATCGGACTCAAGTTCTGATGGTTGAATCACCAGTTTGATTCCCAGGCATCAAGACACTTGTGTCCTTGTGCACGGCACTTCACCATAATTGCTTCTTTTAACCTAGATTTATACATGGGAACCTGAGAGGGCTGCAACAGTATTGAGTTGGATTACCCCCCCCCCCAAGCGCAAGGATTATAATGTGCTCTCTTTTTTTATACAGTACCAAATACTGTTTTTATGAAAAATGTCAGTGACATACCGCGCGAAACGTTCCCATAAGATACAACACGTGTTGTGCATTATTACCCTTACCAAAGTGTGCATTACCCTTACCAAAAAGCGCATTACCCTTGTATCAAAATGAGAATTACCCTTGCCGAAATGGGAACATCGCTTATAATAGTTCTGCGCTCGTGGTCAAAATGAAGTGAATACGGTATGGCAGGAGATTCTGTCCCCGTACGGCAAACTGTGTGGACAAATCTTCTGATAGCGCCCTCTGTTGAATCATCCTCCTTCAGCCCATGTTAATTTTCCATAATAGAGAGACAGAATCTCCGGGGGACAGATTTCCCTAGAACAACGGCTTTTTGTAACGGGACTCTTAGTTGTTTAAGCGCTCATATCCTTAGACGTGCTTTAACCATTCCTCAAACTTTCTCACTCCCTTTAGAGGAGCATACAAATGAGCGCCACACAAGGGGTTAATCCAACACAATACTTTCTCAACCCTCTTGGGTTGAAATTTATACACCTGGGTTAAGAATAGCAATCATGGTTAAGTGCCTTTGTTAAGTGGAATCAAACTCACACTCCGATATTCAGCAACCATGTCCGATGTAGAGCGCTCGGCTACGACACACCACATTAAAGATAAAAGCTATTATAGACCTATTTACCCGAGAGCCGTCATCCAAAAAAAGCAAGCCAACCAGATGTAATGCAAGACGACTGCCATGACAGTGCACACATCCGTTGAGTCACGCGGTATGTATCCACCAATCAGAAGTAAAATCTCAGCTGCAAATAGTGCCACCACAAAATGCATGGTCGCTTTCCCGGGCACTGTGCGCAGACTCGGAAACATGCTGTAGGTGACGAAGGTTAAGACAAGCGCAAGCGATGAAATCGAGGTACCAATAATGTTGATGACCTCCTGCGGCCACGAATACGCCAGCCAAGGGTCTCGAAAATGGTCCTTGCAGACTTGAGCGCTCCCGTCTGGAAAGATGAGGTACTGGTTAGATTCATAAACCCTCCCGTCAACTTTGAACTGCATGACGCCCTCTTCGACGAGATACTGTGAGGGACTCGACAGCATAATGTGATAGCAGAGTAGTGTCGTGGATAAGTTGCAAAAGAGTACCGTTCTGGACACGCCCTCAGGAAACAAGGAGTCATTCTGCAAAGGGTAAATCACGTGGAGTATGATGCCCTCGGCTAAATGTAGAGCTGGTGTGTCGTTCTGGTAGAAGTACGGAGTACCATCGACTACATGGAACATTACGTCCTCGGCATCGAAGCTCGATGCAGAACATTGATCGACGGATAAACTACCTGAACAGGTCTCTGTCAGGTTAACACGCATGACCGTCAGCCCTGGGATAGTGCCGGAAACAATACTACCCATCGCAGCCATTTGCTCACTCAAATCATTAAACGCTGTCCACACCGTACTTATGTTGATGATGTCAAACGCGATGCCTAGGTACAATGCAGAGGAATTGTCAGACTGTGAATCTTGTTGGATTTCGTGGACGCCCTCAATGGCCTGATGGTCGAGATAGAGGGCGTCTACAAACAGCAACAGGAAAGCTTCTAACCAAGTGGTGTTACTGATGACGGATTCGTCAATGGAAAACGATACTTCTACGTTCACAACAGGCAGCTGTATACTACAGGAGAGTCCACTAACTCCACCGCTAGGGATACATTTCTGAGTATCCAGCGAGAAGTTGAAGCCGTTTGGACATTGCAGTATCAGTGGGACAGAGTCAAAGGCAAGGTCAGCGAGCGAAGGGAAGTCAAAAGGAATAGAGATGGGCGAGCCCGTCGACCCAATTACGGCTCTCGGGGCGTAACAGTACGGATTGGCGTTTGACCAATGATTGTTACATACAACGCAGTGTGGGTTTTTATACCACGTGCCGTTGATATTAATTGCCGCTTGGTAGGTTCCACAAAGATTTGCAGCCCAGGCTCCTATGCCACCTCCTGGACAATCTGCAACCAGATCCGGGAAACAACTTCGTGGCAGCGTGATTGAGGTCATGGAGTCAGTCGACTGTCTTGGCTGAAACTGGTAAACGACCTCCGTGCATTCGACTTCCACTAAGCCCCCTGCTATCGGATCGAATGATTTTTCTTTGCATTCTATCTTTGTAAGATTCCATGGTATCAGGTCGTGGAGCTTGACCCCGCGACAGAACGCACAATACATGTTCACGTAGTGTCTCCACACACCGTCAGCTGACTGGGCTGTCACCGGTATAGAGTGAACGAGCTCGTCGCTGTCATTGCCGGCGATTTTGAGTCCATAGAAGAGTGGCAGTGGCGAGGCACACCTCGTATTAACCTCATGGTTTCGATAACCAGTAGGACATCCGGTCACCAGCCAATGCCCACGGTAGTCCAGCATTGATGGACGTTTGCCATGGGCATCGATCAAGGAAGTGCGGATGCATTCCTCTTGTCGACCTCTGCCTCCACCGGGCTTTGGGAGACCCCCAATGAGATCCGACGACGACTGGTAGCAGGCGTCCGCAGACGAGCCGTAACAGCAGTCTCCGTGAGCACCGCATATCTGGTCACACCAACAGTAATGAGTGGAAGTCAACTTGATGCATGGTTTTGGACAGTCGCTTCCATTCCCATGAGAGCAAACCGATAGCTGGTCCTCGCATAGAGCAAACCCACCGATATCAATTGCAAATCCAGAGACCCCATCATCAAGCGGCTGAACTGTGTATTAAAAACAGTTTGAAACAAAAGAGTTATTGTTTGAGTGATACACTGTACGAACTCACGGGTCAGAATGGAACCGGTTCTGGGTCCTTGGGGATTACCCAATTCTGGGTCTGTGTCAAAATGACACAGAAATGGTTTAGCTGACGCAGAATGCGAGCTAAAACTCAGTTCTTAAAACCAGATTCCGGGTCAGCCTGACCCGGAAATTGATCATGGCCCTTGAGATCTGGGATCCAGGGCAATTCTGTCCCAAGGAGTGTACAGCTCAAGTTCAAATTCACAGTTTGAACTACTTTATCAGCTAGCAACTCCTCGATGTTTTTGGAACAACCCGGGACTTGTGGGGAGAAGGGTGCGACCTTAGTCCCCGACGGGGGCAATCGCTGTGGTTTGTGGCAGATCTGACACTGTAAACAAATCTTGCACCGAACTCCGAGTATGGAAATTTCCGTCATTTTTGTACCCACAATCAAATCGAGGACGTCCCTGGTATGTTGAACAACCTCGACCCCTTTTATAAAACAGTCTGACATGTGTACATGTAATTGTCTAAGGGAGGGAGAGAAGAGTGTAAAACCCAAATGACCACTCCGAACTTTATCAATGGTAAAGTGGGGTCACCAGCCGTTCATTATTTGACCTGAGAGGGAGGTTGATAGGTGAGAGTAGAAACAGGTGTCAGGATTGATGTTGTTAATACTCAACACCTAGCACAGGTTAAAACAAACGTAGCAGATTGATTTGGTTTCTGGTGTTGTATTTATTGATCTCTTTGTGTGTAGTTAATAACATCCATTGTACGATAAATAAACCAACAACAAAACTTTGAAATATTTCCATAATCAATTTCCTCATTTTCACTAACCTTTGCTTTCTCAGAGTTCCAAATTTAACATGAAAAAAATGATAATACAAAAAATGGAATCAATCCATTTACTCGACTTTCATTTATATAAATATCAAGGTACTGAAGCTTCAGATAAAGTAATACGTTTTGAGCGGGAAATACTGAGACACGAACTATATGTTTGAGCAGCTGAACTACAGTACGTGCCATAGTATATTGTCACAGTGTATCGAATTATTTACTAATGTTAATTTTTGCAACGGGGATAAATAATATGATTTGGTTTTACCCTTACGCCATGTGTAAGGGTAAGGTAAAACCAAATTATATTAGTTTTCCCCCGATGCAAACTTTATCATCCTACTCGTTGCGGTACCCGCTGCTAAGGATTCGGAGTATAAAGTCCTTAATACACATCGGTGTAAAGGGTAAAACCAAATTATATTATTGAATCCCGATGCAAAAATTTACCTCTTTGAGGTACCCGCTGCTAAGAATTTGGACCTGCCTCTAGCCATCGGGCTAGCTCGGTGGTCTGGTGTTGAGACGTCTGCTCTGGCGGTACAGGAGTCGTGGGTTCGGGTCCCACCAGAGTGGTTTGCCTGCGTTTTCACAGAGTTCGGAAAAGTACATCGGTGTAAGGGTAAAACCAAATTATACTATCAAATTCTTGAGGAGGGAAACCCTGCAAATGTAACATGGTAGTATTGTTTTACTCAAGAGCGCGGGTACTGTTCAAGACAGGTCAGTCTTGAATAATTAGTTTGCTCCGTAGGCCTACACAACCATGTTGTACTATTAACAGATCGAACAGTGAAACCAACCGATGCTTAAAATTAGCCACACCGAGGCTGGAAGGTAAGTCAATCAAAGCTGCAAGGTAACCAAAACCGAGGCTGGAAGATAACCAAATCGAGAATAAAAGGTAACCAAATCGAGAGTAAAAAATAACAAAATCGAGAGTAAAAGTTAACCAAACCGAGTCTGAAAGTTAACCAAACCGAGTCTGAAAGTAGGCTGGAAGGTGACCATAATGAGACTGAAAGGTGACCATACCGAGGCTGGAATGTAACCAGCCAAGGCTGGAGAGTAACCAAAAACGAGGCTGGAAGGTAACCAAACCGCGGCTGAAAGGTAACCATTTGAGGTCGGATGGTAACCAAACCGATGCTAGAAAGTAGCTAAACTGAGGTTGGAAGGTTACCAATCCGAGGCTGGATGGTAACCAAACCGAGGCTAGAAGGTAGCCAAACTCGGGTTGGAAGGTTACCAATCCGAGGCTTAAAGGTAACCAAAACCGAGGCTGAAAGGTAACCAAACTGTGGCCAGAAGGTTACCAATCCGAGGCTGGAAGGTAACCAAACCGAATGCATGTAGTTCCTGTGGTATTAAAATATTTACAAAAATAGCAATTGTCTTAAACTCTTGTGGGCGCAGTTATTTTTACAGAGGACAATGGAAGAGATTGTTAATTCGTAGGCCTTCACTTTATGCAGAATGGCTCCTTTATCAACTTTCGATATGAAGAAAGTTTACTCCTCTCAAACCTTTATTAGCTGTTGTTTTCAATAATATTGTTGTTATGTTGTAATACACCACATGTATAAAAAAAACCTTCTCATTTGACCAATGTATCTTGCCTGACAGAAAAGGCCCTTGAAAGTACAGTCTCACTGTTTTGTAAACAAGGTGTCATGATCAGTAGCGTCTGCATAATTTCAGTTGTCTCCACGTTTCTCATGTCTTTTCTATACATATGGCTAATTTCACTAACAATCTTATTTGAGATAAACAGGGTTGTTTGGGATGTCGTTTACCCTTTTACTGTCTGACCCGTTCACTATCATTCAATATAATTTTAAATGGATGCGCTATTCCAGCCTGTAGTTTGATTTCATGGGGTCATTGCATCTACACAGTAAACAGTCAACCCTCCTACTGTCTGACCACTCAATCTCAACCACTGTGGTTTTGAAAGATAGATAAACTATGACAGCCTGCAATATGATATCATGTGTGAATACATCTACACTGTACATAGTCAACCATTCTACTGTATTACCCGGTATATCATTCACCGTGGATTTCAACGACACAGTATTCCAGCCTGCAAGGTATGACAATTTATCATATGGTTAAACCGCACTGATGTTATTTCTGTGCACAGATGTGCCACTATTCACAGTTTGTGAAGTTTGATTGTTCCAACTGGAAGGTCAAGTCGCCAGAATTTGTTATCAAGCGTAGGAGGGTTAATATTTCCATTACTAAACGTCATGAATTAATTACTCCTTGGCCCTTAAAAAAACCCAGCCGTGTTAGCAGACACATCTGTCTGATTCACGCCTGTGTGGTCATAAAATTGCACATTACATGGATTTAAAGTAGTTCAAATCAGTAATGTGCCTTTTATGTGCTCATAATCGGGTTCGGTATCTTATGGAGATGGAGACCAAGGGAAAACAACATAACAGGTCTCCACAGGTAAATTCTAAAGACCGGGGTGAGCCACAAGACATTGTTTGTACGGAAAGATGTTGACAGGGACACAGGAAAGAACAAAAGATGTCCCCACAGACCCTAGGATGCATTGTGTGTGCGTTATATACGAAGAATGGGCCTGAGAACAAAAAAGATCCAAACATTTTAGTGGCTTGAAACACTATGTGGACTTACACACGTCCACATATATATATTTTTTATAGTCTAACACATGTCCACAGAGAGTTTTTTTTTTTTTTTTTTTTTTTTTTTTTTTTGGGGGGGGGGGGGTTGGAAGAATATGATTTTCTTAATTGCGGAGAACAGGGGAATGCCTATACAGAGTTTGTGTATGGATAGGTATACACATTCAAACCGAGGAACTTAAAGCAAAAAGGTACAACAGGGTCCCTGGCCGGAGGAAGGTACCAAGCTGGAAAGTGAGTAAAAAAACACCAATGGGACCTGTTGCCAAGCAGAGTGTTCACATTTTTGTGTTTTAGGCAGCAGAGTGTGGGGTTAGAATCCCGGTTGTGGCATGTGTGTCCTTCAGTGAGGTACTGAACCACAATTCCTTCGTCCTCCAGTTGGGACGTACAACCGAATAGGTCATTGTTTTCTGTAAAACGCACTTAAAGAACCCAAAGCAATCACTAGGCGATGGCCCCGTGCTTCTGGTATGGTTTGGCGGCAAGTTGCACCACCGGTCTGCCCTATATATGTAGGCGCTTTGATTGCTTACACAATAATTATTTCCTCAAGACTTGTTTTAACCCAGTCAGTTTCCTTTTGAGTTTACGCCACTTACCGTTGGCGAATTTATTTATACTATCCCATAAAATGAAAGCTCATAACTTTCTCGAATCATAGCATTTTTTAACGACGTCCCTTCCGCCTCAGCTAATACAATAGACGAATTATCATTTGATTTGTTTTAAAATAAGTCGTATGAGAGACTTCGCCTGAATGTTGTTTTCTTTCAGTTTTACAAATTAATTTTTAGAGTGTAGCTCCAATGCAAGTTTGCACACGTGGTCCTTTTACGAATGACGTTCAGAAACCTCTCAAGTCTGCCGTAATTATCACAAGAACACGGGGCGGTGAGTGGTTACGCCAATCACCCTGTCGCCATTCATCAAACAATAATTGTCAAGTGTTCGGAGATGACCTTTTTGAGAAGATTGTGTCTCAAGCTTCATCTTCCTCTTAGAGACTATCTTAATTATAAATCGATGCATGAACTCGACATTGTAAGAGTATTTGTTATTTTTAAGAGAAGGACATCTGTGGTCCGATTGTACACGCGTGACGTTGTCAGCGCACCCTTCCACAAAATGTCTGGTCACGCCACTTCGTGTTTACTTTCAATCATCTACTAGGAGCCGGCTGGTAGAGCAGAATGCGCTACCTTCCCAACCTTTTCGAGGAAATTATGGTTAAGTGCCTTGCTCAAGGGCACAAGTGTCGTGAACAGGAATCGAACTCACACACTGCTGCTGACAACACCAGAGATTGGATTTGGTGAACCAGATCAGCCACGAAACATCACAAATGAAGTCATATTCGAGAAAACTGCATCTGAAAACCTTTAAAAAAAAACTATAAAAAAAACCGCAATATCTGATTTTGGTTGCTATACAGCCAGTTAAGGACAATGTATTCACATGCTAAAAGTGCTACGTTTTTTCAATATTTTTTCTTGACTCGCACAATGGATTATGCCCAAATTTTCACAGGTTTGTAATTTTATGGTTGATCAGACAAAACATGAACACTGTCTGCGACTATTTATTCAGATCTACCAATCCTGTAAAATACCTTGGAATACCTCTGATAGAGGGACTCCAGGATCAAATTCAATTTGATGATGTAATAATTGTCCAATAGGCAAAGTCCTCATGAAAATTGAAAGAAAATTGAAAGTCTCTAACCTCACGTTAACATGGTGTAAATTGCCAGTGCATTTGATTTTTTTTCCAGCGCGAAATTCAGAGCTTTTTCAGAGCTGACGACACCAGAGCTTGGGTCCGGTGAACTAGACCGCTCAGCCACGTTGGTAAAATCCTGGAACATCCACCAACAGTTCAGCGCACAGGGAGAATTTCACCCTGTTTTGTTTTAAACTTCATCTTTCCTCGTCTCGATTTTAATTGGATCATCGAGATACCATCTTTATTATACTAGATCGTGATTTTATACACGAGAGCTTTCCTCATTCTGACGCACGCAAGATTACAAGTTGTGATTTGAACTCTTGAAAACTTCATTGAGGGAACTAATAACAGATGGTATCTCAATTTGTAATTCCGATTTATCGCTTGAGTTATTGACCGAGTCGCGGAATCAACAGCTCGAGTTTCTTGGCAACGTTTAGTGATGGTTGTTCACCCGGACTGGGGTGACATTTTGAACAACTGGGGTGAGTTTTTGGTCATTTAGTTATTTCCACGCACGAGTTCAGCGCTGTAAACTGGTGTAGGGGAACACAATGGTGGTACAACTTGTTTTTATCTAGGGGAAACTTCTGGCATAGTTGATGTTCACCTTTTATATTTTTTGTTTGTTTAAAAAAGCCCCCTTTCAACATCTGTATGTACTTGGCTGTTTTGTTATAAGATATTTTGGCGTTAGTGTAAAAATAAACACATTGTCATACAAGTTTCTTCCTTTTTGGTCGACTTTTCGAAGCCCCAACCAATTGCGGTGAGGCTCGGTCATGTAATGTAGGCCTATATTGAATGTTGAGCCAATATGAAATTGATTGGCGAGCTGGAGAAATGGTCATGGGTTATTATTGTTATTATACAATCTGGTAATGAAACCAAGTGAACTTAATTGCTTTAGCTTGGGTGCTTGCAATGTGAACTAGAAACACCGGGGTCAACCCCTGCTTTTTAGACTGGAGGGGACAGCATATCAGTTGTCCCCCCCACTTTTTGATTGACTGTTCATTGGAAATAAGCAACAAAATATATACACAATTTTCTTTACTTAAATCATTCATTACATTTTTTGTTCAAATAAAAGAATAGCGAACAAACGGTGAAGTGTTTTTTGTTTTTTTGTTTTTTTCAATCTCATCTTTTTTTTCTGATGGACCGCGCGCAGAATGGTATTCTGGGCCTATTATGTAAGATTTATTTTTTCAAGACTTGCTCGCCCGTACCCCCTACTTTTCAGAAGTGATCGACGCCCTTGCCTACTCTTCCAAAATAATTGCTCTGGGTTCTACTCCGTGCACTGAAGCCTGGTACACGGGACCTACGATCCAAAGGACAAAGCATCTTGCTCAAGGACACAAGTGCCATGACTGGGACTCGAACCCACACTCTGCTGATCAGAAACATCATAAGCTTGAGTCCGGAGCTCTTTAACCGCTCGGATTCAATGTGGTTGTAAGTGAAGCTACGATGTACGAGAAAAAAGTATTCGCATTTGAAAGTATTGTGTTGTAATTTGTTATGGTTTGTATTAGTCAGTTTTGAGTTTGAATGTTTTAGTGCACAATGGAAAACAAATTTCACTTTTTACTTGTAAACTGTGATGAAATATATAAAATTAAATTAAATTTAAATAAAAATGATTTGATGAATAGCTCGTTTTCAACGCAGAGAGCCATGCATAACAATGTTTAATAATATTTACAACTACAATGACGTCTAAAAAACATTAATGTCGACGCTATATATGTGTACGTGAAAAATTGATTACTTCCTTATCTACATCCATTACCGGTATCATGTCTGTAGTTGCATATTGTTCTTTTCCCAACCAATGATTGCTAGTCCTTCAAAAGTCCGTCCACACTCGGATGTTCCAGGATTGATTGATACCGTTGTTTGGACAAAATGCACGGCAAGCGATCCATGACTGGCGGAGCTAATTATGAGAATAGTTTATTTTAGAATTGATGATGCTTTCGTACAAGAACGTCTGCGACAAATTCCCAGAAAGTATGACTCACTCCAGATCACTTATTTGGTAAAATTATGTTTCCTTATCCAGTCTAGATATTATAACTGACATGCATACCGTGCAAACAAATGCGTAGGTCACATAGTGCTCAATGTTCATAAAACAAAAGCGAAAATTTTTGATTTCCGCAAAGTTAAAAATGTAGCCTATAATTGGAATACAAACACACAGAGATTGATAATAAAGCTATAACCAACGGCTTATTTTTCACGTAAAAAAGAAAGAAAGAAAGAAAGAAATTAATATATTTTTAGGTGAACAGTGATACCAGGTTTCTTTTTTATCAAAGTGTTGTATCAAAGTGTTACTTTTGTAGTATTGTCTGCTGGTTCAATAGTCTGACTAAGAAAGGCTTAAGAGAGCTTCAGAGAGTCGCCAAGGCTGCCAGCAGGGGTTATTGGTAGAATTGTTCAAGAAATGGACTGGATTTATGAACAAGCTTTAATAGGAAAACTAAACCTGGGCCCAATTTCATAGAGCTGCTTGAGCACAAAAATTTGCTAAGCACAATAAAATGTTGCTTACCAGAATCATGTTACCAGCCAAACTACCATGTCACGTGTGCAGTTTGTGACTGGCATCCTGCTCATTTCTGCTTAGCAGGAAATCGTTAGGCAATATTTTCTGCTTAAGCAGCTCTATGAAATTGGCCCCTGATCTGTACAGATAAAACCAACCAATTACATTCCCAGACTGTGTTTAGTAGGGCAGGAGAATCTTGCAAGCTCATTTGCGGACTAACCGCTTGCTTACCCAGTGTAATTCGGATATTTAACATAAATTTTTGGGGAAAAATGGTAGGGGAGGTGAACTTAATTATGTTGTCCGTATTTTTTGCTGGTTATTTTTTGTTAGGTTTTTATTGTGTAACTGTCTCCTCTCTGTGTTTGTTTAAATAAGAAAAACAATAATTTAATGTTTTTTAGAGTGGTTTGTCATAATGTGGTGTTAAGTATAATACTTCCCACACCGGGAAAGCTTGATTTTACGGAATTTTTAACATGACTGATAAAATATTGAATTTAATTGATATGAATTGAAGTCGGAAATAGGTCACACAGGTCAGAAAGACGCAGGTCATTAGAAATAGTTCACATGGGTCCAACTGCTCTTGAAACCAGCAGTTCATCTTTCATGATAGCCTCTGTTCAAGGCCCTCGTGTAGCCGCAAAGCGACTGGCACCGGAGACCACACGCGCGAGTGGCGCAGCAACGAGGGCCTTTTCCAACTCGTCAGGAATCTCTCACGTTTGTCTTTATATGTACCTTGATTTATGCTTCCTGGCCGGGGTGCGAGGCCGGGGTAGCAAAATTCCAAACCAATCATTCCAACTGATGGACTAAGCATAAACACAAACCTTCAATTCATTGTGATTGGCTAACCTATCATCGCTTTACTTATTTACATAACAATCATAAATAGTTATTAATGTTTGAATTGCTATGAATGATTCGACACAAAACACGCAAAATCAAGTGCGAAAAGGCCTTGTGTTTTCGTCATTTGCGTGTGCGCATGTGGTCTCTGCCTTCCCAACGATTCGCGGCTTATACACAGCTCTGTCTAAGCCACGTACGCCTTGACGAAAGGCTACTTCCTGTGCGGCTTAACGCCCCAGTGCAGATGCGCGGCAAGCTGACAATAAAGGTGGTGTAAAAAAAGAGATCTCTTTTTCAAAGTCTCTAGGCTTATATAACCCCAAGACTGGCCATAAAACAAAACAGTCACCAAATTTAACACAACTCTTTCAAGGCAATCCAATTACGTATACGGACTTTTATTAGCCCCCAGATGGTACATTTCCCACAATATTTTGTATACCTTTTTTCATTTGAACAGATGAAATTACAGTCAAACTATATCTTTTACGACGCTCATTTTACCGTGAAGTTGGCACAGTGAGCCCACCAATCATCCCGTGATGTAGTTCTATTTAAAAGTTCGCCGTCTTAAATTGCACAGAGTGATTTATCAGAGAACAAATAAAGTTTTAAAATGGACAGACTTTCGATGATAAATCTCATCGAGGCTACTTTACCTGGCAAGCTGAAAGACAAACAGCTTGGCCTACAGGGTTGCTAATTATAGAAAACACAGAAGTAGTTTTCATCTGTTTGAAAGTGTATGGGATGGGGAAAAACATATTCCGTGAGTACGGACTGGTAACTCGTATCGCATGGATTACTATTCGGTATCCGTACGTACGGAACAGTAATCCGTACGTACGGAACAGTACGTACGGATTACTATTCCGTATTCGTACATTGGGAATAGTAATCCGTACGTGTGATTAGTAATCCGTACGTACAGATTACTACAACAGGTCGTCATGTGCTTAAAAAACCAGCGGAGATGTCTGTAATGGATATACTCCATAATTTTAGTCAAATTAAAAGAAGTGTCGAGAAATAAACCACAAAGGAAACTGGCTGGGTAAATGTTTAATAATTTGGGTTATTTGCACAAAGAAAAATTGACTGGAGTGGTACTTGAACCAACGACCTCCGGATTTTTTCTTTGTTCAAACCCAATTAAATTAAAATTAAAAGGATTCTAATTAATTGCGTGTCTGGGTGTAAGCCTGCCAACGGGCATTTAGTTGTATTTTTTCTTTTTAAATATATTATACTTGGGTTTTTTTCATGGGGGAAGCCTCATACGGTAATTTGCAAAGACAAAAAACCTTCATCTTCAAACTAGCTATAGGCTACAGGTTAATACAAAATGTGTTTTATTTGCAAACCAAAACAACAGCAAACGTTTTCTTCGATCTCATTTGGGGAGGGGGTGGCAAGGGGGGCTGATCGAGATGTTTACGTGCCCCACCCACCTACTATGTGGATGCACTCTTACTCAGTGAACTTTTTATTTCACTACGTATCCGGCATCAGATGGAACTATGAAAGCAATAAATTGATTGTAGGCCTGCCTTATACTACGTGGTGCACCGTGTCGCCAAAAGGTTGGACTGGGGATAAAAACACAGTATGACAGAAAGAGTCCGGTGCACATTGCCCTCCATCCTACAGACTGTTTATCAATTCCTACTTCCAGCCCCTGGTTTATTTCCATCTTAGATTCTCTTCAACTTCTTCCAAGAAAGGCTTTTAGTCTTGTTTGTTGGGGGCGAACTTGCACTAATTTGCATTGATTTATTTATGTTTTAAGTACCCGGCGACGCAAAGGGCATCTTGTGCATCCTCCAAACTGTCTAATGTCATTTTAATTTTACAGACACGAAGAACAAAATTGTTTATTTTATAGGAGGGGATCATCGGCTCTCTGATGATGAAGTTTATACCACGGCAATCCTCCTGGGAAATATTTCCATCTGGACTCCTGCGTCAATCGGGAAAAAGGTAAAAGCATTTGAACGTGTTTTTCCTGCAGTAAGACATACCGCAACATTACTCGAGAGGATTCGGCCGTTATATACTAGGGTTTTAGGTTTTACATGGTGGGTGGAGGATAGGTCCGGTTTGGTGTTGCGATTTTTACATGTGGTACTCGATATGGGGCATCGTATTCGTACCCCAATCCCTTGTAGTGTACTAATCATTGTGTGCGTAAAATCTCATGATTTTTTTTCTTCAGAGAACCTTTTTGTTCGTTTCGATTTTTTTTTTTTTTTTTTTTTTTTTTTTTTTTTTGGGGGGGGGGCTTGTGTTGGAAGGGGTACTTGTGTACTAGAGGAAATAGTTAAAGTATGAGAACATTGGGACACCCTCTGCCCATATCGGGCACGGTGTAATTTATGCGATTACGCCATGGAGGGTGAATATGCGCAACATCGGTAAGATTAAATATATATTATATGTTGTATATTTTTGCATAAAACTTAAAGGGTATAAAGATGTAAATGGTAGAAAATCTCACTAGAATTTTTTTTCTTTAATTGTTACAGTCTTTCAGACATGAGTCAAACAATTTGTTTGTATTTCGCGAGTCTGAAATCTGATGTTTGAAAAGAATGAAGACTTTTGTCTTTCTTGTTTTCGTGACTCTGATGACCTATTCATCATCATCTTCCTGCACTGTACAGAACCCTTTACCTGAGAATACTCACGCAATGAAAATGAGCTGAACTGACACAGGTTTTCTATCGGGTATAGCTAATGTTGAGTCACATGAGGATACATTACTTGTCTTTAATAACTAGTTTTTACATAGCGCATTATAATGCGCTATACATTTATATTGCCCTCGTCATTTGGCCAATGATATTCCTTTATTCTTTCTCAGCTCCCTGGGGAGTAAACAGCCCTGAGCTGCCGAGGCAGTGCGAATGTTTTTTTCAAACACAAACCTCTACTCTTGCAGGTACCCATTAATACCCCTGGGTGAAGATGAAGCAATTATAGTAAAGCATCTTGCTCAAAGACACAAGTGTCATGACGGGGATACAAATCCACACTCCGATAACTGAACCACCAGAACTTTAATTCGATGCTCTAAACCGCTAGGCCGTTACACCCTATGGATATCGGAAATTGTTGAATATCTTTTCAAATTTCATGCATGTTGAGTGCCCAGTGCCCACACAGAATCATAAGCTAGGCAGTCAAACGAGCTGACATTTTCGTCAAGGATTTTTATGCTTAGTTTGAATTCGAAGCCTCAGTCAACATACTTACTATCTTGTAGGCCTAGTTGTAAGTTAAACAGGTACTTGAGCAAATTTCTTTTTAACGGGAATGCTATTTAAATGCTATTTATAGGGTGTTTATTTATCATTTAAATGCAATGTTAGGTTATTTGTACACTTCTGAATTTTTCGTAATTCTTGATCAAACATTTTGGGCCTCAATCTCAAGAATTTGAAAAACACTTCTGCCGTTGACGGCGTGCGTCAAAATAATTCTTTGGCGTCATTTGTGGGAGTTTGCTTTGGTATACCTCCATGCTGCAATAAAGCAGCTATACGAAACGGGGTCACCACATACATGTGACGTAACATGAGTGATGGCATAACAGGGCTTTTCGCGAATCTTTCCGAAAAGCACCGAATAACGGAATTAAAAATGATTATTTTTCATACAATTGAATTCTGATTAATCTCATGTGAACTAATTTTTCTTGTTTGTTAAAAACAGTTTAAATGAATGTCAGCAAAGATCACTTGTTGCCGTTTTCATTCAAGTAGGTCTTTGAAGCTATTTGTTCAACACAAATTATTAAGCCGTCCGGGGGATGGTAAGAATACCACCGTACCCAGTGCCATAACCGTGGGGTAAAAATTTATGGAGACACAACGGGTGCACCATTTATTTCTAAGGGGCACTTCTGGCCAACGCGCCCCTATTCAGCGTCTTAAAAAAGTATGTAATTCACTATTTTTTTATAAGACAAGCTGGCGTGAGTATAAAAACAAATATATTGCCTGTTTTATGATGGAAACATAGTTGTGAAAACATCAAAATTATCACATTTAAGCGTATATAAATGTAAAATTTCACTATGAAACTTCCAATACAAAAAGTCCAGATTTAAAATGGGGGCAATTTATATATATATATTTTTTTTTGGGGGGGCATCAAATTGGGAGGGGGCGCGTGCCCCCATGAGATGACCACACCCCGAGCCGAAATGCATATTTTTGTTTTAAAATGAGACAATAAATCTTTTGTATGAAATACAAAACACTGCAAACCAACAATTGTGCGAAACAAATAAACCAAAATACTAGTGTCACTAGTTACAACTGATAAGGGAAGAGATTTGATAATGTGAAAATTCCTGAAAAAACAATTCCTTGCAGGTCTGGGTTTTAGACCCAGAACCTTTCAGATGCTACAATTTAGGAAGTTTACAGACTCTGTGCGTCATCAGATAGACAAAATTACAGGTTTGGACACATTGTGGACTATTTCCTCTCCTTGTGGTAAATGATTCACTTCTTTAAAAAAGAAATTTAAACAATAACAATTGTTTGATGTTAAACAATAAAAAAATAAAAATTGAAGTTTTAAGGAGATTTTGAGAAAATCCTGAAATCAGTGACAATCTAGAAAACCAAGTCAGATTAATTCGAAAGGTTCTTGACTGGAAAGTTGGAAGAAAACAAGATAGACTTACTTCGTACGGTACAGGAGTGTTCAATAGCATGAGACAACCTCGGACCAATGGCGACTAAGCTCAGAAGCCGCAGGACGACAACCCAACACTGCGTATCTGTATTCATGCTTCCCGCCTCGTGCTCTAACGTCCGTCAACTGTGGACACCAACTTTCAAATAGTCACACTGGCTCAACATAGCAGCAGTGCGCGGGAAAACAGCACCGCTATTGTTTCAATAGACCACGTGATACCGTCGCTAGATTTACACTTTCGTGTGTGACGTATGCCACTTGACGATGTGGCATTTTCAATGTTAACTGAAGTATACTGGAGTATACACTAATTTTAACCACCAACATAGAAATCAAGTAGAACAATCGTATGTCCCGTACGATCATAAAAAACGGTGCTCTGTCACTCCACCCATTGATGACTTGTATACTTGTTTGTTTGTTGTTGTTGTTGTTGTTGTTGTTGTTGTTGTTTTGATTGGGTGCGGTACAGGGTTCCATGACGATATTACGATACCTATATTAATGTTTCTGGAAGAGCTTTGTTCAATTTAGAGAAAGACTCTGCTGGGGTCGAAATGTGGGGTCCTTTAATAACTCTTTTTTTTCAATTTAGAATAGATTCAAATTCTTTTTTCCTGGACAATAAAGCCCCGGTGGCGCCTGACTTACTTCCGGGTCAATATGACCCTGAAATTTTTTCAAAATGACACAGAATCGTAACGCTTTTCCACAAGACAAATGCCGCGTACAGAAACTTTATCGACAAACGGGTTAACAGACACTACAGATAAAAACATTATTTGATATAATGCAATCTTTAATAAATTTCTTCGTATGAATATATAAAAATTATCTCTCTTGTACTTTCAGTATACATACCATCTGAGATTTGAAAAAAGGTACATTATTTCTTTTTTATATACACTGTACTATAATCCAGAATTTGTCATGACCAGCGGGAAGTCCAGGCTCATGCAACATACAATTCGCACACAACACTACAATTTAAACT
>CM021539.1:2586409-2605286 GCA_010994315.2 Pisaster ochraceus | reverse complement strand
AGTGTTTATTCGCAATCAATTATATCCTGCTCTGGACCAGTTTCGAAAAGTCTCAAATTAGTAATAATTGTTTTAAAGTTGTTCGCTCTTACAGAACAGCTTCCTTACTACGTTTTTTTGGATTAGTTTTAACATTTCGTTCTTTCGGAAAATTACGTATCAAAAAATCACCAGCTTAATTGAAACCCTCTGAATTTTATTGGTACTGTTTTTTTGGTTGATGTGTATTTTGTCTTAACTAATTTTCTGTGTAAACATATTTTAAGGTAAACACATAGACCATGTATCCAGCCTGTGACATGTTTACAGAAGAGCAACGTAGCCCGTACTTCCTGCATGCAACGTAATTGAAGAACACACAACATTTAGATTTTTTTTAAGACTGCACTGTTTGACTATCACCTTCTGATATGAAGAAATGGGATACGTCGCAAAATTTGCTCAGATTTGCTCATTGTTTTATTTTATAACTTTTGTGTTTATGTTGAAGCCATAACACACCATAGGAATTTTCTCATAATGACCAGTGTAGCATCTCGCCTGCCAGGACATGACCTGGAATGTACAAGGTCACTCTTTTGAATATAAAGGTTACATTGTCTATAAAAACGTATCTCTTCTGAGTAACATACTTTCCTTATCATTTATTACATATTTCATAGGAATATAATAATACTAATTGACCTTATGTTTTGACATTATTACACCGCTGTCTAAGATGCAGAAAAATTCGCAGGCTTTGCACCCTGCATGACCAAAAAGTTTGATCAAGGCACGAGGCTGGCCGAACGGCTGTCTTAGTCGGTTGCCCCGCTTAGCTGTAGGTCTACGCCCCAAACTCCCAGCACATTCCCACAATAACAAAAGATGTCCCAAACGGGAATGTGAAAAATTTAGAATGCACCAGTACGTGTTTATGTTTATCAAATGAAACCATTAGGGTTGCAAAATCAGTGCATGTCTTTACCTTGCGGATAAAAACGGGGACCAGTGTACTCTTGTGGTGTAAAAAGGGGGAGTGCAGGTGCTCTCCATTTATGTATGCACTCCACGGGTGCCCTCCTCCTCCATTTGAAAACTTGACTTTTGGCATTGGAAAGTTTTCCATTACACCCAGACAATGTGATGTTCACACTCACGGCAGATTATCTTGTAAACAGTTTACATTAGGCCTACATAACAAATACGCTGAAAGGAAACTTATTTAAGAAAAAATGCAAAGGGGGTCCTTGAAAAGAAAAAATGTTGTACCCCTTGGGGCCCTTGTGTCCTTAATTGTTTTATGCTAGCTATCGCGCTGGATATATGAGTACATTCTTTGACCTCTGTCAGAGGGCACCGTCCTTTAAGGATGTCAAATTAAAGAAAATATTATCTTGGAGCTTAATACACATTGTTAAAACCTCGTTAAAATCCGAGTAAATAATGTTGAACAATCTATCATGCATTACCCCAACGCTTCGACTTCCCAGATCCTGCCGTGCTGTAAAACTTAGACTTGTTTGAAGATTCAAACAGATTCAAACAGTCTAAGTTTTAAAACTTTATTAAAATTGTTGTTGTCATTTTGTTGTTTTTGTACAAATCCAATAGAGTTTATCTCAATATTTCGATGTTGCCTGTTTTATGCAATGATTATGTTTAAGGCTTACTTAAAAGTAACTTGGTGTGTCTGACTTTTGAGCAATGATTTTCGTTGTGTTAAGTATTTATGTAAAAAAAAAAAAAAAAAAAAAAAAAAAAAAAAAAAAAAAAAAAAAAAAAAAACCTTGAATCTACGACCGCGGGTTATCAAGGATAAATCATTACAGCCTTGTTTCTTCAAAATCTTCAGCCGTCAAATCATCTTCTTGGATGTTAACCAGGCATCCAGAAAGCTGCAACGAAACATTTGAATAAATAAATACTTTAACATTTTGGTTCTGAAATCTCCTTTTCAATTCACACCGATTCCACATTTTCATGAACAATTTCTTTATTATTTTTGTTATGTTTAATTGATGCAAATACTGTAGAAACAATCTCCTCTTTTCATACCTTAATCGGTGAGCCAGCAGTCTCCTCTTTCGATGAGCTTGAACCATTTCTCGAGAAACCTGATGTGGAAGTATCTTCGGAAGGTGCAAGTGTATCCTTTATGGAGACTTTCTCAGCAACTCCTATTGACTCTGACTGAGTGGTGTTTGGTGAGATCCTTGAAGGACCCGGAGACTCAGGCGATTGTCGCCCTTGAGACACCGGAGTGACATCAGCGAAACCAATAACAGGTTCAAAAGCAGGATTTCTGAATTTGTAAGATTCCCTTGGTGTCTTTACATTTTGTTGTACATTACATTGGGTGGGAACCATGTTGTATCTAATACACGAATAAAATAAATGAAAAACACTTGCTGTTTACATAATGTTTTCATGGATGTTTTAACTTATTTAAGTTAGTCAGCTTTGTAATAGGTTCAAAATTTGAATCAGGGAAAAATATATTATGGTAAAATTATTTATTGAATAAGATGCAGAATCAGTGCAGGCATGGTAGTGTTTCAGGATTATTTCACTTACTCTTTAACACATCGCTTCCTGTAGCAGATGCGAATAGCCAGAGTGATCGCTAACAATACAAACACTATGCAGGTTGCAAGGATTATAATCTTGGATCTGAAATAATCAAAACAATAAATATTTGAAAACGTAAAGGGACGATTTATAAAGTTGATTTTATGAAGGAATTTGAAAAGTATAAAAACAATCCTTATATATTTATGTTATAAAAAGGGAGTGATAAACAATTGGGTAAGTGAGTTTTAAATCAATTAGTTTCAGTAAAAAATAAAAATAAAAATAAACAATTAAAGCGTCATGAATGTTTAGGTTGATCTTACTGATATGTTTTACTGAGGTAGTTAGTTTTGTTTTGCTTTTATATGTATAACTACGAAAAGTAGTCAATAAATGACTTTTTTGTAAGTCTAGGGAGACAAAATCTGTGGCTATCTCTTCAACAAGCTTTAGGAGTTATCCACAACTAAATGTTTTCCGTGACAGTTTGTCAATATTTAAACAAAAACTGAACATAAGTATTCTCTAGATGAACTCTAACCTTAAATTGAGCATGCACAATGGGTCGGACAATGGGCATGCGCACTCAAATCCATCCAACAGATCATAGCAGACAAATGGGAATTCACAAGGTGTAGATACGCATTCGTCAAAGTTAATTTCACAGTTGTCACCAACCCAGCCCGATTCACAGATGCAGAAATAAGAATCAAAACTAGAACTGCGAGCTGGAGAAGTGCAGTGCGGATCATCAACAGGTCCTGAGGGAGAGATACGGGAATGTCTTCAAACATGTCAACATGTTCTCTTCATCTTTAAGTGATGTGATTAGCAACAGCTTTGTTTTTTAGAGGTTTCGAACGTAACGTGGCCATGACGTACTCAGCATGAAATGAATGAATCAGAAAACTTTGCTTTTGAATAATTCCCATAATTTCATTTGAAGGGTAGTCTTGATGGGTGAAAGAAGACACTCTGACAAACAACAAACCGGGATGTCTGCTGACACTAAGCAACTCAAACTCACTAAATGTGCTGAAGAACATTTCTGTCATCAGTGCCCTAAGTTTAATGACACTTATCTTTAAGTTAATGTTAAATCCATAAACCCTTAAAATTATATTATTTATAATAATTATCTGTATCAAACTCTAAAAGCTTTGGAAGAAATGTGCTTTTCCCCAGAAACTAATTTGTACAAATCTCTTTAAATGTAAGGTTCTAATCGTGTGAGCAAATACCTTCACAGACTCCCTCATTGAGGCAGGGATTTAACAAGACTGCAATCTCTATCTTCAGTAGCTGAGACACTCCGCCTGATTGATCCTCACTCAAGACTAGGAAGCTATCCTTTCCATGGAAGTTGGGATTAGGGGTGTAGATAAACGAGGATGATACCCAGCTCATCTCCTCCTGAAATCAAAACCAAATCCAAACTTTATTTATACTAGATTGACAGTCTAGGCGATTGAGCCTTAGGCCTCAGGGGGTAATTTACCAAAACATTTCAACACAAAGATAATCTAACACCACGATAGATAGTGAGTGTATTTGACTGGTTATGGGTTTGATAGTACATGGAGAACACAACCTACATACCAGTGCAGTCCCCAATCAGCAAAGGAACTAAACAAAACTTGCAGCTATATTTTGAAGGGTTTTGGGGTCACTAAATTGTTATGATTTTCCAAAGAAAGCCTTAAGAATAAAGTAGCTGGTAGTTGACACTTGGCAAGCCGTTATAAAATAATTATATTATGACACATTTGTCAGTCACTGTGCAACAACATAGTGTCTATTAGGAGTCGTTAATCAATTCAGTGTAATTGCTGTATTGTTATTTTATTGTAAGATTCGGTTAAGAATGCAAACGAACTAAACTCCTCACCGCTTCTTGGGGTGTTTCCAGCCCACATGGAAGTACATTCTTCTCACCGGTGATATAACGAGGACGTTTACTACAGTTCTGCCTCAGTGGGGTTGATCTAACCTCATCTCTCATGGTAAGTACACCGTACGTTGGTGGTTGAATTAGAAGCTTCAAGTTATCATCGATGTCAACATCATATCCTCCTATCATGGCCACCAGGTCTTTGTAAGCAATGTTGGTTCCTGTGTTCTGCTCTACGGTAAGCTGTCATATGAATATTTAAAGTGTGGGTAATCAGTTAAAAAACTATTTGACAAGTTTTGATTGAAATTTCAGCGGGTGCAAGTTTAGTACAAGTACCGTTCATCCTGCGATATATTACAGCTCCATCTCCAATATCAATTATATTGACAGGTTGAGTTTTTTTAAGTGGGGGTTTGGAAATGTGCATGATAGCAAAAAGACACCTTGCAAAGACCGCCATCACCAAAATCAACTCTCAACCAATGATAGGTCTTCTTTGACTTCAGTGGGGGCGCTGTTTCAGCTTGTGACTGTCAGTAAATGCAAGGGGTCTATAAAATGATTTTGGTGACACCATTTAACTTCACCTCATAGGTGTTGCGGTGGCGGTTCTGAAAAGAGCCAGTGATGTTAACATTGTATTACTATTTTTGAAGATTTTTTACAATAAGGTATCACCTAACGTCTAAAGGCCAAGATGAGAGCTACGTTTAACTGACGCAAATCAACTGCCATCAGAAGCACGTTGCTACCTACTCCTTCAAAGTCCGTAAGGATGTAGGCATGGGTATTATCCACTGGGAGCCTTGCTGGTACGGCTCAAGTGTCTGATTGCCCTGATAGAAACACAATTAGTGGATGAATTCAGCCAATCGAAAGCACCCCGATACGTCCTCCAACATGTAAACCAGCACGTGCCCTTATCTCCTCCCCTCCACAAATAAGGGGAAAAACAATCTTATACTTACCGTTGCATACCGTTCATTACCAGCAACTTCTCCATACAGAGCGACATAAGAGTGAGGATCGTCATTAACTGGGTTGACCTCTATCGAGATATCGACGACAGTAGTCAACGGGTCAATCTCACTCACATTCTGTACCTCTCTCACTATAAAAAGGAACCAAATAAGAAGAAGGCGGAATCGGCTTTCAAGAATGAATGACTTTACCAAAGCGAATAACAAGAACGTTAATGCAGAGTAATTACACACACATGTATTTCATAATATGGCAAAACTAATCATTTTAAGAAAGGCATAACTAAACACTAGCTGACTGTATTTTGATTACTTTTACGTTTACGAGAAAAACTCCTTTGTAGATGCGGAGTTTTATCGTCAACCTTTTTTACTTCGCATCTTTTGCTTTTTCACAAGCTAGCTAAATAGAAAATTCGTATCCACTTGTAACAGTAGGTCACACTATAAAGATAATGGGACTCTTCCGCAAATATTAAAGGGATAGAGTGCAATATATTTTTTTTAAATACTGGATTTGATGAATGGAATAATATACTTCCTACTGGCTTCAACTGTTCGAAGAATCATCACCAGTAAAACATTGCACTGAAACAGTATATGTCCCCTCAACCTAAGTTTGAATAGTTTATTTGTTTATACATCGAATTATTAACCATGAGGGGAACTGACTTGATACATCTTAACTAATTTTAAATAATAAGACTAACACATCATCGTCAGAGCCGGTAACCTCAACATTATTTATTTTTTGGTTTCACCATGCTTCGCTGTTTCATGTGGCCTTTTTTATTGTTTTGTTTCACACAGTTATTTTGTTGTCTGTGCTTTTAAGGACCCAAGTAGAAAAGGAAAAACAATCCGTGTATAAAAAACTTTGTGGGCTACTCTTGGCTTTTATAATTTATAAAATGTTTACTTACGAACAAATTGAAAAATGAAGTTGCCATGGCAGTCAGGACATGGTGTAAAAGAGAACACACCATCCTCAGTGATGTTTGCTAATCCTAATGGTGTATCATTATCAAGACCAGCCTCAAAGACCAGGACGTCATCGTCGGGGTCGGTAGCCTCAAAAGAGTATTCCAGCGTGCCTTCAGTTGAAAAATTGTGATAACATTATTAACCGCGACCGTGACAAAAAAACAAGAACTATCTTTGCATATCTTCGGCTTAATACATATTGCAAAAGTTGATTGTGAATGTCATAAGTACATGACTTCTCTCATCCCATTTTCACGAAGAACATCATGCCCACCAAATTAAAGCAAACGTGTGTGGGGAACAAGTCAAAAACAATCACTTTCTACTACAACAATTTACGGTTGGTATTCTGTTTCGGCAAAACATTTAATCAGTCCTAAGTGTACAACAGTTTTATGAAATTGGGGGTCTAATGTATCTGATGTATACCTTCATCTTCATTGATGGTAAAAATGTCTACGAAATTTGTGATTTCTGGCGGGTAGTTTGGGATGGCATTGAGGACTTCAGTAAGCGCAAACTCGGTCTCGTGGCTGAAGAAAGAAGTTTCCTCTACAACGCGGCGGTGACGACTCCCTGTTGAGAGAGACGAGAATCTTCCTCTAGTTTTGCATACCTGGTAAACATTAAAATGAAGAAAAAACACACCAAACAAATGCATCAAACAAACTCATTTAGACATTTTCATAATTTTTCCTCGAAATCACTTAAACACAATAACTTCACCCTGAGTCATTTAACCCTACGCGCAGTTTTCCATTCCAGCCTGAGTATGGAAACAGTGGGTGAACTGTGCCAACAGAGAGAAAATAATAAGAAGGCTGCTGATTTCGAAGTTTTATGTTCTGTGATCTTTGAAAAAAACAAAACCATCAAACTGGAAAACAGGAAATTAATTAATTGCTCCCAAACAGTATTTAAATGAGCTGTTTTGTGCAAACTAAAACCTCTTACTACATCACTGTTTAGATGAAATAGTGTACCTTCACACTTATTAGGTTCTTCTCCTTATTGTATGTCACCCGATCCACATCACTGCACGTTTCAGCCACATCTCGCCACTCGGAATTATCTGAATAATAGAGGGGTTACTGTGAATGTTAGAGTTTTTATCGACTATGAGGCTGGTGATCTTTGTTTACCCTCACTGTTCCACTGTGAATCAAGTTCAATTCTATAGATCAAACACTTGTTTTAACTTGCTTACAGAAACAGTCATTTTGGTGAGATTTTACAAACATTTCAGTTTCTACATAGGCAACTATAATTAGATGGATTAATTTGACATAAAATGTTTTAACTTTTGAACATTCAACAAACGTCAAATTTACCACTGTCCCAATAAAGGAGTTTGGGTTTGGCCTCTGACCAATTTCCTGGTGTGTTGAGAGTGAGGTTGATGATCATTGGACCTCGGAGCTCAGTCTGTCCCAGGCTGGTCAAGTAGAAGAGAGGCTCAAACACAAAACGAATCCTGAAAAAATAACGATTAAATGTTTTGTCTAAATATGTCTTGAATAATCTGAGTGTGTCTTGTTGGAGCTCCGATAATAGTAAAAACCACTATAAGAAAAGAAAGAAAGAAAAAAACCAAACCAAAAAAACAAAAAAAACAACCCAAAACAACCAAAAGAAAAACAAAAACCCAAACAAACCGCAATTGAACAAACAAACAAACAACACGTTTGACTTGTGGACATGCCAAACACTTACCTTCTTCTAAGAAGCCTTGTTGTCTTCTGTATGGTGTACAGTGGATTACTGATGTAGGATACATAATCTGGGTTAGCATCTGAAGTGAAATCCTCATTGACTTTATCCCCATCCAGCAGACCAAGGATGAGTGAGCCACCCTTATGGAGACCTGTGACACATGTGTAAAGAAGAGAAAGAAACAAATAGATATAACAAGGGTATACGAACACATTTTATTTTGGTTTTTGCTCATTTGAATATTTATCTTACCCCTGGTCGTAGAAATCGAGAACTCAAAATGGTTGTCTACCGTCCTTCTTTGTCGTTTTCTCGCGCTCTGTGAAGACGTAAGAACGAGATCCGTGCCGTTTGATGACGTCACCATCATGTCATCCTCTTCTATAAGAGATAAATAAACAACTCTCAAAAACTAAAAACATTATGCTTACTTTGGTAGATAAAGTTGTTATAACATTCAGGAGAAAGAACGATATTTAATCATTATATCAGTTTCCAATGCTCACCTAAAATAGTGGTGGTTCCTGCTGGCAGTGTTTTACAAAGTATTGCAGAGTTACACATCTTCATCCAAGAGTGAAGAGATCTACACAGATTAACAGGCACAGCATAAGCAACGTAAAGTAAAAATAAAGTGTTTACAAATCTCTACGGACCTTCAGTCCAGAGCTTTATTATGTAATATTAAGGTATCAATATTTGTGTTGATATTACTCACGGTGAAGGTAAACAAATGAAATAAAAATAAATAAATGATCATAACAATTCAAAAAAAATTTACAACGCGTAACGCAATATTCTCTATGCACAACATTAAAGCATACAACAATGGAAGAATACATGAGTTTGTTAGGCCTACAATTCTTTAAAACAAATGAGTCTTTAAAAGTCCTTTTGAAAATCAGAAGAGAGCCAGCTTGGCAAAATTTACCAGGTAAGTGGTTCCGTAACAAAAGTGAAATGAAGTTGTAGGCTCTTTGATTATAACAATTGGGAAACAAGTAGTTTGCTTCTGTAAGAATTGCCAGCAGACAGAAAAAGACGAACATGAATATAATTATTTACGCAGAAGATCAGGGGAGATTTCAAAGTGATCAGATGTAACTTATACGCGATATATGCAATTTGGTCGGAAAGCAGTAATGTAAAGTTCTATTAGGATTGGTGTGGAGAACGAAGTGTGCGGTTGGCTGGGGCGAAACTAGAGCTTCCGTTTTTCCTGCATTGCTTCCCATTCCATGGATGACAACATGGAGCATTCAAAGGGATTTTGAACGTGTAGAAATGACGACTCAGAATACCACAGATTTTTGATTTCTTTGCAGTTTGTTTGAGTTTACTTACTTCCCAGGTTCCATGTTAAATTTGGCACCTTGCCGCCTTATCATCTCATTGCTGTTTTCTCGCTGAAATTGGAAGTCAGTGATGTTGTACACTTCCTCTCTGCTATCAGCCGTAACAATTATTAACCCGTCTCTTATGGATACTGAACCGGATGAGTTGGTGCCTACCGCCATGCAAGGGACGATGTCATCTAGTCTGTCTGCTGAGCTACTCACACAATACTCTGTCAATTAGAATTATTTGGTTACACTTATTCTACCATCGGTTCTTTTTAGAACCACAATTTCATTGATGACTATCCACTCCAATGAGTGAACACACATAATGGGCTACTGGCTTTTCTCACTGCTAATAATGGCAAAAAACGTAGCACCCCCAACAAATATATATACAAAATATGTACCATATCGACTGACGGACTCATCATCAGATTTGGACCAGGAGGTTCCTGTCATAGTTGGGTCGTCACTCTTCTCCACGTCAGGTGGAAAAACTTCCTCTTCAAACTTCTGACTGAACAGGGATGTGGCTTTGACGTCAACAACGGAGGGTTTCTCAAGGAGAACCGTTACACCTGGAGCGATGAATAGATTTATGTTAAACAGCTATGGACGAACGGACAAGCAAGTGCATTCTGAAGAAACCTGGTCAGATTTTTATAACAGATTGGTCTTAAATATGTGGCAGGCATAACTGTGTGTCATCAGGAATCCAGGTTTTTTAACATTTCTGAAACTCGTTCTTAGGACAACATCAGAGAGAGATACACAAAGCGGGGGTTAGGGGAGGGTGTGGGAGAGAAGAGATAATCTACGGTTAGTCAACGTTCAAGTATACTAAACGAAATAAACACTTTTCTTTTCTTTGTGAAAGAGGTGAAAGAGAAACACTACCTCGTGCAAGAGAAACACTCACACGTGAAAGAGAAAAACTCCAATGTGAAAGTGAAACACTACCACGTGCAAGAGAAACACTCCAATGTGAAAGTGAAACACTAACACGTGCAAGAGAAACACTCCCATGTGAAAGTGAAAGACTAACACGTGCAAGAGAAACACTCTCATGTTTAAGATAAAAAACTCCCATGTAAAAGAGAAACACTGCCACGTTCAAGAGAAACACTAACACGTGAAAGAGAAACACTACCACTTTTCAAAGAATACACTACACGTTAAAAAGAAACACTACCACGTGCAAGAGAAACACTCCAATGTGAAAGTGAAACACTACCATGTGCAAGAGAAACACTCCCATGTGAAAGTGAAACACTACCACTTGCAAGAGTAACACTCCCGTGTTTAAGAGAAAAAAAAACTCCCATGTGAAAGAGAAACACTGCCACGTTAAAAAAAAACTACACGTTAAAGAGAAACACTACCACGTGTGCAAACGAGAAACACTTCCCCTCAAAGAGAAACGCAACGCGGCACTATTGGGCTACCGTACTGTCCCGTTACCTACCATCACACTCTACCACAGTCTCCAAGCCAGCTCCATTGATACACTTCACAGTCACGTAGTATGTCGTGTTGTGTTGCAGTTGTCCTTCTAAACTGCTATTGGAGGCTGTCTGGAGCGACCCAACATTGACAAAGTCTTGTAAGTCCACAGCACCTCTGGATGTTCCAATGGCCCAATAATTATCCTGATTGATTGCAAAGAGCACATCACATCGTCATAAACAGTTTCTAAAATGCATCAAAATCAATATAAAGTTGAGCAATGACAAAGACTTGTTCTAGTCCTTTTGTCTTACTGCCTGGTCAGCTTATAACATCCTGCAAAAATCTCTACACTCATTACAACTAAACAATTTAGTACCATCAAAGATGAAAATTAATACCTTTACTTGACTTTGCTTGTCTAAGAAACTCCACAAGACCTTGATTGTGGAATTGGAAGACTGGAACCTTGCTGGTTCATACGCATTGCGATTGACATCCATGTAGAAGAAAACTTCTAGCTTTGCTGGTGTATCGTCAATGTAGAAACCGTTCGAAGATGAAGATGCTTCTTTACCATTCCCTAGGACACTCTTAACTGAGGAGTGATAAAATAGTGATGGTGTTGGGTAGTTTTATACAAACAAAATGTTGAACCCTTTTTTCCAAGTGTCTGTGTCCTGGTAAAATATGTCTCCCGGAGTATCTGACCCCCACATGGGAGAAAAGAACCACGGGGTGGAGGGGGGGGGGGCATAATCTCTTGCCACACCTGCCTAAAAAAATTACACAAAATATTCCAAAGGAAAGAACTATTATGCTTTGGTTTTGGGGGAATACATTTGGTACATAAAACCTGAACTGCCCAGAGATAGAAAAACCAGAGATAGAAACAATATGAAACATGATTAAACCTAAAAGACAGAAGCTTCTTTCCTTCCCAAAATCCTTCGAAGAGAGGTGAATTGAGTTGTTTAAAAAAAATTGTTTTTAGTTAAATTTTTGACCTGTTATCCATGCCCTTTTAATTATAAACAAAAAACTACCTGTCAGGAAGAAAGGAGACGGTAGGCCATTCTCTTCGTTTGTGTCGTTAATTGTCGTGTTTTGGAGCTCCAGCTTCGGCAGAGTCAGGTTGGCGAGTGTGAATGTGAAGGGGCTTTCCTCGATAGAGCATGACTGGTTACACTGGTAGCGATCACATGGATTGATACAGGGTACACACGGCTGGGAAATCTGGAATAATATTGTACAGAACGTAAAGTTACATTCTGTCTTAAGCGACGTGTTTGTCTTTAAACACCAATCCTTCTGCAGCTATTGAACTCCTTAAGTTACTCTGATTAAAACAAATCTAAACAGACTGAATATCACTAGAAAATAGCTCGAAAGAGGAACAACATTGTGGGTGCCAGTTGATACGTCAGTCAAACTTCTTACAAACAAAACTTGTTTAATTCTAACAGTTTAATTTGTTTTTCTACATGGGATTCTTTCTTAATATCGTAAAAGAGTGGAACAACACATGAATATTATTAGCCTTTTTGATATTTGTGTAATTTCTGCAGTTAATCACATACTATTATTATCTGTTAAAGTCACCATTTTATAAGTGCACATTTTATTGGCTAACTTTACCATTAACGGGCCAGTGCTAATACCATACCTCCATAAATGCTACAATGTCAGTTTTTCCCGCTTCACTACCGATGCCAGCAAAATATCGGGAAACAGGACTGGTACCTGCCCTGAATGGTAACCCGTAGCGGCATAGCATACTAGCATCTGGAGGCATCCTGTAAACAATTGTCAAGATTTGTTTTATCTCATTGTTTATTCATTGTGATATCCGTCTTATGATGTGTATTGTGCTATGAAACAGTTCTGTATAGGTTTAGTCAACACATCTTTCAGGTTGCCATTAAACGCAATCTAACCAAATACGTCCAAAGATGAAGGTTAAAAAACAAAAGCAAACTAGATCTCAAAAGCATTATGCTCTTTTTTAAAACTTTACTAGCAATTAAGCTTATGAACACTTTAATCCTATACAGTTCTAACGACAATACATAAATAAATAAATAATTAAATAAATACTCCGAGATTTAGAGAGGGAACGTTGGCAGAAAATGTAAATACCTTAGGTTTCGAACGTTTGCTGTCGCAGCCGGTGGATTGAAAAGGTCCTGTAGATCAGCAACATAGTTATCTCTGTTGAAGACATGAAAGACGAGTTTGGTGGAAGAAGACATCACAGGAATTCCGGTCAATGAGGAGAGAAGTTTGCCATCGATGTAGACATTAAATGACCACTCGTCCTGTCAACAAATCATTTTGGAAAAGAAGTTCAATTGCAAATTGTGTAGAACATGAATGCTTATCGTGCTTAGTTCAAGTTTGTCAAAATTGACATTAGAGAGTTCTGTTGCATTCAGTTCAATGACTATTTTTAAAGAAGTCTGTCAAAAATATGAAACTTGTCAAAGATTAAAAATAGGTGAAATTGTTAACCGCATATCATGAGTTCCAGAGGAAATTAGTTGAACAAGACGTATCCAAGCAGTAATTAAAGTCGCTACAAAGTCGTTATTATTTTTTTTTGCTTGATGGGTGAGCGGTTTTACCACCATTTGTTATGAATAAATGTACCTCTTTTGCATCCATTGGCATAACATTGAAACTAATAGAGTAATGATGTTCTTCCACAGAGGGGTCAAAGTCAAGATCTACAGGCTGTGACGTCATTGGCCATTCATCTTCAAAGTGACGACACCACAACACGGCTTGCGACGCATTGCCATCTATAGTAGAAGTTAACAGAAAATGGTAAGTAGATTGAACCGACTCAAGCGTGTTGAGGGGAGTAGAACATTTTGATTATGTTTCTTTAAACATTTTAAAAACAAAAAGACAAAATCGATAGCAGCATTTTTCAAATGTAATCTGCAACAACCAGAGCTCCGATCTTGATTTTGCTATTTTAAAAACCTTAACAACCTATTTAATTGATCTTTATTATTCTATAAGGAAATATAAACATAGTTTGGGTGAGTTATGCCTACCAGCATTTGCATTTTGGAGCTAGTTTACGAGTTTAATACACACACATTGCATTTCACAATGATACAAAGTAGACAAAAAGGAGCTCAACAAATTAAAAAATAAAACAAAAAGCTACTCACTTGGATGCAACTGGAGACCACAGGCTCTCTGTGTAGTCAATCTGCCGCTCTCTTCATCAGAAATGTCATCACCCTCTGCGTTTTTCTTACGAATGGACCATGGTTTTTGTGTCACCTTTTTAACTTCCTCCGTGTAAACTTGAGTTGACTTTACAGTGGTCAGGTCTGCCGTGTCTGTGACCACTAACTGAACAGTTGGGTCGTCGATTCCAAGGAAATCTTTACAGCTACACTGTGGGCACTCCGACTGTTGTCAGAAAATGAAGAGAAACTTGATATGTACCATTTAAACCCTAACCAAAAGCTCATGTTAGCGATACCAATTTGAGAACCCTCCACAGATCTTCCTTTGAAAGGAAAGGAGTAAAACAAACGTCTTGAAACAAGAGCAGTTGATTATCAAAAATGTGTGGTTTGTCCTTTTAAATCGTGAACTAACACGGTTGATAAATTTATGGGAATCGAAAAAAATAAAAAGCTAGTTCACAAAGCCAAAGGAAACCATACAATATAGAGGAATAATTGTGAATTATACGTTTAAAATATATTTTCAACCATACTAAGAGAAAAGTGCATTACCTGATGGAAGGGTTGTGCATAGCAACACTCGCATATCCCTTCCTGCCAACTCTCAGTTCCACCAAAGTCATACTCTCCGATCACTCTACCTGGACCATCCCAAAACAAAACACTTGTGACGCTGTGAAGCTCTGCTGATGCAGCCACTAGATCAAACTGAAAAAGAAAAACGACAAAAAGAGTTAGTCAAAATTGGCATATAGGCCTAGTTATTTTAAACCAAAAGGTATATTTATCACCTCTTAGTTTAGCAAAGTTCCTCCTTTGTACAAAGAAAACTACCATTGGTTAAAACATTTATTATGTAAATTTTACTAATTATTTCAAAAACCTTTCTTCAGATACACCGTCAATACTTTTTAGAGACATATTTCTGGACAATTGTTATTTTTTTTATAGAGAGAGGTTGCTTGCTGTATATTCAAAATATTACGAAGTGATTTGGCGAAACAACCCGGGTATGACATGACCTGGGTAAGAATCGAGTTGGGTACGAAACATAATATATAAAAGCATAGGTGGATCACTCTAGTGAATTCGAATCCCTTTTTGCTCACGAAGTTTTGGTTTTCACACGTGTACACCATTGCACCTGAATACATACAAACAGTATGCCCACACAGCAGCAGACGAACGAAAGAACAGTTAACTGCAGGTGTATTAAGGTGATAAACTACGTCACTTTGGAGTAGACAATCATAACGCAGAAATTGAAAAATTACGTCACAGCAAGTTTATCCACTGATATCACTGAGCCTGTAAGACCAGTGCCTGTTTTTATCCTTGACGAAAAGGACAGGGACCATTCTAAATACAAAACAACTTGGGAGCGACACGACTTGGGACGAAACTACACAAATTCATCCAAAAGTTTGTTCTATAATTTTAAATAATTATTTTTATTTCCCCGCCATTATAAAAACAATAAATAAATAAATACATACAAATAAAATGTGCGCAAATACGCAACCTTATTGTAATCGACATTAGTGTATTTACGAACACGGGGCCAATATAGTTCAAACTTAATATTTGTTTGCCACTTCCACCTAAAGAACCGTTACCTCATATTCAGAGCTCCGGACAATTTGAGCATTGATGACAAATGCACCGGAGATCATACGATGTTTCCTTGTGTCTCGTTCCATCTTCAGGGACACACTTTCATCTGATACAAATACCTGTGACAAATAATAAGTAGAATCTATTAAGAATTGTTGTTATTTATTTGATGACTCATATCATCGCTGGAATTGTTTTATATCTAGTTTGAACTTATATAACTTTATTTTTTACAACACTCACACTACAATCTATCCGGTTAATTATCTAAGTATACTACTATTCATCAAGAAATCGAATCTTAATTCACCTTTTTATAAAATCTAGAAACAAAGCATGCTTAAAAAAGTTTTTTTGAGGACAGATATTGATAAGATTATTTACTGTACTACGCAAGATATATTCCAAAGGCATACTTTTTTTTAAATGACATAACACATTCGGGCTGGCATTACTTTATAAAGTGAATAAAAGATACATCAGATGACGATGACCCAATCAAGTTTAAACAACAAATAACTTGTTTTGAGTCTCCTGGCTTGTTTAATTTCAGATGTCCATCAGATTAATAGGCAACTTACCTGTAGTTTGTTGTACTCTAAATCCCAGTTATCAATCCCCATGTTCCAAAGCCCCTTGAAATCCAATGCCTTCCACTTTGGATCCGTAAAAGAACAGTCTGTCAGAGGGCAGGGTGGACCCTCTGAGCTGGGCTGGTGTAAGATCGTTCCTGATATGAAGGTCACAACAAAATCATGAAAATAATGTTAGTGATCTAGTATGGTGTCGTGCTGGAAAGGTACCTTCCATATGGTCCTCTAGTCAGGTTGGTGTTCAATTGATTTGCAAATGACACATTTGAGTGCTTGATACTTGCACCTATGTATTTTTTTTTGAAAAGGAAACGAAGCTAAAAGTGCAAAAATTGTAACATTCTTATCATTACTGATTTCATGACAAATCCAACAGCGCAAGCGCCAATAACATGATGGCGACTAGGAAATGATAATACATGTTCAGTTTTTGATGTGGGAGGAAAACCTAAAGTGGGGAAAACCCACGCAATCCACTATAGGGACTGAAAACCCGACCAACATGCAAGGCTCCGGTCTGAGATGGGTTTTGAACTGCAGACCACAGAGGTGAAATGCAGGAAACTACTTAGCCAACCGATTCCCTTAATTTATACCCATAGTTTCATACTTATGAGTAGAAGTATGTAACACTTAAAATTATCTGCCAAGAAAGTATGTTCGAAAACAGTATATTATATTAATTTCAAAATTTATTTACAATTGTCTCTCTCGCTATTTTAGAAAAACGCACCTTAAGGAACTATATGTACTGACTCATATAGAGTGTATCATAAAGTGATTATGTCAAAAACGTGTGAACAAATGCTGTACATACCAGTGACTTGGCTTCTACTATTTGCGTCTGTCAGATCCATCGTAAAATCATGTCCATCAACAACCAATCCGGAACTAGGCTCTGACTTATCCACAAAGATTGGTCCTACTTTTGTTACAGTGCTGTCTCCTGCACGGTTCACTGCTTCTAGCTCGACAAAATACGGGTGGTTGGTCTAGGAAAGAAATGGACAACAATTTAGTCAAAAGGCAAAGCTAATTACTTGTTTATGAGATTCATTTATGATATTTCTTATTACTTTTGAGTGAGATAAAATCGGTATATTCGGATAAAAGGCCTACAAGTTTCTGTGCGGCATTTCCCCAAGCAAGAAAACACATTGCTTTTGAGTTTGACGAACAATTGGTAAAGAAACAAAGTGAAGAGGATCCAATTAAAAAGCATAACTTACCACTAAGCCTAAGTCTACATACTTAAACTCTGAGATATCTGGACCAATAACCAGCCATTCCTGACCAGGAACAGGCGTTATGTTACCGCTGTCTTCCACGTTACACGATGCAGCCTCAAGGAGGCGCAAATTGATGGATTTGATACCACTTTCTTCATCTATGTAGTCCTCCCATACCACATGAATGGACTCGGTGCTAGCTGTGTAAGTCACCAGCTGCGACAAAAACACAAACAAAACATACATTGACAGAGTTTCAAACAAAAGAATAATACAAACACTTTTTTATTCGGGTTATATTTGAAGATCTCCTGTAATATTACCACTTCACGGAGGGTGTCATCTTTACATGTGGCTATGGATCCCCGTACTCTGTTGTTAAAAGACAAAAGCACATCTCGCAGTTGCCTTCTGCTCTCTATAAAAACATTTGAATAAAATTATAATAACAAAATTAACCTAATTTTGGAAATTCTGTACTAACCATGTCATAGAAAGGTCCAGCACGAAGCCGACCTTCAATGGGATGGGTGATATCAACTGAAAAGTGACTTGTGGAAGAGTTACACCGCCCTCCTTCGTTCAGTCCTTGAAAACACAAATCGAACAAAAACAGTGCATAAAAACCGTGCACTGCTTGAATAACAAAGACAAAGGTAAGTCATTCTACGAGAGAGATTCATGCACCACGGCAAGGAAAGCATGACTCTACAATGAAATGTATCTCACCAACGACTGTCACGAAGTAGGAACCTCTCTGATGTAGACTGAGGCCTTTGATCTCTTGATAGGTATCCTTGCCAACCAAATGCATCTTACTTTCGTTAAAGGTAGTCTTGGACTCGGCTGTTGCTTGCAGCATGTCCAAACAGTCCATGTCTTCCGGTGCGACAGTAGCTGAAGCGGCATTGCCCAGCCCGACATAGTAGAATAAGATGGGGAAAGTTGAGCCAAATTCTTGCCATTGGAGTTTGACCTCAGAGAGCGAATTGACGTACTCTGGTATTTTTACCTCCGTAACTGGTTGAACAAAAACATAATTGATTAACCACTAAAACTTTGCGTTATTAATAACACATCGATCAATTGAAATATAAATGATGATACTACGTAAAAAACAAAAACAAATGCAAGATGGCTTGCATCAAACTAGACTGAGATTAATGCTTATTGTAGTATCAACGTTAATACAGTGACACTACAAAAAAAATGGCAAGAAAAGACTTTTCGAATCCTGAACATACCTACAACTTTACTATCCACACCAGCTTTGATCCCAGTTGACGTGACCTCAGCAGTAGAGTAGCTTACACTATATCCTC
>CM021539.1:2487946-2506127 GCA_010994315.2 Pisaster ochraceus | reverse complement strand
TTATTTTATATCGAAGAAAAAAGCAAGCAAAGGTGTAAGGGAGGTGATGGGAATGTATTTAATACTAGTGTTTACGTTGAGTCCAAAGGGTTGGACTGTCTTGAGTTGGTAAATCCAGTGTGATTCTCTGAGTTTGCGGTGTGTTTCGTCACCGTTGCAAGCCTCAATCACGATGAGGTCAACATCTTTGACGCTGTGATTAAGGCTGTTGAAGTGGATAGAGACGGGGTACAGTTTCTTGGTCTTTATGGAAGAGACATGGTTCGCAAAGCGAAGACTGAGTTTGGTCTTAGTCTCTCCCACATACTGTAGTCCACATCTTTTACAAGATATAACATAGACCACATTGGGTGTGGTACATTGGGAGTCGGTCTTGATATGGTTAGAAAGCCAGTGCTATGACTCTTCACTTTGAGTGCAGGTTTGATGTAGAGACATGTTCTACATTTAGAGCGGGTACACTTGTGACAACCCTGTATCTCTGTTAGTCGTGGTGTTTGGCCTGTACCTGGGAGGAGTTTAGCCCTGACTAGAATGTCTCCCAGGTTTTTAGGGCGGCGGAATGCAACCATGGGGTTCTCAGGGATAGCTGAGAGCAACTTCTTAGATGAATGGAGAATATTCATTCTGCCATTGAGAAAATATACATGAATTGTTTTTAAGAGTAATTCTCAAAATACACTTTCGGTCCCTCGAATACTTTCGGTACCTTAGGATGCCTTTTGTTTCCTCGAACGCTTTTGTTCCCTCAAGATATGCTTCCGTTCCTGAAAGATATTCTTTTGTTTTCTAAAAGTACGATTTTGTTCCTAATAAATACGAGTTCATTCCCCCAGTAGACTGAATCCTCTTGCCTTGTCATAGTCAAATATTTACACAAACAGAGCACCAGTCTGCTTGCAACACTGGGTAGCAATATCCCGTAAATTTAACACCTGGAACTGCTGGTAAAACGTATCCTGAACTTTTACCTTTTTGTGATAAATGTACGTTACTAACTTGACACTGTATTACAAAAACCACAAAGAAAATTGGGTCTATAATTTCACATCACTAATGTACGTAAACTGTAAACCGGTACTCTTCTTCTCCCCCCCCCCCCCATTACTAAAACAAAAGTGAACACAAACCAAGCACCTGTACTATCACAACATCGTGCGAACTTGAGGAAGGGCTCAACTGCATCACCGACCACACAGGGCAGTAGGGATACGGTCTTCACGAACGTGAGAGACTTCACTGATATTAAGATCGTTTGGACAAGCTCGTACCAACCATCGCGTCTCCCTCCTAGACATCCGTACATCGAAAGTGTGAGACTAGGTGTTGTTTCAGCGACCGTTAGTGCAGTTGTACAAAGTAAGTTGGATACCGTAAGTTGTCATCTTCACGGTCAAACTAAATAAATGATTTAATTTATCTAAACCACGCCACAGCTTCGTTTACAGGTTCTTTTGGATAGGTTATGTGCAGAGAGAATGAACTCACAGTAACACGTATAATCAACGAACCACTTGGCAGCCACCTTGCTTGTTTAACAGTTAAACTGTATTATAAAACCATGCATAAAGAGGCTAGAAGAGCATCTATTTTGTGTAAGTCCAAAATGTATTTTACTGCTACTGCACACCGATAACACGACAAGTAATATTGTAACAACTTCATAGTTTTCAAAGGGGAAAAATTAAAGACACAATGAAAGTACTTACACATATTGCTTCTAGACTCTATCACCTTTCATTGTTGACTCCCTAAAAATTTCCTTTGTTTGTCTTTTACAAGTTAAAATTAACTACAATAGGAATATATTTCTGTAAAGATGTATACTTCTTTTGAATTATTCCCAGGAGCTGGATCAAGCATATATTCAATCGCGACATCGGAACCCTGCTCAGCTGCCGTGTCTCGTGACAATCCTGCGGTTTCCGTAGTTACATGTACTAACTATGTAGACATCAACTATAGGTCATGGACACCGCAAACTGAAGATATGTAAGTGATACGTAATGATTTTTTGTCGTTATCATTGTCGTTGTCGCTGTCACCATTGTCCCTGTCCCTGTCGCTGTCGTTGAAGTTGACTTTGACAATGTCGTTGTCGATGTCGGTGTCGTTGAAGTTGTAGTTATCATTGTCATTGTCGTTGCCGTTGTCCTTGTCCTTGTCCTTGTCCTTGTTCTTGTTCTTGTTCTTGTTCTTGTTTTGTTCTTATTCTTGTTCTCGTTCTCGTTCTCGTTTTCGTACTCGTTCTCGTTGTTATTCTTGTTCTTATTCTTGTTCTTGTTCTTGTTTTTGTTCTTGTTCTTGTTCTTGTTCTCGTTCTCGTTCTTGTCCTTGTTCTTGTTCTCGTTTTTGTTTTTGTTTTTGTTCTTGTTCTTGTACTCGTTTTATGTTTAAAGATCACTGGACAGACAACACATTTTTACACAAACTTTTGTATTCAAAGACCATGCATTATAATAATTAAAAAAAAATATTGACATGAAACTTTAGAAAAATACTTTTAAGTATTACTGAAGTAATGTGTGCCAATAAAAATATATATATTAAATAAGACCAAAAACAGCACTGCGTGAGCGATAAGTCCAAATCGGCGTATAATTTGTTTTGCCTCCATGTTTTAGATGATTTTCGACTTTTGAACACAATTTCAGACTAAGGTATGACGTAACATCAGTAAATGGCGGATACATGAAACTGTATGACAGAGATAATTCAAACAGAATTAATACCCGATACTACACGGGCCGGACGACGACAGGGTACTCAACTTTCACCTTTGACTTTATTGAACCATACCACTGTGTTAATGTCATCAGCGGATGCCGAAATACTATGTTGCGAGCTGGTGAAGACGTCACTTCACGGGTAAAGTTTTAAATGTGCAATTTTGTTGCTCACTTTGTTGTTGTTGTTGTTGTTTTTTATTTTATTTTTATTGCAACAAAGGTCCAAGTTATGAAGCTCAGTTAAAACTTGTAGGCGTGTGTTCAAAGTAAGTTGTATCTATTGATGATCTATATCTATTGAAGAAATTAGCAGTGAAAAACTCTTTAAATGTAATTATACGCTTTTAAAAATCAAATTTAACTAGTTTCTATAGTATTGTTTTAAGAAAAACATAATTATTTTAAAAGGCAACGATTACAGTCCGGTGGGAAGGCTGGCAGGACGACCTTTCCGGTATCAAAGAATTTGACATACGAGTGAGACAACTTTCAGGAATCAACGGCAACCAGATGACCGAAGTCCTGCACCGTCCAGCTGTTGGCATTTTTAAAAAAGCCACATCCGTAAAGATTGTCAGACTGCCTCATACCGGTACGTAAAACAACAAAAAACAACGAGTTTGGACTGAACCTTCGGTTATAACCCAGTGTCATGATTGCTTATGCACCTTGCAATACATATTTTTAAAGCTGTTTTGGTTCTGAGGGCACCGTTAAGTTAAGTTTGATGCTTCTATCAACGTGTTTTGATCGTCTCCAGAAGAATACTGGACTCGGTTGTTGGAACCTTAATAACATATAGAGGCATTTACATTTGCGGTTGAATTGTATAAAGTGATAATCATCAGTAGATTTAAGTCAGTGGAGATTGTCGCTGTGCTTACAAAATAAATACTTTACATACAAGACTTAAACCGTAGTCTGAAAACGAAATGAGTAAATAAAGTTGATTGAAATATTGTTTCAATCGTTAGCTGTAACGAGAGACAAATTGCATTTTTTTTAGAAAGCTGTGCATAAGTTAAGATGCAGCAAATATTTTAGGGGGCGCACTACCCCACCTGATAAACGACGTTGAATAAATAATTCAAGCCGGGTAATTACTAGAATAAAAACTCAAGAAATGACGGTGATTTATTTTCTTCTTTAATAAATATGAAGGTGTTTACTCCATCGTCTTGACCGTTGTTGACAACGCTGGCAACACTCGTCTGAGTAGACGTTTCGTCTTCTTTGACGACGGCACGAGTGACGTAACCATACACCCCGCATACCCAATGCGTGTTCTGTCTGCAACCAACTATGAGTGGATCACTTGGAGAACTACCCGGGTGATTCTGGACTGGATGAACCATTTTGCTAACCTGCATCATCATGATCAGGGGTTGTTAAAACCAATTGGTGAATATGTTAGTGGTCGTATTGACGATGGTGAGTAACATTTTAAAGACTGTAATAAAAGCGACATTATACAACGACAACGACGGCGGCGCTGGCGGAGGCGTCAGCGGCTGCGTTGCCGCCGACTGAAAACAAATAACAAACAACAAACAACATATAACAACAACAATTTAAAAAGTAAAACTAACTGAAATGTAAGACTAGAGACTAAAATCACTAATTTTGATTTTTTTGTTTCGGGCCCCCAATAGTAATTTCAGTTGATAGGCCCGATTTTCACCGATTGTCTCTGAACGTACTTGATGATGACGTTTGAGAACGAAAAACATTCAACAGATTTTGCAGTGTAGTAAATACTCTGAAACACGTATGGCAAATGGTGGTGAGATAAGTCAGGATCCGACCTAACTGATCTGGACCGTAATATTATTTCCCCATTTAATCTCATTTAATTGCGATAATACAAATACTTGACTCCACTTCCACTCATATATTTTTCTTCGAGCAGAGTATGATCATAATTTTGGAAAGCGAGGCCGTGCAGCCATCCCAAATGCCCTCGGCATTACACAGTTCCGAGTACTTCACGACATTGACCATCGGGGTGGAAGGACAATTGTCAACCCGTCTGACAACAATGCGGACCACTGGAGTAACGAAGCGTCAAACACACAGGCAACTTATGACTTGACCTTGGTAGACGGCGATTCCATTCGCTTTTGGGTAGAGGCTAGAGATATCGCCGGTCACTTCGTTAGGGACAGTGTATTAGTTCATGCTGATTCTTCACCGCCAATTATCGAAGATTGTTGGTTTGCTCGGGGCAATTATGTGAATATAGCCGCGCACAATTCAGTCGACCTGCACGATTTAAGGTAATATTTACTATCATCATTCGTGAGATTTTATTATCACAAACTTGGCAAAATAATCAGAACTGTTATCTCTCCTGAAGTACCTCGCGGTGGATTCAATATGGTGGATTGATGTGTAAGTAACCAACGATATGTTCTCGAAAGTGTATGCCAACGCGTAGATTAAACTCATGTGTTAGATGATTGTTTGTTTTGTTTTAAGTTCTGTGCTCGATGTTTGGGATTCGATGCCCTTCCCTTATGATTCAATCAAGAAAAGCAAAGCCATTCCTTGTCCGTTTTATCTGTCAGGGTGCAGTTTAGGACCTATGACATACACAGTGGCGTTCGAAGCATTGAGTGGCGTCTATTTGACAACCACACGGGGAGCGAGGTTGAACGCGGAAGTCAGAGAGTTGCTGTAGTCAAGGTTGACCAGGTAAAATGAGTTACGCCTGCTTGCCTTTCTCATCATCAGTGATGGTAAAGCTGGTGGTGAAAGCAATCGAACAGCATATCTAATTATAATTATAATTCTGGTGTATACTTGGTTGATGTTTATTGCTCTCTTAATAGGATACAGACAATTGTGATCCAGCAACATGTTTGTGTGTTCCTGCTGGTGACTGCTACAATGTAGAGTACGGGTTCAGACCTACATTCCATGTTGGTGTTCATGACGTTGACTATTACATTAAGCTGACTGTTACCAACCATGCCGGACTGGTGGCATCTCAAACACTCAAGGTTGGATTTAAAAATAGTTCCTTTAACTAACACTGTACTAGTTTGGTAAACTTAATTCGACTTAAGTGACAAGTCTTTTAATGCTTTTAAATAAATCAAATTTCTCTGAAACATATCGGTATAGATCACTGTGGACAAATCGCCCCCTCAAGCTGGTGAGGTACATGATGGGATTCGCGGTTCAGGTGAGGTCGACTTTCAGGAGAATAATGACCTTGCTGCGCACTGGGAAGGATTCTTTGACAAGGAGAGCGGGGTCAAGTTTTATGAGTATCTGTTTGACGTCAGATGCTGGAACAAGTCCATCAAAGAAAATGTAAGCTAAAAAAAAAAAAAAAAAAGTTAATACATGAACTGTGATGTGAACTAATACATACATTTGTATTTAACGGAACAACCAATGTCCATACTTTGCTTCGTCTTTTTGATGGAACGCAAAGCTGTAGGTCTAGTGTGTTCTGTAATGCAGGTAGGCCATCACTTATTGCTCAAGAGAATGGGTTTGTGGGTGCTGAATTCGCAGTAGCACCTTAATAAGAAATATGCCACATAAATACAAAAAAAAACGCTCTCCTGTTCAAAAACATGTGCTTGACAATAATAACCACAATAGATGACAAGAACTACACCCACACATGCAAGTTGGACAGCGCCCACGCCAGGCATGTACTTCATCACAGTTATCGCCTACAACCGTGCCTTGGAGCCTTCTGTTCCTGTCTGTTCCGATGGTGTCATGATCGACACAAGCCCACCAGAGCTGTCTAATGTCTCAATCAGTGATGCTCGAATATGGCCGGGTCTTGCCAAGGACAGGGAGGGACATGTGTGGTTCATTAATGAACACCGAATGAAGACTGAACTACTGGAGGTGTCTTACGGATGCAGGTAAAAAGCCGAATTCAACTCAACTTTTAGCAATAACTTACAATAATGACGAACAGCTCTAACGCGCGGACGTTGCACACGGACTTTGCTCGGTGACAATATTAAATAAAAAAAATGTAGTCACCGAGCAACATCCTGTGCTGCACACACGGACTTCAGATTGATGACAATGATGAGCATCACAACTTTTTATTTAATTGGCTGCACTCTGGATTTGGAGGAGAATCGCTTTGTGCAATATCGTCTTTTCAAAGAAAGCGAAGTACTCGAAAATACGAAAGACAGTTTTTGCTCACTAATACTATATCCCTGTGCAAGACTCGGTGAAATTTTTTTTCAGCATAACTTGCCAGATACATGTTATGTTTTCTTCTTTTATTGTACAAAACTGTTGACATGCTAATTATGGAGGACAGCGAGATTGTTAATCTGTGATCACGTCATCTCGTTGCATTCAGGTCAAAAGCAACCGTGGTGAGCGATATAACGGTGTACCCGGGCCAAAATACCTTAAATGATTTAATCACAATTGTTGGAGAAGACATTCATTGTCAGCGGATATCCGGTATTCAAGAGAAGATCTTTCTTACTACACACAAACACGTAAGCAACCTCACCGTCTTGGATAAGCCACAATCGTTTGCAGGCAGGTTTTGAATTTATGGACAAATTTATTCAAAATTTAGTAGTCCACTGGAAGAATTAAGGGTTAAACAGAGTGCAACTATATATTACACAATCCATTTTTTTCAGCAAAAGAGCGACCATTATGAAGTCAGTCTTAGTGACAGACATAATTCAGTCTAAGTATGACATCATCATCATCGTCTATCGGCCATAGTCGAGATCAAATACTTTCTGTTACGCCACCCTGGTTTATCAGCCATAGCCCATATCAGGTCTTTAAAGCGGTGTCTCTTTAATTTGAGATACAAGTTCTCATAGCTTATACTTCAAAAACTCTCTGTTACGCCACCCAGGGTTATCAGTCATAGCTCCTGTTTTGTCTTTAAAGCTGAGGTCGGTGTATGTTTAAACTGAGAACTATACTAGTTCTCAAAGATTATATTTTTAAAGTTTTGCTGCAATTTTACATATATTTTAGACTGCAAATCATACGGTACTCCAACCAGTCAGCATCGAATATCTTAATATTATTTCAACTAATTTTATTTTCCCTAGATGGTCTTGTCTTGGTCGGGGGGTGACGCAGAAAGCTCCATTTCCGACTACGAAATAGGTCTGAGCAGTGACCCATTTAATCCGACCCCTGACCTTGTGAACTTCATGTCATCATCTGGTCATGATCGTTTTGCGATGTATCATCCCCATATCAGCCAGGGAAACGTTTTCTTTTTGGTTGTGAAAGCAGTCAATAAAGCACAGTTGGCTTATTCCAGGGTATGTATGGGTGCACAAGATACTCGTTGGCAGCAACTTTTGGTAAATGAACAGCAGTTGAACAGCTCATTCAGGGGTAGGGTAGGGTTAGGGTTTGGGTAATATGATTATGAAAACAAAACAAAAGGGCTGCCGGAACACACATATTTAGAAACCTAGCAATATTACAAAGTAAACCGTATTTAATCGTGTGTTTACAACTGGAGAACCTATCATATTTGTGTTTACATACTGAATGAGGCAAGTGTTAATCTGTCATTGAGGATTTTTCTCCAGAAAAGTATTACCAAAGAATGAGTAAGGCAATTAAAAGCAACGTTATCGATTCCGTCATTTTGTTCCTACTTGCAGTTTGTTGGACCTATCATCGTGGACACTACACCTCCCAAGTTTGTTGGCCGCATTTCCGTTCGTTTAAACGGCGGTTATTTGGTCGCTGTATGGCGTGACTACGGTTTCACGGACAGTGAGGATACAGATCTTGCCTATCAAGTTGGCATTGGTGAGATACTCAAAAACAATAACACTCTGGACAACCTAGATTCAACTCCACTAAAGTGTTGCAACACCTGATCTTTGTAATTGGTTCTGCGTTTATTTAGATATACCAAGTCTTTGTGGGCAAACCAGCTGGCTCTTCTGAAATCGTACAGTTTATGGAAAGTAAAATGCTCTCAATAAAAACTACACTATCAAGATACAAGTTATGGTTGAATTGATTCGATTTCCAGCATTTACTAGTGAAAACCAATTAATTTGTTATCAGTGTTAGATAGTTGGTATTAAAACGAAGACAATCAAATTACCTTGACGTTTCCCGCTGTAGGACACACAAGAGGCGGCACAGAGATCGTTCCTTTTCGATCCAAGAAAAAATACGTCATCGGTCCGTGTAAATCCCACACCTCCTGTGCTGCCTTCCTATTGGATGATCTAAGCTGGTCTCTCCATGGAAAACATAAATATTACATATCAGTTAAAGCTGAGAATGGTGCTGGACTATCGACAGTTGGAACCTCGTCTGTATTCAAGCACAGTGTGCAGTTGCCATCAAAGGGGGTCGTACTGGATGTTGCACCATCTGGGGAAGAGGTTGTGGATGACTTCGGGGTAAGTACCTTTGTAAAGAACCGGGGAGGGTTAAATATCGTTGCTTTTATTTAAAAAAAAACATTTTAATTTTATTATTAGCTGTTCCGACTAAGCAGTCGGAACAGCTATTGTTTTTGTCAAGATTTTTCAAAACGTTTTACAAACGTTGTTTTTTTGTTTCCACCAAAACGCCATAGGTTTAACACACGATTGTTGTTTATTCGTAATCTTAGAAACAGTTGATATGACAGACTTGAATACTGTATTGAATTGAAGCTTAGTACATAAAGTTATCACTAAATGTTATACTGTTCAATTTCTTAATCAATTAGCTGAGTTATAATGACATGAATATTTAATTAGACAATCTTGTTACCACCATATCTCACAAAATTAAATGTCCGACTTTCAGTCTCTGGGTATTGAAGTTGTGCACCATGAAGTAATATTATATGTCACGTCATCGTGACACCATTTATAGCGTGTTTCGTTTCCGTGTACAAAGTAATGAAGAACAGTGTAAACTCGTAGTAAGTCCTGAGGCCGTGTGCACCCGATGCTATCGCATTCTTTGTACTGTTGACATGAATCTGCAACAATGGCAGACTTTGAACAAGTCTTTTCAATGTATACAGTAATAGTATAAGGTATCAAATCATCCCAATTGTCATGTTGGTCTGATGGCACCGCGGTTTACCGCGTTAACTTCCCAAGCCAAGGCCGCGGTTCGGGCCCTCGGGGACCCCGACGATTTCAATATAATTAATACATACATTTTACTTTTTTTTAACAATAAAAAACTTGCACCTACATTAAAACGAACAGTACCACATATTCTTTATCTAAATTTTGCTCCTCAGAACTTCGTTTTCCCGGAAAATAAAACGATAATTATTTAGTGGTATGGATGGTAAAACAATGTTCTATGAAGCACCATGTTAGGCAGACACAGGCGACAAAACTTCTTTAAGTAGCGCTATTTTTGCAGTTTTTCGCTTTATGTGTGTTGTCAATCACCACAGAGTGCCAGCATTTTCTTTCTGAAACTTATCATTAGAGAAGACAAACCTGTGTGGAACATACAAACTTATTTCTTTACTTATTTATTTGGCCCGATCTAGGCATCCTTATACTCCTTGTTTGTAAAAGTGGACCGTGCTCGGACGAATACACCTGCCGGAGATTTGGAAGTTTACACGGCATAAATATTTTATGAATGAACATAGAAATGGTACTATCAATGTATGCATCTTGTGGTGAATCATGATGATGTAGTGTTGAGTGTAATTAAAGAAACCCTCAATCTTTATCAACAAGCGTAATGTTTACACATGAGCGAAATCGTTACAAATAAGCGAAATGGTTACACATGAGCACAATGATTCAGAATAAGCAAATTAATTCCGAATAAGTAAATTAATTCTGAATAAGCGTAATGATTCATTCACATTTTATGAATGAACATTGAAATGGTACTATCATCCCTGTGTCTTGTAGTGAATCATTGAATGATGTAGTGTTAAGTGTATTTAACTTTACAATCTACATCCGAATGAGCGTATTAATTCTGAATAAGCGAATTGATTCCGAATAAACAAATTCATTCCAAATCAGCGAAGTGATTCTCTATAAGCGTATTGATTCATTCACATTTTTCTAATGAACATCAAAATGGTACTATCATTCATGCTCTTGTGGTGAATCATTGAATAATGTAGTGTTAAGTGTTTCACAATTTACATCAACAAGTGCAATGGTTACGATTGAGCGAAATCGTTATGAATAAGCGAACTGGTTACGAATCGGCAAAAATGATTCAGAATAAGCGAATTAATTTAGAGTAAGCGAACTGAATCCGAATGAGCGTATTGATTCTGAATAAGCAAATTGATTCCGAATAAGCAAATTGATTCTAAATAAGCGATTTGATTCAGAATAGGTGAATTATTCATTCTCATTTTATGAATAACCAACGAAATGGTAGGCCTTATATCATTCATGTGTTGTGTCTTGTGGTGAATCATTAGGCCTAAATGATATAGTGTTAGGTGTCTTTAACTTCACAATCTACATCAACAAGCGAAAGGGTTGCGAATGAGCGAATATGGTTACAACTGAGCAAAATGATTGAGAATTTTTGAATGAGCGTATTGATTCTGAATAAGCGAATTGATTCAGAATAAGCAAATTGATTCCAACTAAGTAAACTGATTGGGAATAAGCAAATTGATTCCGAATAAAACAATAATTATTTCGTTTAAAAAGTCAAGTTATTCCTGCATCAGATAAAACTCTGATTGTTTGAAATTACCTCTGAATAAATTACAAACGTGGACATGTATTAACATTTTAAATAACAGTTATTAATAATGATAAAACCTGCAATTTAAATTCTGTGGTGTCCGAATATTACGGACCTTTGCTGGGGTCAGTGTACCCGTGTGGGGCTATGCCAGTCAGTCAAAGAGCCCCATTAGGAAACTCCATAAACTCGGTATTAATTGAACGAAAACCCATACGATATGATTACTTGCAAAGAGTGCTACGGGGAAGCCCCGTAAACATGTGTAGCGCCCTCGCGTGACAGAATTTAGCTGTTCTTTGAATTGTCTTCAAGGTATTGATCGCGCGTATTATAAAAAGAGATACAAAAAAATCAAACAAAAAAGTCGGTTTTTGATGATTTTTGCTCTTCTTTTTTTTTAAAGTATATCTTTACAAAAATCTTGATAATACATTTTTTTTGTAAAAACAATTTAAGTTTTAATACAAATAATAAAATTAACAACCTTAAACAGATTTTTACTTGACAAGAAATAATTATTATAGTGATCGGTAATTTTTTTTTTTTACAAAATCACCGAAGAGTGAGATCAAGTTTTGTTGATCTTTTTGTATTAATGCCAGTTTTTGTTATAGATTTATTAAATTTATTTTAAATCTATTTTACTTTCATATGTTCAACACTAAGATTATTCGTTAAAAATAATATCTTTTAAAAATCATGGCATGAAAGCATCATTTTTTTCAGATAATAAATAAACTTTGTGTCACATATTTAGGTTAGCTTTAAGTCTTTGTGACGCCAATTCGACCTAAACTCCCGGGTACAAATATACACCATTTTTTTATTGTTTTGTTTCATTTATAGACTCCTTAGCATTGAAGCCTTGGATTATTGTGACCCCATCTTGACTTTAACCTCCGGGTCAACCGAACACGGACTATATCTCAAAAAGTATAAACCCAGTTTTCGCAATTTTTCAGCTATAGACTCCTTGGGTAATGAAGATTAGGTTTGAGATTTTGTGACCCCAAGGTGACCTTAACTTCCAGATTGACTGGAAAATGAAGCGTGTCTCAAGAAGTAAACATCCAATTTTCAAACTTTTTTTCAGTTACAGACTCATAGGGCATTGAAGATTAGCCTTGGGTCATCGTGACCCTAAGTTGACCGTAACCTCCGGTTCAACCGGAAGTTAAACCTTATCTCAAAAAGTACATACCCATTTTGTCAGCTATGGACTCATTCGGCTTTGAAAATTATGCAAGGGCTCTCGTGATCCTAAATTGACCTTAACTTCCTGTTGAACCGTTTTGAGGCACATTTTAAGTCAAACTCAACGCTTGTGAAAGGTCAGGTGTCTTCTATCTCAGATCAGGCTTACATTTTGAGCATTAGTCACAAACGCCTAATGTCTAGTTACTTTTGTTCTTTAAAGAAAAACTGTAAAGTAGGATGATCCACTCATTTCAAATGGAACACATTCAAACCTTTCGGCTGTTTGGCAAAAACTAAAAAAATCAAAAAGTAAATTATCCAGAAAAGCAGCCTCAAATTATCACAATGATTGCTGACAAAACCAATTAGAAATTTTGGCTGGCAAATAATACATTGGGCCAATGTGCTGAGGACTTCAGCAATGCGTACGTTGTTGTTTTTCTTGTGAATATCCATTAGCAATACTTTTAAAGTAGTATTTTGTTGAAACATGCAAGCTTGTCTTTGCTTTTTAAATTAGGTTGTCAAGGACGTTGATGTTCAGATAAGTAAGTCAAGTCTCTCCGCCCGATGGTTCGGATTTGAACATCCTGATCTGAAAATCAGATATGAAGTGGCCGTAGGTACTGGGAGGAAGGGTTCATTCGACGTCAGCAGTGGTTTCATTGACGTCCGCAAGGCAACTTCCTACAAATTTGACAGACTTGATCTAACACCACTCACGGTAACAACAATTAAGTTGAGTTGATATGTAATGGTGTGCTGGACATTGATTGGATAATGATTTGGCAGTGTTGAGTGTTTGAAGATATTGGTGAACTTTTAAAATGGCAATTAGGCTCTTGTATGGCGTTGAATTATTTGTTTGATCGTTGCGTTGAAATTCTTTAAAAGTTATACCGGTTTTTTTTGTTGTGTTTTTTGTGAGATAACAATTCATTTGGAACCCAGTTGGGCTGTTGTAATGCCATAGCACTGTCCCTAAATTAACCCCACAAGTATTTGAATAGTGCCGACAACACTAACAAAACGCAGTTGATATTGTAGGACAATAATTTGTAACAATTGAACAATGTCTATGAACTTTTTAGTTATATTACTTTACCGTCCGTGCAACAACTAAATATGGAAGCGTTAATGTGACGTCAGACGGTATCAAAGTCATCCCAGATGGTCAAATCTTACCAGGGGCATTTATCAAAGATGGACTCGGTTGTGATCCTGTTAAAAGTAAGACTTTGAGATGTTTCTTGAAAAAGTTGTAAGGTTTAAAACTCGTGGCATGTTTATTACGTGATGTACTTCCCAGATTGAAAAAATAATAAGCTGTTGCAATTTGCTGCCAAACCAAAAAGGACCCAAGGAATAAATTAAAACAAAAATGAATAAATAATAATAATAATAATACAAATAATAATAATGATAAAATAAAAAGTTTGTGGCCTGACAGTACAAACATCAACAGGTATACTGGTGTAACAAAAGCAGTCAAGTGGAAATAGATGATATAGATGAAAGCACACAGAGAAAACAGGAGGCTGAACGGAGAGGAGAGGGGAGGGGTTAGGGAGGGCTGGATTGACCGCAAGAAGTGAGGAACACAAAATACAAAATCGATGATGGGAAGACAGAGTGAAAAGTGAATGATTACTGAATGAGGCAGAATGCAGGGGGCATTTCGATGGTAAAAGGAAAAGGCAAAGACAACATATTATTAGTATTTTCCTTCTTGGATGTTCAGACCAGGGGGTTGAGTGGTCTAGAGACCCTTATTCAAAGTTCCTCTCTACTTAACTTTAGTTTCTATACTAGTACAATCAAGGTCAGCTTATATATTGACGCTATGATGGAAATATTTTTAACTCGGCTATTGCCTTCAGGTTGTTTGCGTTGGTTCTATATTCATCATAATATTCTGACATAATTTTGTCTACAGTAAACACGCCCACTGGGTTATCTCATCATTCATTTGCCCCTCCTCAACCGTGTGAGGATGACGTCACATACCAATCCTCTACATCTGAAATCACCGCTCGATGGACCATCCCGGACGTGTTACAGCCCTTTGTCACCAATGTATTATGGGCTGTGGAACAAGAGATCCAGACTTACCATGGTAGTCTTAAACTTGTTTTTAATCGTATTTCAGAAATCCAACTTGTCAACGCAAAAAGAAACATTCTAAATAAATTCGATATCTTAGCACTAGACCACCAAAATGTCCGATAGCTAGAGGCAGTTCGAACCTGTTAGCGAAATAATGCATTCTGGCTAGGCTTTTCTTATAATATTTTCTCATAATCTAGGTCATTTTGAATGTTTTAATTATAATTGAAATTTACATTAAGAAGTTTGGCAGGAAATAAAAAAGAGTTACAGTTTCCAGATAAAGTTTTCAGATTAAAAGTTGAATCAAATTTGAATATATTTTGTGTTGTTTTTTTTTTTCCTAAGATATATCAATGCATATATTATGTATCAATGCTTATAGCTTTTTGGATTTATATAGATGTGGACAACAGCTCATCGCAGTGGGTAACATTATTGGATTATCAAGATCTAGGTATGGCTTTCAATCATTCAAATGCAAGCCTTGGATTACATGACGGAGCACATCTGAGGTCAAAGGTAATAACGGCTTTTAGGTCTCTAAAGGACCAGTAATACAAAACCCTTTTCTTCAGTTTGGCGAATGCACAAACAAAACGTGGTCTAAATATAGAGACACGGAGTAGACAGACGGAAGAAATGTACATGAATAAACAAGTAAAATGGATGAAAATCTCAATCCTTTTCATTTGTAGAAACACGGAAAGGGGCCGGTTCCCTTTTTAAAACAAGGACGAGCATTAACCTGACAACTGCAAACGCCAACACTAATATGACGTCCAAAATAAGAAATCTAATCTCTATATAATCTGGTTTTAAACCTCCAATACATAGTACACAATACAAATTAGCATTAACACAGCCGCATTAAGGGTGAAAGGTCAACACAAGGCTGTCCACACAAAAGTGCACAGTAGCCCGATTCATCAGCCCTAGAATGACAATAATCTCTGAAATAAATGATTTGATGCAAACTGATTAAGAGAGCCGTATGATATTATACCTCCAAGGTAAACAGTAATTGGAGCATGGCCAAAGCCTATTCTCTACAGAATAGCGATAAATATTTACAGTATGTGCTCTCTCTTGCTCAAAGCTATAACTGGAAAAGAGAGTGAGCCTCAAGGTAGCGACCCTAAACTTAACTGTTCACCCTTATTAGTTAAAATTATTATCTCACATTTGAATTAGACACTGAATACTAAGGGCGCAATTGGGTCCCCTGCATGAAAAAAGGGTAATACATAGTTTTTGGCAGTTTTTCTTCTTCGAGCAGATCAATTAGTATTATTTTGAATGTAAATAGCCTTGGGCATTGTTAGACCTGCAAGAATTGACCTTGATGTATAGGATCCAATCTTAATAATTGTTTATAAAGCAGAAACGAATAAAACAGTTAAGGAGGATATTTTTTCCCAGACAACAAATTTGGGCTCTAGCAATTGCCAATAAAATTTACTTTACAAAAACGTCGATGTTTTTTGACTTTTTTTATATATATATTTTTTTATTATATTGTTAATTAATTTTTGTTCTCAGGTTAAATTCTGCTACGTAAGTGTCTGCTCTCAACCAATTACAAGTGACGGGTTTTGGGTTCTCTCCCAGCCTCCTTTGGTAGGCGATTTCATAATAAACACCATCAAAACGTATTCAACAAATACGATTCTCCACGTGGTCTTCCAGTCGTTTGAACATGCCTACATCAAACATGATAGACAGTTGGAATTGATGGATTTCTACGAGTGGACCATTGCCGACGAAGGGGCAGACAGTGCTGTGTTAAGCGAATGGAAACGCATAGATGATTTGCTTGTCACTGGTGAGACGGTACGTTTCTAGTCACTTTCAACCGTCATTATTAGGACGAACATGATTGTGTTAAACTCTCTAGCGACTCAGGAGATCTGTCTGGTTGCATCATCCCACCGTACGTTGCCAACACATGCTAATGGTCGTTTTCCCCGTAGGTTTTAAGGGTTTGATTTTGTCGACGGTTAATTTTATCAATTATTGCTAACCTGTCCGTGTATTGCCAGGGTTGACTTAGGCTTATAAATATTTGCTTAATTAAAAATTGTGTTTATATATTTGGTTTCATTTGTCATTGATTGCATATGAGCTGACCATTGTTTACGAAGTGGTTAAGATAATTACAAATGTAATATGTCAGCTTGTGCAGAAACGACAGGTCTTTTGAGGGTTTTAGGTGACACGAGTGGTTTTGTTTTAACCCTCCGTGAATCCACGGGAAAAAGTTTACATGCTGGACCCACTGGGCGCGATCGGAAGTCAGATTGTACTACGGGTAAATAGCTGTGTTGTTGTTGTTGTTGTTTTCTTTTGGGGAATAATTCGTGTTTTAATGGTCTGAACAGATGAATATATGTTCCCTGGACCCACACAATACAGATTGAAGCATTCTGAAGATTAACACATTGGTACGCTACTAAAAAAAAAGAAGTAAATTTCGAATTCTGCACCCGGGCACTCTGCAGACTGCCATCCCCAAACCACTCAGCAATTGTTTATTTACTGTTTGATTAGTCCACACAGCTATTGGCAACATTACAAGGGTAAACAACACCTATTATCTAATATACCCCCTCCCCCATTACCAGCAGCATAATATGTTATAATCAAAAGCATGTGAAGATTACATGTATTCAAAGGATTAAGTTTTTGTGCACACGGTAGGATTTGTTTGTGCACATTATAATGGGTCCATAAAGACTAATCTGCCATGCCCCACTAATCGTCAACCGCTGAGTTTACCCACCCAGAAACCACTACAGTATATGAAAGAGTGATGTTTAAGGGTAGTTAAACAATCTGCGGAATCGATCCACACAGTTTGTAGTTATTAAACAAGTATGAGGATGGTCCTCCGCCCGCGCCCCTCTGCTGCTCCGAGGGTTTTAACACAGCTCTCACTCCGAAAAAATGTGTTTACTTTAAAAGGCCCAATTCATTGTATCGTTGGAAAGACATCTCGACCCGGCCACGTGTCTCCGCCTAGCTGTGAGGGGCTACAATAAAGCTGGACTTTCCTCCATAGTGAGCAAAGAGATTGTGGATTGTGACGATGTGGAGATTATTAAACCGCATGTTGTCATCGACTCAGACCGTAAGTTCGAACCATAACCATTGGGAGTGGGAACTGTCAAGAAGGCATGACCTTTAATTAAAATAGTAATACAAAATTGCAAAAAAAAATTGAGCATTGTGCTTCATTCAATCGCTTAAGCAGTGTGACTTCGAACCAAAGGTCTATTGTCATTAATACACAATCAGCGTTGCTGAAACCATCTCAGTACCCAATGACTATGGATCCCCAGCTAAATGATTGACCATGAACCCAATTTTAACTACAACTCGCCACTGTATGTACCAGTTCACAGTCATTAAGGGCAGGAACAATCCATTATATATATATAAATAATATATAAATAATATAT
>CM021539.1:2460969-2471818 GCA_010994315.2 Pisaster ochraceus | reverse complement strand
AAAAATTGATCTTTAAGCTTCGTCACTTAGGCATTAAATGGTAAATCTACGCACAATTAAATGTACAGTTTCTGCTGACGATTCCATATTTTGCTTAGGTTTTCCGTGACGTCATTCGATTCTCCTGGAAGTTCAATGACCCAGAAAGTGGCATAAAGGACCAGTACGTGTCAGTGAGCACACATCATAATGGAGATGTTAATATTCCTTCACAAAAGGTAATATTTTGACTAAAAATGTAGTGCATAAGCAGGGGCAGCGGTGTTAAAGCCGTCTACTTATATGATAATTAAAGTACACAAGCATCATACGTTAACACAAACATACAAACTTATGATTTTAGAGTCACAGTTGATTTAAAAAAGAGAGAAATACAACTTGTCTCTATTGTCTTACTCTAACTTTTTTTTTCTTTTTCTCAAAGCGCATAGAGACTTCTCTGTGAATGTAATATGCGCTATACAAGAATTGTTCATTATTATTATTATTATTAACTATTTGTCATTGTACAGGTTGCTGGAAGTGAGGTAGACCACACATTTACCAACTTGACCTTACATGAAGGAAGCCGATATGTCATCTCAGTGGTAGCATGTAACCATGCCGGTCTCTGTACTGAAGCAAAGTCAGCAGCATTTCTTGTAAGTGATATCAAACATTGATTCTGAGTACGTACCGCCAGCACAGCTCGCAAGTTCTTTGAAAACTGCGTAAAACAAATAGTAGTAAATACAAACAAACAAGAATCCCTCAAACCTGCAAGTTTTGCGTAGTACTAAACATTAAGGTAAGTCATTGTACATATAATTTAATGTGAAATCTGCCCAAAACCATTGCAACCTTATTATTTTATTGTCCCTTCTGAATTGCACAGTGGCGTCAGTTGACGGCAGCTTGGCAGATGATTCATTAAAAGTGTACTGCTTGGTTCAGAAAAATTTACCCAAAACTTATGGTGTCATAGTATAAAGTGTCCACCATACTTCAAAATGGTTCGATTAATTATGGTCTAATACCACAGTAGCATAATGACATGGTGGTTCTCCTGATATCCCATATGTGACGTGAAAAGCCAAATGTCAACGACTTGCAGGCTACCAGTCCTGAGTCTGTTTTTTCATTTCAATTCAGTCCAACTTGAGTCAGCTTAAGGCGAACAATCCACCATTGCTCTTAATAAAATAATAGTTGCGTTTGGAGGGACATTGACAAGTCTTTCTTCCCGTAAAACGACCGTAAGCGCAACTGATTTCAATATACTATCAGATGACAGGTTTTAGTGCGTCCGATTGTACCAGTCTTTTACATTTGTTTGTTAATTTAACTATTTTCTTATTGGGCACCGGCGACTCAATAAGTTCATAAGTAAATAAATATTAGTATTACATTTTAAAGAGGTTTTAAACGCTGCGTTCAGAGTTCGGCTTTTCCTTTATAATATTGTTATAAGTTACTCGTAGTAGTATACTCTGTGTATCTTCTCACTTCCAGGTAGATTGTAGCCCTCCGACTGTTGGGACGTTTGCTGTTAGGACAGAGAGTTCTGCTAATCTGCAACGTCATCACATACAAGAGGTAGAGTCGCCTACTCCATAATTAGATTCACGACATTTTCCTTTATAATTCTGTTTTTTCAATGATGTGGATTTTTGATTGTAAATTTTTACAAACGTTGTATAGCAGCACGTTTATTTTTGCATATGTTTTTTAAAGCGCAATTAAGTTTCAATACCTTAAAAAACCGTTAATAAAATAAAAGATAATCCTAAAACTAAACATATTTTCATGGACATTTTGGTTTTCAATTTTGTATTATGTTTTGTTTTAGGAAGTTTAATAAGTGATATCCCTGTAGCTCATAACTATTAGTTTCTTCACACATGCTAAGTATTGTTAATTTCATGAAACTTTTGCAGTCTCCTCGGCATCACTCTGGCTGGATGACATGGTTAGAGGCCCCTTCTAGCTCCACTGGATCTCTTGCCCTTGCTTGGCTTGGGTTTGCTGATTTACACTCTGGCATAAGTCACTACTTTGTCTCTGTTGGACGAACATACGGAGGCTCAGAACTCACACCGGTCAGTTTAATTATTGTGATTTAAATTTCTGTTCTGGCATTCAAAACCTATGTTTTCTAACAAGTTGTTGTATGTCTCTTGTAGACAGGGCCCGTTCGTGTAAACCACGATAGTGCTGGCATGCCATTGGACGAAGGTGTTGTACAGACGGCAGTTTTATCAGTAGAGGGCAGGATAACTGGATCTCGTGTTCACTACCTTTACATATCTTTATGGGCTGTAAATGGGGTAAGTTTAATCTTAGATGTATTACTTTTTAACCACAAAAAAGCAGCATGACTTTAAAACAAACGTGTTCCTTCTCTCGAAATATTTGACTCCACATGCTTCAAACACTTGAGACATTGCCAAAAAGGTAAACCTGTTCTTTATGGATTTTATTTTGATTTATTTACCTAGTGAAAGCAACAAATATAATTCATGTTTTTTCACCACACCCTTTTTAAAATTATTTTATTAATACTTGTATTATCTTTCATAACTGAAGGTTGGGCTACCAAGCAGTCGCCACCATTCAAAATTTGAAGTTTCTAAAACATCACCCTATGAGGGCGCCTTGGTCCTGTTACGTCATTGCCAATCCATATCATGTGAGGGTCACTGTGCTTGTGCACCCATCAATGAAGCCTGTTCTACAATACCAGGACAATGTCGCAAACTAACCAGAAGTAAGTTCAGATAAATTTAAGAAGAGTTGCAGTCTCTAGGGCCTAAAACGGAGGATGACTCTTCCTACTTTTTAAAAGTGTTATGTTTTACCTTCTCTTGAAAAATCAATCACTTTCGGTTTCTGGCTGTGCTCTGTTGTCATACTGATATATGAGGCCGGTTGCCTGAAAGACCGCGTCCGTTCATGCCTGCTGCTCGAACACGTTATAGCCGCGTCCTTCGCAACGCACAGCCCATCAACAAGATTAGTTTTCATTTACAAGTTACTCTATTGACCTAAACATGTTTTTCTCTAGAAACCACTGGGCCAGACCTCATTCTCAATTCCAATCAATCTCTTCTCCTCGTTCTACTGGGCTTGTAAACTTGGGTTGTACTTATTGTTGTTGGTTTCAACGTCACCGTCGCCGTCGCCGTCGCTGTCGCTGTCGCTGTCGCTGTCATTGACGTTGTCGTTGTCGTTGTTTGTTTGTAAATTAATTTATGGCTAACTCTTATATATAATATATCGAAACAAAATTAGATAGAACGAAACAAAATACACAGAACGAAGTGCCGCCACGACAATTAAGGGCACACCATTTTTTGAACGAAAACCAAAATATACATAATGAAAAGTTACATAATTATATAGAACGAAGTGCCTCTCACGACGACTAAGGGCCAGGCCGCTAAACTTGACATCAAATCAATAAATCATGTGCACACTAGAAGTACACATGTACCGATCGCTAATAAGGTTTACGGCGAACTCCATCACCGTGGTTTTCATTTTGCGGGTACTGAATCACCATGGCAATCGGGAATACTCACGTAAAAGGCCTTCCTATTTTGTTTAGCTAGATGTCTCATTTACTGCGTTTTGGTTTTCTAAACGCATCAGGTTGATCGATACCTACTCGTGCTCTGGCCCTCAATTGTCGTAAGGGGCACTCGTTCTATATATATATATTTTTTTCTTTATATAGAGTTTGGTTTTCGCTCAATAAATATTGCGCCATGGCCCTTAATCTGGTCCGTAGGTGACGCTTCGTTCTGAATATTTTTGTTTCGTTCGATAAATTTTGGTTTTGTTCTATATAGGCTATTTTTGTTTCGTTCTAAATACATTTTTCGACCTCTATAAATATATACATACTATGGTTTTGATCTTTATATAAGAGTTTCATAATTAAGTCATAAACGGCACCACGTACATTTGTTCCCTCTATCCACGAAGACAACCCTAACACCGAGATCAAGGTCCTAGATGTGGTTGAGCTGAACTTTGACAACATCAATAACTTGGTTAACATTAATTACACTGCGACGCAGTGTTTAATGGCTGCTGCATGGCGGGTCAGTGAGCGGAAAGGACTGAATATCAAGTGGTAAGTTTGATTATCTCTGCTTTATCAAGTGAATGAATCACAAGTAAATCACTTGCGTTTCAAAAACTATTATTTATTCATCATTGCATAGGTCAGAGTGTTGTTCTTTGACAAGGACGTAGTCGTTGCTCTAGTCAATCGCAACCTGACCGACGCGGGCAACGAACTCCAACAAACTTGTTGACCAATCAGAAACGATATACTTGATACCCGTTGTCTGCACTATGCAACACTAGAGGTCATTTAACCGAAAACCGGTTCTGATATCATTAACATGAACACATGAAGATAACTTTGTAGAGATGACGATGGAGAAAGGGTTTTTTTTGCGATTAGGAACGGAAACCCCAAATAGGAAAAATACTATTAGGTGGGGTTAGAAACACAATCCACATATGCAATGATTCGAAACGGGATCACCTATGAGAACATAATAATCTGGTGAAACCACTGACAACACACTGCAAAAAAAGAGGGGGATGGGTGGGTGTTTTCACATGGGTACCGACAAGAGAATTAAAATTAACATCACATGATGTTAAAATAACTCCAATGTCTTTCCATTTTTGTTGTTGCAAAAGTTGGTGTTATGTTAACACTTTGTGGTGTAAACATGGATTCTTGTTGGTATTTAACAAAACCCATTCTGTCAGTTTGAACACCCCCATTTTTGGAGTGCAGCTGTATTGGAATAGTTCAATACTCCAATAAATTGTTGTTACATTACAAGGTATGAATGGAGTGTTGGGGACGACTCATCAACAGACAGTGAGCCTACAGGGGTATTTGATAAAGTCAAAGAGAGAGTATGGTTTGACATCGGACAGGAAAATCATGCCGTCGTTGTGCTCGATACAGGTAAACTAAGGGAAACTGCAACATACACAGTCTTGTAGCATAAAACTAATATATTGTGTTTGTTGGGTAACGTCGTTATCATTGAGTGATCGAGATGGGCGCCTATGTGGCTATTATAATGTTACCAAGGTTAAACGATGAACCCAATTGTCTCGATCGTGTTTAAACTATAATTCACACATTACGTTAAGTTCCGTCAAAGATCTTCCGAGTTTCGTCACGAACACTGAAACTATTCATCGTTTTTAACAGTGGGTGTGTTTACATTGAATTACTCGGGTTATTAAACTTAAATGATGAGCATTAAGTCTGCCTGTGGCAGTCAGCAGCACAACTAGTTTGTGCATGATCCAATTAAGTTCACTGTTTGTAAAATGAATTACATTGAAATAGCAGGTGTTAGTTGTGTGATGAGAATTATGTTTTGTTCTAGCCTCTTTCTTTAATGGAGCTTTCCCAAAATGATACATTTATTGGTGCCTTTCACCGGATTTTTAACCCTAAGTACTAGTGTAACAAAATAATATTCAAAACAACTTTACTTCGAGGGCCAGGGCACAATTTTGTAGAGCTGCTAGAGCAGAAAATATTACTCAAGAATGTTTTGCTTAGTGCAAAATAACAGGATACCAGTCATAGTTGGTACGTGAGACATGGTTTTTCGGCAAGTAACCTTTTTCTGGTGAATACATTTTTCATATATTTCTTACGCCAAACATTTTGTGCTAAAGCAGCTAGATGAATTTGGGTCCTGGTTGCAATGGGGGAGGTGCTACAGACTGAGAGATTCATTTGAGCATTTTTAAGCGTTCTAATAGGACTGCACTACACGTTGTTTAAAATATGTGTGATTTACTTTAAAATAACTGAACTATGCAATATTTAATGTACCATTATCCCTAATTTATTAACAGGCGCATTGGGATTACATCAAGGTCCAACATAAAAATGTTCAAATACAAGTTGGTGAAACACTAGAAATTGCCATGCCATATCTCAGAAGGACTTTTACCTTTTTCATTCCTACCGCAAGTTTGTGAGGTCATAAAATCCCGAAGCATAACACCATGTGGTGAAAGTTTGTTTACCTCTACTGTCCCTTCATTCAAAACTTACATCAGGACTCCATAAACAGTGATTGTGTAGACATTCTCCTCTATATACACTCTTGCAAATGACCCAGCGCTCTAAAAAAGTGCCATCCCTGAGGTCAAACGGAGGCAGATCATTGGACGATAGCTCATCTTCGTGCGTAAAAACGTGCACGCGAAATCAGCGTATAGTTTGGCGATATGCAAGGGGTTCTGTTATACAAATATTGACTGCTTCGAGTGGCGTAGTAAAACTAGCCACTCAAGGTGATCCCCGGAGCAGCCTATTTTCTCTCGGCTTCGCCTCGGGAAGATAGGCGGCTCCGGGGGTCACGGAGAGTGACTAGTTTTACTACGCTACGAGACAAAACAGTCATTATTTGTTTTATAACACCTCTTCCTTTGATTATATCTGTATTCTTTAATAAAATTAATTCACACAACACCTTTATTTATCATTCAACACTGCGTCATTTTATTTAATACAACTGTACGTACGTGGCAATCACTCGTCAAACAAGAACTGTAAAATCTTACGTTGAAATACCGAGTTTTGACAAAATAAGAGGGTACCAGACTACTGTTATTACGTTCGTTCTCTAAACCGTATTTCAAATGCACACATTTTGTTCATTACACCGGGTTCGAGGTTGTCAAGCAGCTCGTTTAAATCAATGTTTGAGGTCACCAATGTTTGAAGTCAATGTAGTCAGGGTACCAGGGTATCCATTCACTAGTACATCGGTCGCTAGGCTATCGTTGAATAGTTCGTTGAATTGTTCGTTTGGTCGGTGAACATGTACAAGAGTAAAAATACACAACACCATGTGACACGCTCTCGGCCAATCAACAGATAGAATCAAAGGAAAAAGGTGTTATAATGATTTATAAAGACCCTTTGCACAACGCGCAACGAACAATGCGCGTCGTTTTTTAAGTGAAATCAATTTGTGCATATGTTTGTGCACGATTTTTACTCCCAAAAATGACGGACAGGATAGGCACGTGTGAGTGCGCTGCACGTTTTGCAATGGTTCTACATTGATTTTGTATTATAACAGAGATCAATAGGGTTATATAATTGCAATACACGAAACGTTACCGGGACGCTGTGATCACGTGCACTTTTTTGTACTTACATCGTCCAATGATCTGCCTCCTTTTGGCATCAGTGAGGGTGCTTTTAGAGAATGTAGCGTTTTATGACAGGGATCTATTCATGTGTCGTTGCGCCATAACCATCTTAATCGTTTATATTTTTTAATATTAATGTTAAAACTTATTTCAAGGTGTTCAAAGGCACACTTTTGTATTACTGCATCATATGTTTGTTGTTCAGACCGAAGGATGACGGTGGGGTTGAGATATCACTTTTTCATACGTGCATGGTATGATGCCAACACGTACGCCACGTTTAGATCAAATGGTATTACTCCAGACATCAAGGCTCCGGCAATCTTAAAAGTCAAGGGAATAAAGGTAAGCTGTTTTTGTTATTGCTTTTGTATAAATCACCATTAAAGGTAGGGCCATAGATTGTTTCGTGTCAATTCTGATTTACAGGCAACAATTAATGAAAGCCGCAACAAGAGTCAGTCGTGAATTTTTCAGTCGAATTCATCAACGATGTGCAAGCCGGTACAACCACATTTTCTTGTCACAGATGGGACACCAGTCCTGAGTAATCTCAGAAACGATCCATGCGTGAATCGTTTGTAAGATTAAAATTGTTTTGGAGTGAATCATTATCCAAACCATCATTATTTCGTAGGGAACCTCTTTTTAAAGTAGTTTATACTACCAACAGCTGCAGTGCTTCTTACCATAAGTAAGTCTGTATATGGCCATTAATATTAAGAGTATTTACTAAATTATCACAAAACCTTTAAGTTGTCGAAGATCTGCTAAGAATTTGGTAATACTGATACTTTAAAGATAGGTAGATAGGTTAGATTTCTTTAAAAGGTGAATTTCAATTCGTAAAATCAACATTCAATTTCTGATAAAGGACCTAGCCACTGAAAGGTCTTCCGAGGATACCGACTATCTGACTTATCCTGATAATGTCTACCTCTCTTGGGAGGGAGTGTTTCGAGACGGCGAGATATCACACTACGAGGTCTCACTGAGCACTTTCAAAGGAGGTAAAAACTACCACGAAAAAAATAAATAAAAACATACACAAAACTGTGTTGATTAATCTTTTAAAATATTCCTGAAGATGTTATGGCATTTCTTTGCTTAAAAACCAACAATTTCATACCTTTCTCCGCCTTCAGTGATGTTATGATCAATATACTTTTAGCGAGAACAATAATTGTATAGTTTACCTGTTAAGATAATTTAACTGATTTATATTGTCTAACATTAGGTGAAGACATCCGTCACTTTGCCGACAATATTTTACCGGCAAGCGTATCCAGGACAAAGTTTACTGGCCTTGGTCTGCAGAGTGGATACCGTTATTATAGCAACGTACGGGCATTCAACAAAGCTGGTCTACACACGCTAGGTAGCAGTGATGGCTTTGTGGTTGATCTGAGAGCACCGGATGGTGGTCTGGTGTTTGATGGGATAGGTACAACGTAAAACACTTCTTCATAGTCTTTTTTCAAAAGTGCAATCAAAATGAAGTTCTACACTTTTTGTTTTTTAAAGTTTGCAATCAGATTTGTTTGTGATGGTTTTAGGGAAACAATGTTTTGAATTTCAGAGGCAGAAAGCACGACTGAGTTTTTTAATAACGTGAAATAAATAAAATGTGCAGCGATTGCGAAGACTTCAGGCACTGTAATTTTTCAAGCACTTGCCACTTAGAACTACAACAAATTTGTACTTGATCTAATGTGGACTATCGTTCTTTTTAAACAAACACACCTAGCCATGTCTTGGATAATACTGTTAATGTTTTAATATTGGATTATCGAGAAAAAAAATCGAGGGTAAAGCCCAAATTAGAGAAAAACAAAATTAATAAGAATAACATTAGCTCACAATAATGTAGCTCATCATCTTTGCATCGTGTAAAAGTTACGGTTTCGCTTTGTTTACGATGATCCACGAAACGGTACTATCCAATATTGATACGCCACGAACTTACCAAACATTCAAAAACTGCATTCTTCTCATAGATCTGCATGATGTAGAATACCAGAACTCAAGCACATTGATCTCAGCCTCTTGGCATGGCTTCACGGACCTGGAATCTTACATTGACCACTATGCGTGGTGTGTTGGACGAACTCCTGACCCTACAGATGATAGCGTCCTCCCATGTACCGACGTTGGGAAGAAGCTATCGGCATCGAAGACACTGTCTGTACCACTCACAGGAGGTAAACATCGGTCAATTACCTATTAAGTGATTCAGTGATTGTGATAATGACTCTTTTGTTGTGATTAAACCTTCGCAACAATGTATTTTACATTTATATTTTGAAAGCATTCTTAGCCTGGTTTGTATTGCTTTTTTGCATTTGTCATCAAGCTTTCGTGTGTTTTGTTAGCAGGGGTAAGTTTTTTAATTGTTTGTTGGTCTGTTGTTGTTGCCCCTTAAACTTGTCGTTTTGCTTTTTTGCTTTTTTCAAAACAGGGCCAGTTGTCTTGCTGCTTTTATTGTTTATATATTTATAAATTCATTTGTTTTAACCTAGTTTGTTTCTTGTTTTTGCTTATCATGTACGGGGTTACCGTACAAACCTGAGAGTAACATTGATTTATGTTAATTTCGTAAGCCCCGAACAACATAGTATTTTACACTGTCCTTAAAACGTTTACTTGGCTCCCTTCTTTCACATACACTTTAGGTTACATTAATTCTTTAATTGTATGTTGTTGTTGTTGTTGTTGACTGTTGTGTAAAACTTGTCTGTCTACATTGTACTGTTTTAATCAAAAGAACAACAGCAACATTTGGGAATGTAACAACATTTAAACAATATAGGTACTCAGGTTGATATATTTATGAATATTCTCCGTCATCCAGGTAAATATAACATTGACAAGTTTTGTAATCTAGACAACTGGACTTACTATTTATAACTGACGACAGTTTCACGTCCTATCCTGGACGCATCATCAGGCCGACTGATCTTCTGGCGGCAAAAGGTTGGTGACCCGTTTCGGGGTCACTGAATCGTGCAGACGTCGAGGGATCTTCTTATTAGCTGCACTATATGCCCCCGCCAAGTTATGGCGTAGACCCCCTCCTCTGTTTAGTGATGGTCCCTGTCTCTTCACGTAGATTGCCTCTTTCACCTCTCTTTCAAACCACCTTGCCTCTCTGTCCAAGATGACAACGTCCTCGTTGTTAAAGGAGTGGTTTGCGGTTTTTAGGTGTGTAAAGACGGCGGAGTCTCCACAACCAGAGCTAGCCCGTCTGTGTTGGTACATACGCTTGGCCAGTGTCTGTTTAGTTTCCCCTATGTACCGCTCTTCACATCCACGGTCTTTACATTGGATACCATAGACAATGTTGCTTTGTTTGTCCTTGAGAGCTTTGTCCTTGTGAATTGTGGTGTTCTAGCTTCTGTCTCAGAGTATTGGTGGGCTTGAATGAGACAGGGATTTGATGTTTGCTGAAAATTCTCCAATTTTTTTCCGAAAGTCCAGACAAGTATGGGATGGTGAACAAACCTCCGCAAACCACCGCTTTAACCGAGACGCGACGTTCAATACCACCATCCCATACGTGTCTGGACTTTCGGAAAAAATTTTGGAGAATTTTCAGCAAATATCAAATCCCTGTCTCATTCAGGCCCACCAATACTCTGAGACAGAAGCT
>CM021539.1:2446408-2460777 GCA_010994315.2 Pisaster ochraceus | reverse complement strand
CATGCATCACAAGGTGTTAGGTACTACTCCAAAGTGTCGGCAATCGATGCAGCTGGTAGAGCGTCGGTCAAAGTCTCCTCTGATGGGTTTGTGGTTGACGTCACTCCTCCTGAGCCATTGGATTACTTCCACTTTGGAGATAATATCATCGTGAATCCATCTTTTGAAGGACAACAAGAACCAGGTAATGGGTAAAACTGTTTAGACCACATGATGGAAGTTCAGATCCTTTATTTAACATCACCGTGTCAACAAACCTGTAGTGATCCTCCAACAAGGTGCACATTTACCCTTTTTCATCCCACTTTAGCCCACCAAATTAAGGCTGGTAAGGAATCGGGTTGCTCCTTTCTTGAAATGGTTATCAGCGTATATTCTGCCCACAGTAAACAAGAAGCGGACAGCATTGTCATAATATACTGATACGTAAAACTTCTTGTAAAATGGCTTCCAGTGTGAGCTATTTTAAAATGACAAGACAAGTCTTTCTCGAAGGCTAACTGACAAATAACTTAAGAAACACCTTGTTTACCAAGGTCATAGCTCCCTGGCAGTCCACATAGCAATCCAGAACGTCTAGGTTTGTTCCAGGGAGTCAGTACTTTCCAAAAGACCCGTGCAACAGCATAGTTCCATGGAGAAAGATCCCTTTGTTGTCACTTTCCACCCCTTACTCCCCCATTCGAACAATAACCAGTTCTAACCATCATATTCTTCACACATCAGATCGTTCTCAACGTGCTATAGAAGAACCCATATGTGCCTACAGACGGCCACCGAGGGATCTAATTTTCGGGGAAGAATTTCCTTCCCAATTGATGATAATGTTGACCCCCCCCCCCTCCACCTTTGCCACAGGGAAATTTCAGGTATTGCAACACCTCTATATGCATCGTTTGTAGACAACACATCCGAGGGTCGGACTCCTTCACCAGCCATACTTGTGTTACCACCCGTGAGACAAGGCCTGTCATGCCACCTGTACCACCACTAATCTATTTCTTGTCATCCTCCTGCTTTTTCTGTGTGCTTTCATCTCTATCATATTTCTACTACTAGGGTCGAAACGTCAGGCTTCTAACTAGTATTTATTGTTTTGTTTTAATGTGTAACATTTTTTCCGCAGCACATTTTAAACGTTTTTTTAAAGATGTGTACCTTAATCTTTTTGACATTTTCTTTAATACCCAGATCTTAAGGACTCTTTTGATTCCAACACAACCACTGAGGAATACTCGGAAGGTTCACAGAATGAAATAGCGCCATGGAAAGTTGGCCCTGACACCCAAATCAGTGTGGTCACTGGTGGGAAAAAGATTGCTCCTGACGGACGTTCTTTCTTATCATTGCACGGATCGATATCACAAACGTTTACCTCAAACCCTGGAAGCCACTACCGGGTTCACTTCTTCACTAGTCACGTTGTTCCGTCTCACGACCGTCTGCTAAACCAGGAAGGGCAGGTCGAAGCACCAGGATTAAAACGCGTCTTCAGGTTGTACAGCCAACCACCAGGCAGCCACTCTGATCAGAGTCTTTCATCTATACAGTGGCAAGAACAGAGGTTTTATTTCACAGCCAGCGAACCTCTCTCAAAAGTGAAAATATCATCAGTTGGACGATCGAATGGAATTCTACTTGACAACATTCAGGTTAGAGAAGAAATGCAAAAATCAATGTTGCACTAGTTATTGAATCAGAATTTCATTTTCTTTCGCTTTGTACCCTTCCGATCACTTGATGTATGCATTAAATGCGCTGGACTAAACATAACCTCACCTCTCAAAGAAAAAACAAAACAAATAAAGTCATGCTTGAACGCTTAGCGCTAGTTTGTGCTCTGCAAAATTATTATTTTTATTAATATTTGTATTTGTATTATTAACTGGCACAAAACGTTACAATGCATAATACACAGAATCGAATGAGACAAGCAACATGTTTTATTGAATGTCACTTCCTTGGAAACTGTTTTTAATGCCAACAAATGAATTTGTGAGGGTCGCCGAACAATTGTTTGGCAATCCTGTCGCACGTAAAACCGCACTTGAGCCACACCTGACCCCGCTAAACAGCATGGGCACACCTGACCATGTAAGTAGAACTGACTTCAACTGTGAGGGCACACCTGGCCCCAACCATGTCAGTAGAACTGACTTAAATCGTGAGGGGACAACTGACCCCAACCATGTCAGAGTAGAACTGACTTAAATCATGCAGATATAATGACCCCAACCATGTGGGCACACAGGGCCAAATGAAATTTAACAACAGTAATATAGTAATAATACATATACAAGGAGTTTAACCAATCAAGTAAGTTGTGAGTTTCCACCTTGGCACTTACGGTCGGAAATAGCCCCAGTGGTACTTCAGAGCGCAATCACAACTTCTTTCACAATGTAAAACTTGAGTCAAAGAAATCTTCAAACTTGAAGTAATAACAAGTTTGGCTGAAAAGTAAGTCATTTAATTAAATTTGTAACCAAACTGTTGCATTTGCAGTGTGAATCCCGTAAAAAAAACGCCAAACGCGCAACGTGCGTCCCACAGGGAGAACATACGCCTCATACCATGGAAAGAACACATGTGCGCACATTAAAACCAGTTGCGTACCCTTTGTTGAAAAATGCACCCCATCACAACGAAATAGCGCTGTTTCCTACCAAACAAATTGATGGGTGATGTAAGGACTGAGCGCCCAGTTTAGCGCACTGTGAGTTCGCCCAGCGATTAAGTGCAGGCCTTTTCTTTTCCATGGCAGGCTGCGATTTATTAGGACCCAAATAAAAAACACGAGGGAGCATGTCAGACCACACCATCTTACTATTAGGAGATTATGAGACATAAATGTTTGCAACGCCACTGCAATGTGATGTCGCATGCAAAACTCGTCAACGTCGGCGAGGTTGTTAGTGCCTAAATGAAAATAATCACTGACGGAGATGGACCACGTAATGACTGTATCTGTGGGTCAAGAACACTCGTACGCGCCCCACTTGTCCCCTTCTTAACTACTTGCCGACGAAGACGGTGCATTTTACCCGCTGTCCAGCGTATGGTGGAGTCTTGATTATCCAAACCAGACCCATTGAAAGGGATGATAGATAAGGCAAATGTTAACAGAAAGTATGTAAGTGGCTAATATTTAGCATTGAAATTTGCACCAGACGTTCTTGGAACTTCACAACTTGATACGAGGCAAATGTACCTCGCCACCGCATTAGAACGCCACCTCCCCGTTGTACAAGCTTCATCATAAGGGACACCGCTACGCAGTGCCGTGTACGCAGCCCCATTCCGAAATGAATGTGCACGGGCATACTCACTTAGTCACTCGGTACCTTTGCAAACTTGAGTGTTTTCTGCAAAACTGCATTGAATTGGAAACGAGTGAGTGGAGTACAATCAACATGGCAGAAGAGAGTGCCTGTGATGGTAGGGTGCACATGGATGAAGCAAACAAACGCAAGATAAAAAAGCGACAAATTGCTGTTTGACGTCAGCCGACACTGGACTGAGCAACAAATTACCCTGTTGCAGAAACTGATAAAATTGATTCAATCCCGCTGCATATGTTTTATGTTTTATTTGAGACAACGCTGCTGTAAAAAGCATATCAATTTCATCGACTAATGTACAGGTGGTAGGTCCGGTAACGGAGTCATGACTGCATCTGCAAGAGGAGCTGCTGCACGGGAGCGGGTTGCCTTGAAACGGGACAGAGAATCAGCAATGACATTGTAAACCCCAGGTACATTAATTGCCTAACAACGGATATTAGATCTTGGACATTTAAGCACAAATGGTCATACAAGATCCATCATTGATTGTTGAACACCGTGCTGAGACTGGGCGTTAATTAATGGACTACCGCAAAATTGTCACTGTGAAAAATTACTCTACGATTCGCCGACTTGGGAGCCCAACAGTTAAGCACAACAACCGGATATCATTCCAAAAGAGCAATGGAAGGTGGATTGCGCAGCACATAGTCAGACAGACGCCATTGAATCCAACGACCTTGAAAGTAAGCGCCAGACCCGACGCTGGAAGCAGCATCCGTAAACAAATCTAAAGCAGTGCTTGATTCCCAATCATGTTCGAAAAAGGCTGGAACACCTTTGAAATTAGTAAAAAAAAATCGAGGCATAACATTAACTCGAGCTTTACTCCCGCCGACACATGAATCTTACAAAATGTTCGGGTTACGCCTTTCGGCAGGGTTATAGTTCAAATAGCCAATCAGAGATTGAAGTGCAACAAGATTTTTCGCCTGGCTAAAACGACAGTAACCTGATTGGTCACAGCCTGTACTTTGTCTGCTATAACATTGACTTGAGCGCGCAATGCATCATCTCAAGCCCGAGGTATGTGATAGACTGCGCAGGGCACTCAGTTTGTTCATCACACAACAAAGCAGAGGAGCCAACAAATACAAAATCATCAATCATCGAACATGAAATAGTGCACCCCATCGTCATACACTTATCACAGTACAAATGTCCCTCAAACGAAAAACCCAGCAACTTGCAGTCCACTCGTAGAAACTCGTAGAAAAGGTGTTTTCAAGCGTTGTTAACAAAAGGGTTAGTAACGTGTTTATAAACTTACTGTCAGTTTTGCCCGTTTCTGATTACAAGTTAAAACAATTTAATTAAAACATTGTCAAAGCATTTATTGGTACTTTTATCTGTCTCAATATGTGTCAATTCTAGTTGGGAATATCGATTTTTGAACCGAACACTGGTCAAAGGTCAGTAGACATTCACACACAGTTTATCCACAACTGGTCATCACTCCAGGCCAAGTGGCATTTCTTGGACCCCGAGAGCCCAATCATTGACTACAGCTGGGCCATCGGTAAGTTCATGAATTAAACTTCTTCGAGAATCTCCTGTTTTATTTTACCCATGGACTATGCACAGACAAAAGGGAAACTCTACAGGTATTTGTGTCCAGTAATTTTGTCTTGTAACTGCAGGTGGTGTTGAGTTGTATTTTTTTGCAATGGAGTTGCTATTGCACTTGGGAGTTTGTGTCTGTGCTTGTGACTCTCTGTTTTATGATTCGGCACTTTTTTGGAGACGTTTATTGGCAGCAGACTGGGTAGACGATTCCACTATCACATCATTTGTGAAAGATGGTATACTTGCCAAGACATAAAGGTCCATGGTTCATGATTATGTAATATTTATAAACCGCGTGGTATTTGTTTTATTTCAGGAACCACTTCAGGTGGCACCCAGTTACAGAAATTCAAGTCCGTTGGAACCCAAACAAATGCTATCAATACTGAACTCACTATGTCACACGGTTCTTCTGTCTACGTCACGGTGACGGCAAAGAATGCTGCGAACCTCACATCCGCACCGACATCTAACCATGTCCTAGTTGATCTGACACCTCCCATTATTCATTCAGTACTAGATGGGGGAAGTGAAGACGGTAAATATAATGCACACTATGACTCTAAATGTTAAACAATAACAGTTAAATGCTTAACTTTTGCCAATCGAAACCAGCTGTAGGGTATTACTTAGCTGTGTGTTTGCATTGCGTTGAGCAATGTTAGGCTTTGTTACTGATTTAATTGATAAATGACGTGGTATAGATTTGTATATAAAATATAAAACAAAGAACTCCAGATGAACGTTAACTACGTTATGCGATTTGTTTTTATTCACAGATGTTGACTTCAGTTCAGATGACAAATCGTTCGCTTTCAGTTGGTCCGCGTCTGATCCAGAAAGTGGAATCAGTAACTGTGATTGGGTTATTGGTAAGACTAATTTGCGATCGAAGCATCCGTGAGAGTTCTAGTTCGTGCATTGTTTTTATCAGTTTTGTTCGTTTGGTGTCCTTTTCGTTTTGTTGACAGTCATATCAAAAAGTTTTCGGCACCCCTAATTGCGGATCGAAAAAACTTTTGACGTCGAGTTTATCATTCTAATGAATAATTCACCTACAAACAAATTAAGGTATATCGAAAATGGTGTAAACAAATGAAACAATTTCTTTTAGGTTTTGAACCAGGGCTAGATGACGTCATACCAAGCACAGTTTCACTCGATTCAGAGTCAAAGGTAATTGCAAATCTCTCTCGCATCATGGTCGAAGGCCAGAAACTATTTGCTACGGTGAAATGCTACAACAATGCCGGAAGGTCATCATGGAAATCAACTGACGGCGTGACCATAGTAACAGAACCTCCAAGTTCACTGAGAGCCGTCGTCAATGTGAAGGCCGTGTTTGACACAGATTATGCAACGCTAGACGGGTACCAGTCGCAGAATAGTTCCCTCAAAGCATCATGGGAAGGGTTCATGGACCCATTCGGCATCCGCTTTTACCAGGTGAGAAGCACAGTTTCGACGAAAATCGTTTTATTTATAATTTTCAAAATAAGAAACATTGTTTATAAATTTGGCTTAAAAAAAACAAAAAAACAAAAAACACAGCGACTTGAGCAGGAGTTGAACCAACGACATATGGTTTACGTACCGGCGCTCTACCCCTTGATATTTGTAAGTTGTTTACAAATATTCAACACTCAACAAGGCTTGTTGAAATTGATGAACAAAACATTCAGATAGATCAGGTTAACGTGGATGATTTGATGGGTGTTTGTATGAAGCATTTTGACATTCCGAGGGAACACCATTTTTTCGCAGCCGCAATTACAACAGAGTAAAAAAACAACAACAACAACATTTATAACTATCATGAGTAATAACCACAAAGGAAACTGACTGGGTTTATTGTAAATATCCGGGGTTGAACAAAGATAAACTGACTAGAACAGCGCTATCTAGCCCTTATGTTGGCAGACTCCCAATTTCGTAAATATAGACCGCAAACATAGGACTTGTAGCTCAGTTGGTAGAGCACGGCACAAATCCCACTCTAGTTATTTGCTCTTGTTCAGAGCCGATTTGTAAAAAAAATTCCCAGTCAGTTTCCTTTGTGGTTCATTTTTTGGAATGTGATATAAAAACTTGCACCCCTTTAAGGTGATCCCTTGACTGCTGCTTCCAAGGTTGAATCGTCTTGCTCCCCCCCCCCCCCCATACGGCAAACTGTGTAACACATAATTTTAATAGGGCCCTGTTTTGAATAAATCTCATTCACCCCCTGGGGCTCAACCCCAAACATCTAAAACTACTAACACAAGTTTTTTTTTTCCATCTTTAAGTGCCGTCTCACTGGACCAGGTTACTCATCATCCCCGTGGACACGATGTGGGTCTGCATCAGAAGAGCGTCTCAACTGGTCAGATCTTATCCTTGAAAATGATGCAACATATAGCCTGTCGGTCAGAGCTGTCAATCATGCGGGTCTGATCAGCCAGGCTAAAACTCACATGTTTATAGTTGAGACATAAAGACCTGCAAGCCACGGTATGCATGCAATCCTTACCTTTCACTTTTGTACATTTTCTCACAAGGAACTAATTGAATTCGCAATTTGTTAATGTGGATTTTTTGCTTTTTGTAATTGTAATTTTGTGCTTGTATACACGGTTCAATTGTGTGTGTGTTTTGTTTTTTTCTCAAAGTAAAATGTGAATGACTTTGTATACCTTGAATTATTTTAATTAGTAGATTTATTTATTCTACCCTTTGCAATTGCGTTAGATCTTTTCAAAGCCATGTTTCTTTTAGAGTTAATTTGTCTTGAATTGAATTTGTAAATGTGTATTTTACGCATTTATACGTCGTTCGATTGAGTGTATGTCTTTTTTTTTATCCTTTATGGGTGCTCACTTTTGTCGATATTTTTTGTGATTTCTTTAATTTGATCATGTTTGTGCTTTCTTGTTTTTACATGTGAAACTGCTAAATTAAATTAAATACGTTATCGGATAACACTTGAATTGAATTTGAGGGAACATAGATTAGATACAATTTTATTTAGATCATAGCTCAGTACACCGAATTGCGTCAAGTTTCAATTTTAGTTCAACAAAATTCTATTTTCCCCAAATGTATGACGTGTTATGCCAAGTTCCACTGTAGCAGTGCTTGCTAGAAGTTACTTTGTCAAACTCCAAGTAGCAAGTACAAACGGATAAACAAAACGGCGCGCGTAAGTAATGATTGGTGTGAGTTTTTACTGTTACAACCTCAAACTTAAAACTTATTTGGTTTTGTATCCACAAGGTTAATACAAGTAAGGTCACGGGTTAAATTTTGTCAACGTAGTGCTGACTGATTTATTCACAAAATCACCACAAATATTAGGTGGTTTTTTTTCAATTTGATTCAACATTGATAAGGTTAACTTCCAATTGCTTAAACAAACCGGCAATTCTGCAAAGTTCCAGTCAAAACTTTGTTGTGCAAATTTACGCGTAGAAAACAAGCTGACACGATGAAACAAAACCTCTATTGTTAAGTATTTGTCTTGATTCCTGAAAGTTTAAGTCAAAATTTAGTATGCAGATTGGTGGTGGTTAGCTTTATAAAATTATGTTAGTCCTAACGAGTAAGCATTTCCAGAAAAATATGCTAATTACAGTCACGCATGCGTACATACACTACTGGTTGGCAAACAAAGTATACCAAATTGTGCACTTGGCAAGCGCTCAAACGCGTATGCGTCACGCCATTCTCTGCCCCATACAAAATGTGCAATGTTCCCTAATTTTGCCAATCGGTAGTAAGTGCGCACGCGCAATGAGTAATTTACATAATTTATAAGACCAAAGCGGCGCACCCAGGGGAAAAGTCATTTCTTCATTGGATGTTCGGGGAGAGGGTGTGCTCAAGTCTCACTATACAACCAAAGGCTTCAATTTCATTTATTTATTTATTTTTTTATTTATTATTGTTTAATTTGTTTAAGGGTGGGGGTTGGACGTTGTCCTCAAATGCCACTCTGTTCCATGGGTGCGTCACTTCCTGAATTATTAACCCTGATTGTGTGCAAATCGCTGTAAGTTACCCAGACATTAACATATAAACAGTATTGCATTGTCTTAAATCAGTATTTTAAAAGTTTGTTAATAGATTGCATTACAAGTACTTTCCACTTCTTGGGTCATGTAGTTTTAGTGAATGCCACACGCAACCGACCTCAACATTGTTGTTTAATTTGTCAGTGTAAAAAAAACAAAAAACAAAAAACAACAACAACAACAACAACATTTATTTCACAAATTGTATTTGATGTTTTTTTTTCTTCTAATTCAAGCCTAATCAATAGTTTGAATATTTTAATTCAATAAACTTGCAAAGATTTCTGTTATGAACGCACCTTTTACACAGTGTATGTTGTGGTTTCCCGTGTATGTAGTGATGTAACACCCAGTATGCGGCTTCTACGATCAAATGTACCTACACTTTTCGTCGATGTCTCCTTGAAATCCAACTCGATGAAATTTCATTTAACAAAAGCAGACTTGTGCTCCTTATCATACATTCTAAATCATAGCGACTTTACCGCATGGGTTGCTACCACAGCGAAAAAGATGGCTGTTAGATGTTGAATGCAAACCCAAGAGTTTATGTGCAGAGAGAAGATTTGGGTTAACAGTCCACAAATGCCACAATTGCGGTTAAAACAGTTACTAGCTGCATCTTGAATGTATTTCGTCTGGCTGGCAGCGGAATCTCATCGTCCGACTCCTTGGCTTTACAAGCCCCGATCTTAATCTGTTTGATGCTTGGTATAAGCTGAATAAGTGTGAACGAAGCCGATCAGAATCAACAAATTGGGGTAAAATGCTGTAGGTAGGCAATAGAGGGAGTTTAAACCTAATCCCAAAGTATGCGTAAATCATAATGGAATACAATTTGTCCCCATTTTAAAAGTCGACAAGTTATGTCGGGTGGCTGAGTAGAGTCGACTAGCCAGTCCATCTGGATCAACTTAGCACTGGTCGAGTAGATGTTCTCTATAATTATAGTAAACTAACGAAGTTACGTCACTTTGTCACGATGAAGGTTAGGTTGAATTGACGGAGAAGGTTTTGAAAAAACAATGTTTGTTTAACGGTAAATTGTATAGGTTTTTGGCAATGAAGTGTGTAATATATCAGGGAAATGATTATAATTGGACGATGTCGTTCAAATACTTTTTCATGCGCCAAAACATTTACCTTTACTGTTCGATGTGTCGTCTTCTTGTTGGGATGCCAAATTTTGACGGATTAATACATTTCATGTGTTCGACTGAACCACAGACCACGCATGCGTGATTTCAGCGAAATTCCGAAAGAGAAAGCCCGCCACCAAGATAGCAAATCAATGATGACTGACGCACCATGACGGTTGAGGTACCATGAAAGTTGTAAAACTGTTAGAAAAATACCTTTAAAACGTTAACACAGCAAGGTCAAATGATGACGTGATAGTTAGACCAAACTTGGTCTTAGAATTGGCTGTGCTGGTTAGGATGTACATGTCCGTGGTTTGCCAGATTACAATGCAGACACAAATATCGCCAGTGATGATGTCCTCAATGGTGGCATTGGCCGAGGTAATTTTGGTACTTGATATGCCGAAAAGTAGGCATACGAGACGGGCCAGTTGGGTAGCATCTTCCCTCCCAATTTTTGGCAAAATAGTGGGGAAAGTTTGGGCTAAAATAAGGCAAAAAAGTTAATGCAAAAATACAATTAAAGCAAAAAGTAAACCCCACTTTTACCAAGTATTGAAAATGTGTAAATATGTTTTTATCTGTGGACAATTTCGGGCAAAGTCAATCCCTCTGTCCCAACCCCTCCAAAGAGTCCCCAAACGCCAATTTGTTACTAAAAGTGGACTTCTTGTTGTAATGTCACTCACGAAATAACCAGCAGCGAGGTTAGGGCGTTGAGGTGTTGCTGGTGTAACGGGAAACATAGTTAGTCTGCATGATTTGTTTTGAAAAAAAGTAAAGAAAGGCGTAAATATTTTTCCCAGACAGTTTAATGATGCTCCTAGAAAAAAAAGCTCCTTGCACAAGTTTAGAGCTTGTGCTCTTAGTAAGTTTCAAGCTACCTCACGCAATTTTCAACCTTGCGCGAGCCAAATGCTAAGCGACGTTCTGAAACTGGGTCTTGAAATTTACACGTTCCGCGCAATCGTGTGATTTTTTAAAAATCTTCTCAGGTCATGTTCGTGTTGAGATCCATCGTTTAATTCTTCCCACGTTATCTCTTCTCGTCCAATAAAAACGGATACACCGTACCAGGCATTGTTAACATCTGGATAATAAGTTAAACACTATTCCACTGTCATGTGCTTCTTTATTGGAACCAGTGTGAAACTGTACTAAACAAGAATAAACATACATTTAGTTTTAAAGCATAACGTGAAGAAGCCTTAGAATATAAGTAGGCTGGCATATGATAAAGTCACATAAAAGACCCTAAATCCATGCTTAATTACGAAACATAAATTTGCCCAGTTTCCGGACAAACGTTGAACGTGAAGTGCCTTCGCAATGCACAAGTGATACAAAAAAGTACTAGTAAGACGCACATGTAGCCGATTTTGGCAACAACAATTTTATGGAAACTAAATCAGCCTGAAAACCCAAACAAGCAGCGAGTTAGACAAAATATTGATTTATAAAAGACAGAAAGATAAACTTACAGATTGTGCTTGATCCAAGGGAAAAAACAAGGATATAGGGGCTCAAACTGCAGAGTTAGACGACGGCTTATAACGGGAAAAAGCTAGACGTTTGTAAAATAACAATCGCTTGAGGGCGCTATCTAAAAAGCGAGAGGCCTAAGTTTCCGGTGCAAGACACTGAGGGTGAATTTTGTGTGACAAACAGCAAACCCGGCTTAACCTCTGACTAATTTTGTCGCACACGACTTAGTGAGGTCAGAAGACTCAGCCTTTTGTCTTTCTCCAAGCTTCAAGCGACGAATTTAAGACGAATTGAGAGTGTCATTGGCTCAGGTAGTTTCAATTTGGCATTTCTCTCAGTTGTGTGATTTTGGCAGAACAACGAATCGAATGCTGCTATCAACAACAATGTTCAAGGAAAAAAAAAAAAATATTTGAAGTGAAAGTAACACAAAAACTACAAACGAATCAGTAACAATTAAGGACTTGTTTAATTTGCCCATGTTAAACCCACGCTGGCCAAAGAAATAACAAAAGTAGTTATTAATAAAAAACAATAGTCAGTATTTATACTGGGGTATAATTCCACTGAGATTTAATGTTCTGTCCAATACTTAAGTTTGACTGAAAGGCTAATACAATTTATTTGAATAGTTTTCAAAAGGCTGGGAGACTTAAATGTGTTATGAGTTTTGGTGAATACTTAGCATTCAGCTGGCTGTCATGCAAAGCTTATTAGTGGGGCGCACATGGCGATGTTGCTGAACGCAGTACTTGAGTGGCACCCTCCCACATATGTGTCATTCGTTTAAAAGATGGACAACAGCTTGTACTATAATAATGATTAATGCACAGCTAATGCACAGATGTGTGTTATATTTCAGTTATTCTAAACAGTGGGGTTTGGGGAGGAGAGGCCCCTTCCTTGGGGGAACTCCATACCCTTCAGTCTCGGGTAGCCAATAGATGGTGACATAGCCATTCGTCAAGGCTTTCGTGGCTAGCTGTGTATACTCGAAGCGATTGGAGCTGGAGACCAATTTATGTTGTCTTTTTTCAATCCCGCATTGTCTCACGGCACACTCATGGCTACTCGCGCGTTGTCTCCAGTTTCAGTCGCTCCCTTGCTACACAGCTTGGCGAAAAGTTAGTGACACTCCATAGTGGGTTTTATTGTATTAACAATAAATCGGAGAGTTTACGCACTCTGATTGGTCAAAAACTAGTCACGTGGGGTGTATAAACTTGTGATATAAAGGCCGGCTCTGTAAACAACCGAATAAATTACCCCTAAACAAGCACATTGTTGTGTTAAAGTTATATTTGGCGGCAGTTGTTCTGCGGAAATCATCAAAACTGTTTTCGTTGCTCGTAATGTTTCTTGTATATATTTATTTCTTCGTATTTATTTTTTTACGAGGACAGATGGTGCCGCTTGCAAGCATACCACACGTATGCGTAAACTTGCAGAAAATGTATTGATTTAAAGTAGCTGGTACGCGCATGAAAGCAACGTAATGCAAAGCATTAAGGCGAACACTAACCATAGTGTTGCTATTCAAGGAGATGCTTCTTTTAAAGCACATAGTCTGGTTCTTTTTTATGTGTAAGAGATTAGGTGCCACGCAAAAGTTAAAACGCCTATGTAATGGTCCTTAAACATGAGTGGAACATTTTTAAAACTAACGGCGAAAGAAAAATCACAAGTTCTGATGATTATTACAATTTGTCTTCGTTGTAGATATTTTGGCAAAGTTGATGGCAATGGCAGTGTAGGGAGCCGGCCTTCACGGCGTTGTAATGACCTTGGTTTGGTACTGGCCAATGCTTATGGACATTGCTTTCGGCTCGGTCCAATAACAGCGACCAGTCACCAACTTGTCCATTACAACGCAGTAAAAACTGGCTCCCCAACTGTTAATCCCTAATTAACTCGTCAGTCGTTAATAACAACTCACAATGGATTGCATTCTGGAGGGAATAAGACAATACTAAACAAAGTTGTTTACTTTCTGAACAAAGTAACATCCGTAAAACTCCATGGGACGAACCCACACCATGTGTTGGTACTGGTTTTTATCCGTGCCTCCCAACTTATAGGAATCGAATTGAATTGAAAGCTTTCTCTTTCAGAATTTCTCTTAAATCACGCATGCGTAGTTTGTCGTTCAGTCGAACGCCTGGAAGTGATTGATTCGTCACAACTGTGACATTTACAGCTACCTTCTTCGCTGTGTTAGCAATCCATGCGGTAAAGTCGCTATGATGTCTAATGTATGATAAGGAACACAAGTCTGCTTTTGTTTAATTAAATATCATCAATGTGGATTTCAAGGAGACATGGACGAACAAAATGTAGGTACATTTTGTTGTAGAAGCCACACACTGAGTGTTACATCACTACAGAAATGGGAAACCACAACATACACTGTGTAAAGGGTGCGTTCAAAACAGAACTATTTGCAAGTTTATTTAATTACAATATTCAAACTATTAATTAGTCTTGTACTGGACAAACAAACATTCGTAAAATAAAATGTATGAAATAATAAGATGGATGAAAACAAAATAAATAACACTAACAAATGGAAACATAAATTTTAATGAATGTTGCGTGTGGCATTCACTTAAGCTCCATGACCTAAGAAGTGGAAAGTAATTGTTTGCAATCTTAATTAACTAAACAATACTGAGTAATGACAAGTTATTAATGTTTATAAGTTAAGGTCTGGGTAACTTACAATGATTTGCACACAATTAGAGTTATTCATTCTGGAAGTAGCGCACCCATGGAAAGGGGTGGCA
>CM021539.1:2372272-2399538 GCA_010994315.2 Pisaster ochraceus | reverse complement strand
CAGGGAGTTTTCATCTTCGTTCTGTACTGTCTAAAGACTGATGAGGTAAGTGTCCTACTCGTGGTAGTCACTAGCATTGATTGGCAGGTGACGTCGTTTGTTGTATTGTTTGCCACCAGAGGGCGCAAAATCAACTGGCTAGGACGGACTTGGCAAGTTTATGATTGATTGCTTGTAGTTGTTGTCATTGTGGCTAAACACGCGTGTAAAATTTGCTTGCAAAACTGTCTTTAGTCCTGCGAATCTCACTCAGAATTACCTCAAAACGATAGGTCGATTACCTTCATTTCAAAATATCGTTTACAACTTAGGCTACGGGCTCCTTTTGATAGCACAAAGCAAAGTACACACTGCTACAAAAATAGATGATGGAGTCAAAGACGGAGCCGGAACCCAATCAGAGGCTTGCAAATGGACTCCAGATACCCCCAAAAAACTTCTTTTGGACCAGTGGCGTGAGAAAAGTTTGGGGTACCAGGACTGTGTACATCAATTTATCTTATTTTTGACTCCTTGAGGGCGCTTTCATCAGGACTTCCGTTGCGTCAAAATTACGGTTTCATTTTATTTCAACTACCCGTTGATCATTTGCATCAATGTCGGAATGTATTGAAAATGCAGTTCGTTTGTTTGTTTTGCACCAGGTGATCTCGGGAATTTTTCGAATGATCAATAAATCATTAACGGACTGTTTTGCTTAATTGGGCTAAATAAATGTAAAACAAATATCGTCGCATACACACAAATGGTAAGCCCGGCCTATAACGACCATTTATCTTTGCGCAATGCGCCCCCACATGATAAATTTGTGAACAGGTTTGGTAAAAAAGTACTATTGTACCCAATCGACTTAAGGTCCAAACTGTTCTGAAGAGAATGAAGAATAAGATAGCACCAAGAAAAGCTGGCCATCTGCCAAGTCAGTTTCAGATGAGTACATCGAGTGCAGATAACAGCACAAAAGACACAAGCTGTGACCGTAAAACTTCTCCAGGTGAGTACAAAGATCTCATTGGGGTAAAACATAGTCTGATGAATTCCGGGTCAGAATTGACCCGAATGCAAGTTCTGTATGATCCGAAATCCGTGTCAAAATGACCCAGAAATGCGTCAGAATGACGCAGAAGTTAAAATCCCATTTGTGGTCACTTTCCAGGTAAGCCTGACCATGGGACCCAGATTCAAAGTCGATTCTGACCTGGGGTTGTTTTTTAACATGCACAGCTCATGTAATGATGCTCAGCTCAACATTGTAGTCTGGGCCTCTGCTGTCTGTACCCTCCATGTCAGCTTTTGACCCAAACGAATTCAAAACCGTGTGACACGCCTGAGTACCAAAAATGTAACAACTGGATCAAAATATAATTGCCATTTAGCTAAAAATGGAAGCACGCAAGATTTACCTATTAACAATTACACAATGAAGCGTTTGAGGTCAATGGCAAACATATTTTTAAATATTCTAGAGTACCACCGGGCCGAGTTACTTCAACAGCAAATAGCATAAAATCAAGATATCTCAAAAGTCATATATCCCTATGTTCCATGCAAGCTCCAGGTCAAACCGAAAGCGGCATTTTAGTACAGTAACAACAAATTGAAAGCTTCCAAGAGGTCCCCATGATGTTAATTACATGCAACATGTCAGGTTTTATAGTCGTAAACCGTTTTGCTTCTAAATCATCGCGCCATGATGGTTGCTGGTGTCACTTGGATCCGGATTTCACCTTGAATTCTTTACGCACCGATCATTTGCATTGGTACATATATGTAGGCTATTGAGCTTGTCTTACAGACGTGTAGGACTCTGCGGTTTTCGGGTATTATGAAGCCAGACAAACTTTGGTAGTAAACGAGGTTTTAACCCTAACCCCAAACCCGAATTACCCTAACCCTAATCAGGTGAGATATTTTACTCTCAATGTAGAGATAGAAATTTTTGTATTCTCCTAAACTACACACGCACACCATTCCCTGGGTTATTTGTACTTCACACACTGAAGTTACACCCTTTATAGTGATAAATATCTTGACGCAAGAATTCTGCAAACATTAATTCTGCTGGCCCAAACAGCTCTGTGATGCAGTCACTGTGTGGACATTCCTTTGTTCTATCATATCCCTCAGCACTGTAGGTAACACTGTGTGGACGCGTGGACGCCCATATAGTGTTTTCAGTCTCTACAGTATTTGGACCTCTTTTATTATCAGGTCGTGCATGACCAGTGTTATACGATGGTTCAGCACCATTTTCTCAACTCAACGGCAAAAGCATGCTTCATTGTCAAGGTGCACCACACTAAAGAAACTCCCATTGCAACCAAAGCTAAATGCTAAAAAAATCAAAAGATACTCCAAGAAATATATTTAAAGTCTCTCGCCTCTTGAAAACTAATCAAACATATTTTTGGAGGACTACATTTCAGATTTCCTTAAAATTGTTTGGAGGTCAGCTGTTTGGAATTTTTGCTAATTAGCCTACCCCAGAAAAACCACTGAAAATGTGCTTTTTCCCAAACCGATTTGCTGCCAGTTTTCGTGAAGCACTTATCTACTTCCTAAGCTAAATAGGGCCAACTTCAAAGCAAAAATCAAGTCGTTTATCAAAAGTTGAAGCACAGATGCCCCAAGTTGTGGTAACTTGTCATAATTACAAAATTGATCAGTTGCATGACCCCCGAAACGTCATTATTCTAACGATTGCGAGGTCCTACAAACTATGATAAACAGTTTGACGCATGAATGTTGGCCTATTTATTAGTACTGTGCTCCTGTCAGGGCGTGTGACATGGCTGTGTACGCCCTCTACCTATTATTATGAAACTTTGTGACCACCGCCCGTCTTTTTGTTTTCGTGTTTTTTTGCAAATAAACTCATGGGACCAGTTTACTGCAAACCGTATGGGCCGTTTCTGCATTGGCGGATGTGGCTGCGGCTACGAATGGATAGGACAACTTAGCAATAGTGGTAGCTTTACCTTTAGCCACCAATTCGAATCCGGCCGTCACCATGTCATCATCCTTCGGCAGATATATATAACACTCACTGCAAGGGCTGCATCTAAGCTCATTTAAAAATACAATGGTTTCGAATAAATAAAAAACCAGATTCCAAATCACTACCAAAGCATAATTCGTGCTACATAGTATCTAACACACTATTCCTGAGTGCAGTACAGTATGCCTAAAATGTACATCTATAAACGTTTTACTTTTTACTATTTTTATTGCTGCGGCTTTGAGGTCCATTCAATCCCGTTCTTGTTGTATTAACTAAGTTTTTTCTCATAAGTCATCAGCAACTCTTTTGAACGATGCTTTTTGCGCTTTCTTTTATATAGCTCCACTATTTTTACTCCTTATTTTTTTAATTAATTATTTATTTATTCACTTTTTTCAGGTTGTGTCGCTTTAAAGTGTTTTTTGGGTTTTTTTTTTTCATTTTGCTTTCGTTAATTAATGACAATACAACTTACTTGATAAGAAGCTCGACAGCTGTTGATAATGTATAACATTTCTAAAAACAATTCCCTTCAAAGGAACATGGTTTAATATAAAGAGAAAGAGATTCAAAAAATGTTCAATCTGAGAAACGTTTCTGCATGAAATGTTTCTCCGATTGCGTCTTACAGATTTTTCTTCCAGCGTAGACAAATTAAGTGCTCCAGATTTTTGGCGTTATCTCAATACAGCTACCACCTTTTGAAATGAAATCTTCACTGGTTAGTTTTATTATAGGGTAAACACCTTTATTTACTTTGGATTAAAACAACCGAACGGTTCCAAAAAACCAAAGGTATACTTAGCCTTCAACAGTTTTGTATTTACGCAGTTGTACGACACTGAAAGACTGCCTGTGTGTGGGAATCGCAATTTTTGCAGTGAAATTTTGAATAATGTTAATAGTCACATTACAAATTGTATGTGATGTAATCATTCTAATGTCTATTGTGTCTCAACAGCACCTAACAGGAAGAAAGCTGGCTGGATTTAGAGGCGACAGGAATGAGCATTACGCACAGGAAAAGCAGACAGTTTGTTATCAATAGACTCTTTGCATATGACGTCAAAAGCTCAGTGCCCTCACTGAGACCAAAGGAAAACCTGTCATTGGCTAAAATCTGTGCGGTTGCCTCCACGCGTGAGCGTTCCCGTTGTTTGACCTTAGCGATGGTGGCCAATGCAAGGGGTCTATGGACCTTATGCATTGACGTCACCCAGCCGCCATCTTAGAGGTAAAACGGTGACGAAACAATCGAAACGCACAGCTGTGTATGCGCGGCGCACAGGATTGGCCAATGAACAGCCTCCTTTTGACCTCTAGGCGAGGGCGCCCTACTGAAGCGACGTCATGTGCATAAGGTCTATTAGAAATGTAAAATTGAAAAGTACAATTTTTAGAATTCTTTTTGTGTAATTTTAAAGTATAATTAAGGGGTTTTTTTATCCAGTGTGATATGTTTTTGTATAATCTACTTTGAACAGTAATATCATGCAGACTTCGGTAAAAAGTCTTTATGTGGATAGGCCTATGACCACTGAAAACCAAGCATTACCAATATCTAGTAACTGGTGTTTCTGATCACCAGAGTGAGGGTTCGAGTCCCGGTCGTGACACTTGTGTCCTTAAGAAAGCATTTAACCATTGTTGTTGTATCCTTTGGATGGGGCGTAAAGCCTTAGGTCCCGTGTGTAATGTAATGCACGTAAAACAACCTACTGTACTTATCCTAAACAGAAGGAGTTTGCTTCGGTGTTCCTGGTTTAATTTGCTGCATACATGCGCCATGGCACCTTGTAAACCATTACATGGTGCTATGTAAAGGAATAGGTCTCATACTATAAAATTTAGCTTTGCATACTTTGCAAAAAAAAATAGTTAAAAAAATACTGACCGCTTCGTGACGTCCATCGAATGTTGTAAAGTGCTATTTAGTAACTACGTATTGTTATTATTGTTACTAACTCCGAAAACGTATTCGAGCAAGAGACAATCTGTACCAAATGGAACTGAACGAGCTATACTATACGGACTATTTGAGGCACTGCAGTGATAAAATACAGGTACTAGAGAAAAAATACAAAGACAATTGATTGCAAGTACAAAATGAAGACGGTTATCGTTGAGGTGGTGGCAAATGTTTCCGTTGGAAAGTGATAACCTATGTGACTCTTTTTCTTAATCTCTCATATATACCGACTTGACACGAGCCTTATATGCAACCGGAAGGCTCTAAGTGATTCAGTACATAGGGCGATTATCTATTTCGGAGAATGTGGAGACGATTGCTTTACAATTGATTCAATTGATTCACCGAGCGAGAGTTTGCCAATACACCTGCTTTCCATTTTAAAACTTGAATTTGGCCGTGGTTGTAAACACTGCCAAGGGCAAATCAATAGTCCTTTTTTTTTCTTAAGACATTAACCGTTTTCGGGGAACTTTCAAGCTACAGCTCGTTGTTCTTCGGGAACGGCTTTAGAGAGTGCCAAAACACCTGTTGCGTTTCCCCATACATAACTCAAAAGGATTAAATGGAAAACAAGTTGTCTACTCGGGTCAGTCACGTGGTTAGAAATAAGAAGTGGAAGAGTTACTAGTATTTACGACCATAAAAGGTTAAACCGTCTCTGTAGAAAGACTTACCTAAGGTCCCCCCCCCCCCAGAGCAGGGTATTTATGGAAACACCCGTCTGGTTTAGGGCACTGGTCAGCCATCCTTTAACAATATAGGCTGAGAAGTTCAACTGGCTTAAAATAGACGCAACAGGAAGTCTTAACTTATGCGGAGATGGAACAAGTCTATATGTAGGCCCTGCAGTCACCGTTTTGGCTTGGAATGTTCCGGCAAAAGAGTCATGCGTCGTCCGCATGACTTTTACTTGCAATACGCTTGAGGATGGTTTAAAGTAGTTCAGAGTGTATGATGTCTTGAATTATGAAAGTTAAAAAAAAAAAAAAATAGAACAAAAATGGTTTTAAAGAAATCGATAGATAATTAATGAATTTATTATTTTGTTGTTTACTTCGAAACGCTTAAAGGCATGGTGTAATTTTATTTATTACTCCACGATTTAATGACCATATAAACTTACTTTGTAAAAAGAGCACTGAAGAGATGTTTATATTATAGAACGTTGTTTGAAAAGACCCCCTTTGAAGTGATGCAGTTTAGAAAATGAGGAAAATGTTCACCAACAAAAATTGATTTTGAGAAAGGCTTCAGGCCTGAAGCCTTTTTCAGGCATCTGATAGTACATGTACACAATTCTAGAAAAACTGTGTTTTTGTATCATCATTTTCTTGCAACTTGAATGACTAACTGAGCCCAAACTTTCACAAGTTTGGTTATTTTTTGCATATTTTGGGATACACCAAGTGAGGATACTGGTCTTTGACAATTATTGAAAGTATACCCTGCCTTAATTATGTGCTGGCACTGAACAAAAAAATTAAAACGCTTTTACGCAGTGATTGTATTTGATTTGATTGTATTTACGCAGAGTAAAAAATAATAACTGTTAATTTCATCAATGTTTAAGTGATGTTTATAACTTAGAGAGGTGCAATGGTGGCTCACAAATGCAACATCAAAAATCTGCGGATAAATCTACTGGTTTGTGTGACCTTATGTGACCCGCATTGTCCCTTTAGGACCACCAAAGTTTCTCTGTAAAATGTGTTGTTGTAGTTTTTCCCAGTCAATTTTTCTTTTTGGTTTAGTCAAGAAAACATATGTGCAGTCATTTGTACTAATAGTAATAGGAATGGACTTTTTAAAGTTAAGATTCCTTGTAATTTGAGTATGGAAGTGGGGGTGGGGCTAGTGACCTGGCTTCTTACCCATACGCTCCACCAAGTGGGAAACTGATATTTTCAATTGGTTTTCGATGGGGACTTTTGAACGCTAGGTGGAAGCAGACTTGCCAATTTAATTTCCAATGTTTATGTCGTTCTGAGCATGCTCACATTTCAAGGAAAAATTACCTGCTAACTTTGCTGCAACCTAGATTAAATCCCCAAAAGTCTCCCATCGATTCAAAGTTTCATGATCAGTGGGGTTGGAGAAGCTCAAATTCGAGAGGTTTTGTTGGTTGTTTTGTTGCTTGGTGAAGAGAAGTTTTCTGGTAGATTTTCTGTAAACATTGGCTCTTAGACACTGGGGCCCAATTTCACAGAGACACACAATTAAAAATAAGCAGCCATAGGCTAATTTAGCTTATCAGACAGCTGTTTTCAGTCAAACTTTCAGTACACACGTACGGTTTTTGACTGGTTTTGTTTTTAGTGTTGCTTAGAAGAAAAGTGTTAAGCAAGCTGTTCTGCTTGAGCAGATCAATGATGAAAGTGAGCCCCGTCCGTATAGATACACACGTCGTTTATCAGCATTTATAACAACTATACATTTGGAAGAATAGCTTTTTTTATTGATAAATCATAGCGTGAATGTGTACATGTTTAAGTATTGGTATTTATGGTAATTACGAACTTTATTACTCAGAAGTATTTAATCTAACAATTATGCACAATAATACTTAGTAAAACATTATTTAAACAATAAAAAAGCACGTCAGATTTACCTTTTTAAAAAATTACATAAAACTAATATTAGGTAAACTCTGGATGGTGACCGTTTTTTAAATGTCAAGCAAAGGGTGTTACCACTACGACATAGGATCACAATTTACAATTAAACTTCCTTTTCGTCAACCCAGTCATCCGATTATCAATATTTCAGTTTCCTTTATATTAAGAAGATCAGATGCATTCGAATATCATAAAATAGATTTCCGGCGACCTCGTCAAGTTTAGTAGCCGAACAAAAGATGACGCGTCTGGAAGGATTCACGGTCCAGGACGCTTTGTCATCCCCTGTGTTGGTTCAAGGCATCAATCCACCCCGCAGAGCCATGAACATTTCTGAAATCCAGTGGGACACTTTGGAATTATGGGTGTCAGCAGAAAAACAGAAACAATTTCTCATTGTTTAATTGTTGAGAATAATATATTTACCCAAGTTTGCTGCCACTTCGCGTCCTCAAAAATCGCCCATTAATTAAAAGTAAACATATACCGGTACTCTACGTCATAGGGAAATGGGGAAACAAATTGTATTAATAAAAAATATCCCAAGAATAGTTACTTCGATAAATGACAATGGTGCAACACATGTTTGGCAATAAAAAAATAATTGACGGGTCCAATGGTGAAAAATTACTTCGTATCTGTTCCTTTAGAAAAAATGTCATATTTATGTTAACTAGGCTCGTTTTCGAAAATAAATAAAAGTCATTTTAGGGTGATTTTTTTTTAACATCACATTATGCTTAGCAATTAAGACCTGATACACATCTTCAGATCAGTAACATATTTATGGGAAATATGTCCCTGCTCAAGAAAAAAAAAGAGAGTCGAGACTCAATCCCTGAAAAAAATGTATGGTCTGGGAATTTCAAGGTAACAAAATGTGGCTGCTGAGTGTAAACCCTAAATTATAAACCGGTCTTATGATAGAGAAATATTACAAAATCAGATCCTGTCTTATTACAAACGTCAATTTTACCCTTTAGTTTATTAGGACTCGGAGTATGTGTCAAACATTTACGACCGCGCTTCATAAAATGCAATTTAAAGATGTCCATGAATTCCATGAAAATATATATCTTAACTGTTTTACTTCGCCGGGTCATGCAACTGATAGTATACCATAAATAATAACACTCAATTGAAGTTTATTTACACTATATTAAGGCAAACTTGGATTAATATAGCCAGGTGATGAGTAACAAACTGTTGTTTAGCCATTGACGGTTTTTAAAGATGTATTTCAAGGTTTTTATGGGATTTTTATTTTTAAACTTTAAATATTCTTTAAGATTTTAGAATAAAAGCTGACGTGATTAGCATGCATGATTGTTTATAAGTTGTTCTGCAATAAGGATCTAGTCATTGATATAGAGACTCATAAGTAACTGGTATAAATGATTACGGCTACAGCTAAGACTACGGACGTCCTGTACTTCAACGCATGACGCGGCGAACCAGACGTAGCCGTAGCCGTAGCCGTAGCCGTAGCCGCTGGGTTGAACATGGCCTTACTTACTGTATAAAATAAAGTCCCGTAGCCTGAAATCCAGACTATATGAATGTTTTGCACAAAGGAAACACCATAAGATTCTGGCAGAATGGTAAATTTTACGTGTGGTAAACCATCTAATAAATCTAATTTGAACATTTTTCACAAGCGTGGGAAGATTAAGTTCACTGCGGTACATGTACAAACAGTATAGGCTAATGATTATATCATGCCTTTTCATTTAGATTAATTATCTTGTTTTAATGCACTTTGATCATTTTCTTAAAATTTTACCAAGTCAGTTTCCCTTGTGGTTTCAACTTGATCAATGCACTTTGAAAGAACAATAAAAAGTATGCACAAAAAACAAAACGCATGTTCGATTTGATTTTGTTGGCTGAACTGTTTTCCTTCGATGACATTATTTGTTTTAACATTGGGAGATTGTCAAATTTATTCCCCAGTGAAACTTTTAGGAAATAACCTCAAACCCAAAGGCCTTTTATGCAATTGAAAACAAATGTAGGCCTACGTGTTGAAAACCACTGCAGAAAAGTCTGGAAGTGCGTTATAAATAGAAAAGCATAGTGTGACCTTAACCACGGACAAATGACGTATGAAGAAGGTCGGGGCCACCATTAGTAGCATAAGGATCACTGTGCTGGCTAATTAAAGACCGGAACAGAGCGGACATGACTTCATTTCTTTTAAAGGACCATGTTGCAAATCAACGTATGTTTCCTTCCTTGTGTTTAGAGCGGGGTCACGGACAATTTCCTGCACTCGTTAACAAAATTAGAGACAACCGGCCCTCGGCCATAGACTTCAGACGTGGACAGAAGTCATGTTACAAAGAAGGGGGTAGTTTTCGAGGACGCTTATCTTTTTTAACTTGATGACTTACCGGTATTTACACGTCAAAGCCCCATTGGTCACTGGATGACTTAATATGTTTGCCCCTGTATGGAACAGATAGCAGTGGGGAGATTCAACTCTCTGTCCCACCCATGTACGCCAAGCCTAAGTAATGTTTTCATTTTACACTCAATTTTACACTCAATTCCAGGAGTGTTTTAAATAATAAAAAAAACAGTAAAAAAAAAAAAATTACGTGAATAAAAAAATATATAAAACCTACCGAAATGGTGCACTTTATCAACATCAATGTGTGTTTGAACAACCTGCTTTTTCTTCTTCTTCTTGTTTTTTTTGGGGGGTTTTTTACGCGAAAACTTCTCTGAAAGCATTTTCGAAAGTAAAAGTTAGAGAGGTTTGAAAGATGGCGGGTCATTAAAAGTTGCCACAATTACCATCTAGTTCACATTGTTAATGGTGTTTTTTGTCTTAAGTCCGAAGTTTTCGTGGAATAACTAGCATCATACAAATTTTGCCACAAGACAACATAGATGATTAAAAATTGGTGGCATAGTAGCCACTAAGGTAAGAAAGGCAAAAACAAACGTTCAAATACGGAAGCATTAATTATATAAGCTCCTGATGCATCATGGGAACATGATTACGGATGGATTTCGCGTAGAGGTCTCACTCACAAGCTTGTTGAGATCATGATGCGACGCCCTCTAGTGGTGGCCATTCCCATTACCATCCGAACCCGGTAAATTCCATATCTCAAAGAAGCATGCCGTCGAATGGAACCTGAACAGAATTTCCAACGGTGCCGCCAAGTGGACGATGACGTACCAGGTCGTTGCCCCATAGTAACCGTTCTCCAGTGCGTACAAGTCGTAGCCTCCTTTCAACTCGTAAGTGCTGATGAGCCACCACGTGATATTGCACACCAGGAGGAACATGAACAACTGTTTGGTGCGCGTGTTCCGGAAATCAGCCGGCGGTTTCCGGGACATGGCGTCTAAAATTAATACACACTGTAAGATCGTCTGAACAATGTGGGACAAATCGTCGAAAAACACCAGGCCGCTATGGTTCTGACCAAGGGTAGAAACGGCCGCCACGAAAGTGTAGGTGCTCTGGAGAAACCCACCACTCACGCATATCAACAGCAACGCTGCGTCCACCCGATGAGCCGGCCCGGAGTGGTGATCTGGCACCCAGCCTCCCTTGTGTATTCCGATAAACGCACCGATGCAGGCAGCGATACAGACTATATTGAGGAAGACCCTGTAGCCTCTGTAGCTGTTGAAGCTTTGGTCGCGTTTCTCGTAGTCTGAAAGGTAGATGATGTTTAGAATGAGGATGATCACTCCACACATGGTGCAAAGAACACCGAGAAGAAGGCCACACTCAAAGCTAAAGCCGAAACTCCGGGAATTGTTCAGTTTGTGTGGGTGGTGGACCCTGCGCCCGATGTTCTGCCACATAATGTATGCCATGGCACCGGCAATGATGGCGTATTCGATCACAAACGAGTACAGGAACACTGATGCTTTGTACACAGCACCACTGAGACCTTTGGCGGTCTTGCCGATGTAGCATGGATCGTAGCCGTCACCGGGGTATGAACCATTCGGTGTGGCGTTATCTTTAGGGGAAAAGAGAGAAAATATTTGGTCACAAGAGTATACAACGCGTTCATTGATATTGACCACTTGCGCTAACGTCACACGCCCCTACTTTGTGCACATGGTCCGCCATTTTGGGAGTCAACATGCAAGTGAGATGACTCATGTTTTGTCTAACTGCGCGCGCACCGTGCAAACTGCACAGTAACACGGATTAATAATATGCCTCCCAAAATAGAGCAACCGAGATTTATCGTGTGATGACATCAGGTAACTTAGGTCATGAGGACGAACTCAAAAATATTGTGCCTTGAACTCACTGAATCTTATCAGGTTATAAATGTTTAAAATCGTGGATATAGGTTATGTTTTCGCTATAATTATAATTCAATCAGACTCTGTTTGAGGTGTTGTTTTGACACACAGTGAAGTTAAATAAATGTTGCTTTTTTGAGTTTTTCGGTATAGTAATAATAATTTTAAAGAGCAGCACAATCGAAGTATGCCTACCACTACAAGGTTATCAGCCCAATTACCATGTCACATGTACCTTCTGTGACTGTTGTCTGGCTTATTTCTGCTCACCATAGATATGTTTAAGCATTACTGTCTGCTTGAGCGGTGCCATGGAATTTGGCTTTGGTCTCCACAGTGCAAACATACTGGGGTGTTAAAATTTACATCACGGGTGTTGCCACACAGATAGCGAAGAGAGAATCAACATTTACACCATTAGATGTTAAAATAACACTAGTTTCTGCCGAAACAATTACACGTGTGTTATTTTAACACCCTAAGATGATAATTTGTTTTATCTTGTTGGTATTTTTTTCTCGATCTGACAACACCCATGGTTTCAATTTTAACATCCCAGTTTTGTGCAGTGCATGTATTCAAATGTAGCATTATATCACGTCAGTTTTAATAAGATTTTACGAAATAATTTAATACAACTCACACATAAATGCAGCTGGGTCGATCAGGTTACCGTAACCCACATCGAGCGTGGGCTCTAATTGGAGATGACCAAGCTTCCCCGTGTATCCTGTGAACGACAATAAAGAGAAATTGATTTAAACAAAGAAAAAGGAAAAACAAAAGATTTGCTTGCTAGTGCCTCGGACTGATGAGTGGGTTTCCCCATTTGGGGTTGCTTCCCACATCTAAAACTGGACATTTCTTCTCGTTTCCTCATCACCATCATGCTATTAGCGCATGCGCTGTTGAATGCTTAAGAAGTGCATAAACAAGACGTTTTTCAAATAGAGTATTTCAACTAGTAAAAAGAAAAAAAAGGTAATCTTTTATGCAGACTGAATCATTGGTCAACCAGGGAACTTCCATAAATCAATCTCACCTGCATCCTTTTTAGAAGCGGACTTGAGGTAGTCCAACAGAAAGTCCTCCCACGTTTCCTCAATAAGTGTCCTGACGCACAACGCTGCGTTCGTCGCCATGAGGTGCATGATGGCCAGTCTATCATTTAAAGAAATAAAAACCAAGGAAAACAATGTAACGGGTAAAGTTGATAAGCAAGTGTATTATTTCGAGATGTGTAATTGGTATATTCTTTTCAATCTTTAAGGCCGAATATCAAATAAAATGTATTTACTGCATTCGTATTTGCGACATCATTGCCAAAAGGATGTTCCATCATGGGGGACTCTTTCCACTTAGCATTACAGATGTCAACAAACAAATTGTTTTAAAAGCAGGTTGTAATTATGATACATCAAGTTACTGTTCTCCTATTAACAAAACCCCTCCCACAGTCTTCCTGATTCCCAGCCTTACTTAGCAACAGGTTTCCAGCGCACCAAACAGTACTTGGAAAATCGCCAGAAGAAGTAGATCTGCAACATGGTGAATGTCACGCACAGAATCGAGCCACAGGCGAAGATACCCTGAGATCCACACGCCCCGCCGCTCATCTCAATGTACGAAGCCGTACGCATGATCATCCACAAGCACCCACCGATGCCAAAGAAGAGAAGGCCAACTAGAAAACAAACAAGTTGGATTTAAAACTTTGCATTGTGAAAGTATAACTTAGTAAGGTTTGCGGTAACACCCTGTGAAATCTCTTTTGAGTAGTGTAGGTTCTGAAAAGAACCGGTGGTTAACGACCCAACGTTTCGATCAGTATGCTCTGATTGTCTTCAGAACCCACACTACTCAAAGGATATTTCATATGGTGTTACCGCAAACCTCACTTAGTAATAAACAAACAGTGAATAAAAGCAATAGATCGTGCGCGTCTTGCGCGTATTCGACAATTACTTCTGTGTGTGTGTGTGTGAGACAACTTTGTATAAAAGACGTGCACTGCTTTAACATAAAAAGAGACAAACTCTCGTGCACTTTAACGGGTCCCCGTGTTCGAATACGGACGAGACTTGCACAGTCCTTTACAAAGTATTTTGTAATTGTACACCAGACCAATTCACAAAGTCTAACTTGTTTTAAAAGTTGGAGTCTTCTTTTTCCGAAGGGACGGCTTCAATCTCCGATTGTCTTTGCTACAGACTGGGTCTATAAAAGGTAACTAGGCGCAAAACAGTTTTGCCTGCTAGAATAAGGTTTCAACCCAAATACCGCGTCACATGTAACATGAATACGTTTGTTGCTGAAACCCTGCTTAATTGTGCTTAGCAGAACATTTATGTAGCATTGTTGACTGCTGAGAAATTTATATGAAATTATGTTGTGTTGGTATTGAACCCTGTACCGACGTCACAGGCCGCAACTGTTTGCCCACCGTCTGCCACTTCGGAACACAAAATGCATGATGAAAGATGACGCGCGTCTTACTTCACGCGCGTCGCCCCACAAACACACGCCTAATAAATCGCCTGTTGGCTAAAAATTGCACAGCAGATAGGGATCTTGTCGCTCTAATTGGCTCGAACGAAAACAATGCTTATTTTAAGCAGAAAAAAAATTCTTAAAATTTTATGCTAAGCCAAAATAAAAACCGTGTTACATTATTTTGGCTGGTAGACGTTTTCTCTGATAGTCGACATTTTTGTGTGCTTAGCAAATGTTTTCCTCCATTTGGTGTTCCTTGTCAGTTTCGTTTTTAGAAACATCGTATAGGTCCAATGCGTATTGCCTGACCTACTGTACTTAAGTCTTGAGTTCGTCAAGAAGGTGCATTTGCTTAATTCACGTTGATCTTGTGGTAAATCATAATATCCAAAGAACATAATTGTTGCTTCACATACCGTACAGGTATCTGCTGCCAGCCTGAGCATCGGTTCTCTCCTCATCGTCGCTAGAGGGCAGTGGTTTCTTCAGCACCACCACCACCAGGATCCAGGCGATGGCCACGATATACAACATGATGAAGAAACCCTCCACGTGGGCAGGTGTGACTGCATTCAGCCCCTCTGAGTAGCGGAGAAATATCTGAGCAGTGTCGATGACGATGACGATGATGACCACCATCATGGCGTGCATCATGCTGAGCAGAGTCCATACGTCATCACTGTACAACATTAAAACATTAAAACTCTGCAATAACAATTGCCTTTTTACCGTTTAGGAAGTCCTGTTTACGGTATTGTGTTACGATTTTTATGGATTGTGGTATTTCCTCGCGTTTTACCAATTTATTTGTGCTTATTTTGTGTTTTACAGTTTTTAGCTTTAATGATTGTCTTTTTTGCAGTTGTTGCTTAACTAAGTAGTGATGGTTTTGTTATAGGCTTCTGTACATATGGTTCTTATAGCACATTATTATCCTGTAGCTCGATCAGGGCGCTTTCCAGCATCAACATTAACCTAGGACCGTGTTATCCCTCTCAGGTTTCCATTTATACACCTGGTAAAGAAAAATAACTATGGTTGGTTATGTAACGTGTTTAAGGACACAAACATCATCTAGTCCAATGAACTAGGCCGCTAAACCGCTGAGCCCAAGCCACAGGTAATCCCTCACTGGATTGTTACTTACCTGTCCTCGTCCTGTTCATCCTCAACCAGCCTGTCATGGTACGGGGTCTCAGGTTCTACTCCTATGTGAACCCCAGTCGGGTACCTTAGACTCAATTCCAAGGTTCCCATCTCGCTGTCGTCTGCTTCTTGTACACGGTAACTGGGAGATTCGTCGGGGCCGTATACAAGATTATAGGCTGCAAATAAAACAATTTCAAATTGTACTAATTCCTCTTCATAAACCGAACAAAAAAAAACACTAAACAGGCAAATCACTTGGATGGGTTTGGAACCCACGACCTTTGCTTAACCTACCATTAGCTCACGAGCCCTGTGGCTAGCGGCAGATCGAAAAATATACACACATATATACTTTTTTTAGCAGCATCGTGTAACGCAACGGTTTAATTTATAGTTATACCCTGTCTTTGTTAACAGGAAGTACATCAAGTTTAATTGACAGAGTATAGCTCTGAGACGGTGAAATTAAATATAGGAATTTTTATATAACAAAAACAAGGTCATCGACGGATATCTCTCTTGCGGGTAACATGGTCGAAAGGGGAAATGTTGAATTTTCAATCTGTGGTTAGCGGTGAAGTCACCCATGAGTGTAGAGTGGATGTCAGTTGTTTATGAAGAGCCGTAGCTGGGACTAATTTTTTCAAACCAAAGTTTGAGAAATTTTGATACAAACATCGTTCTGAACTGTTCGACGTTCGATTCCAACAAAAGAGAGGTTCAGACCACTCTTTGACTTTACAATGATGTGTTTTTTTTTTGACAAATGACATTCGTTTCAGTCGTTTGAATGATTAAAATTGTTTCCGAATCTAAGAACAAATCCCATCAGCATCAGGGACGCACAATCTGTCACCATTTTCAGGAAATGTGAAATGTTCCTTTAGGCCCGATTGCATATGATGTGACACTCTTAAAAAGTGCCCTCACTGAGGCCAACGGGAGGCAGATCATTTGACGGTAGCGTGAACTCAACGTACCTGTAGCGTTTCGCTTTATGCAAAGAGTATATTCCTGCATACCGCTTAATCTCTATTGTCGAAGCGTTTTATAATTACATTTGTTATTATTAATGTTTAAATACTTTGGCTGGTTAAATTGGCATTTGATTAGTTTCAACTTGTATATGGTAAGCATGCATTATAGAGGAGGATTTCCATAACTGACTCTTTGAAAACAATGTGATTAAAGATGTTAGGTTCGATTTGACCCAAACAGTCAAGTCTTCTTATATTTCTGAAATTTGTTTTATAGATTTTGAAAATTTACAAGCTTTCATTAAGGTGTTGCACTACCACTAAAATCGTCAATGGTAAATGGTAAATGAGCATGTTGTATTATCAGGATTCCGACTTTACCTTACGTCCATCGGCCATGTATAAAATATTTTATATTTTACATGTATGTTGTGAAATGTCCCCAGCATGTGCGAACCTTCGTTCAGCATCATCTGTCAAAAATCGCCCAAAATTAAACATTAGTTTGGCAAGAATTGGTTTATGCAACTTATGAATTTACACTCTACAAAACAAAGTATTTGTGCCTCAGTCGTTATCTATCCTATGCACAGCAAAGGACTAGACATGATATCGCCACAATGTATAGATGTAATAGATTACACTCGTCACCAGACCTGTTGCACCATTTACGTACATTCCCAAACGAAGGTATGTTGTTGTTTTAAGGGGAAAGTAAATTTCCTCCCATGCTACCATAATTTTTCACAATTAAACGTTTAGCACAATTCATATGCCTTTCATAACCAAGCCCCTGATCACATAATGGACATGCTTCAAGTTTGTGCTGGACGGAGACCAAGCTCTGGAATAAACTTCCAAATTACATCAGAGAAACGACATCTTTCAACACATTTAAGGAACTTCTAAAAGCCCACTTGTTTCAGGAGGCCTACCATCAATGACTTATTCATTTTTCAGTGCCTCAGCGCCTTGAGCAAACCTTTGATTTAGGCGCTTTAGAAATGTTTACCTGATTGATTGATTGATCTTCAAAACAATATTCTAGATGTGTGCACCATTTGGGGAATCATTGTCCACCTACACCTATGTTAAAACATATAGTCGGAATTTTTGGCGTTTACACACTTACCGTAATTTAAAGTGCTAAAGTGCACTTTAAATTACGGTAAGTGTGTAAACGCTATAAACATGCAGAGCGTGTCAGAAAGTAGCGGCAAGTGAGGTCGGGGCAAGGGGTCCAGTATGACCAACCTGTGTAATTAGGTGGACATGTTTGTCTTTTAGTGATACAGCTCTCGTTTTGTTTCGGATTTCGATTGCAACAATGGAAATAAAGGGGCGCTGTCGTCGTGATCACAGCCAGCCTGTGGCCAGACATTACATTCTGAACTCTTACCCAGTTGCTGGATATGCTCGAAAATAATGGCGGCGCCCTTTGAAGCTTTTGTTTGTGATGTGACGGTCAGCGTGCCCGCGCATAGTTATAACTAGGTGAGAGTTCGTGTTTCCAAGCATCAACAAGCTGACTTTGATCCGGGCGACAGTGTTCATTTATGCACCGGTAAATTGCGGTGTCTTTAAGTGCTATTGCTTCTACTTTCAAATAACTCTGAATGGTTTGTGCTGGCGAATTTCACATTGAGTGAATTTAAGATTGTAAGTAATTAAATTGTTAGCGATGTCTGTCAATACTGCCCTTCACCGTTAAAATCCACACATTGTTGATGGGTTGACCGACACATGAGTAATACCCACGTCGTGATATCAGACTTACGGGGAACCTGGCTTATTGATAAAACGCATCTGGTAAAGTTCAAAGGGGCACGTTCCGATGCATTAAACTAATCAGGTGAAGGTTTTCAAAATGTCAACTATGTGGATGAAAATAGCATGATTTTTATTTTTTTATTTTTGACTGGTTAATTGTGCTGCCTTTTCTTTGTTATTTTTGGGAGGGAGAAGAGTCTTTTTGCGTGGTAAGGCTGGAATTTATGAATATAATTTTTTTATTTTGTAGACCTTTGAAAACTTAGGAAGTTATTGTTTGGGCTCTTATAATTTTCAAATGCTTACACTGTTCGTCATTCACCATTGAATTCAGCCACAGTGTACATAATAGGTAAAAATGTTAATTGCTTTTATCCTATCAATAAACAAGAATGATGGAACAATATCGATCCAGAAGAATAGAACAGAAAGCCTACCTGCTTTGTACTATTAGAGAAGAGAGTATCTTTAAGTACTTTGAGATTAGGCACCCGTCCCGGAGTTTCCTTTGGGCTATACTGGTATGCTTAATATCCCCAACCTAGAGCTAAAATTAACCTAAAAGTGACCTGGTTTGGTGTCAGCAAAATGCGTCACCAATTACTGTAGCCGACAGACCTGCTTGAACTTGATACCTACTTATTTAAAGAGAAGAAATGGTCGTCTACGGAAAAGCAAACATATTTTTTTAGAAAAGTTGGTAGTGAAAACTGGAATCAAATAATGTTTTGTTGTTTAAAATGCTACAAATTGTAAATGAGTAAAGTTTAAAAACGTACAGGCTCATTTTTAGAACAAAAACATTTAAAGATGATCAGTCACATCGTTGAGATAAAAAAAAATTACCAATACCAATTTAATTTATTTGAACTTCGATCAAAGAATACTTTATGAAGTCTCACGCAAGTTGCCTTTATCGGCAAATTTGACCGTTGTGCGCGAACTCAAAGCCGTTGAACTCAACACTCTTCCGTTTCGTATTATTTTAGTTTGCAACTGTTCTGATAGAATACGGCGTTAACTCAAGCCTAACACGAACTTATAACAATATGTTTGCAAGAAAGTTGTCATCATTACGTACTTCTAAGGGCTTGTTTGTGCCCTTTAGACTCTTCCGTTAACATACTTTTTTATTTTATTGTTGCAAAGTTTTTTCAGTCTGTTTTTTCTTCTTAAACTTCTACGGTGCAGAACAACAAAATAAAACAATTTCATGCAGATTGTGATCAATAAAATAAGAATGATCAATTGCCGCTATCTTATTTTCCCGAATCAAAGCAATTATCAAAACAAAATCGTGCGCACAAGGAACACATTAGTTTAATACCGAACAAAAGGTTAATTGTTTGTCCAAACTGGATCAATGGACGCAATGGGAATCAGTTAACTTCAAACCTAGAAATCAAACAGGGATGAGATTTGCAAAAATAACAAAAGTTCCTGGAAAAATTTCTGTCTTACTTTCCCCCTTAGATTCAGAACCTCACAGATGTTACAATTCAGAGGGTTTACAGACTCTGTGCATCACCAGAATTACACAACTACAGGTTTTGACACTATGTGGACTATTTATTTTTAGTAAAGGTGACTGCTTTACTACTTTAAAATCTGAAGACTTAAAGCTTTTTAAAGAAAAATCCTGAATTTAGGAAAGACCCTAAGAAAGCACATGATTGTTTCGTTTGAAACGCCGAATGGAATGACCAACGGGACATTGTTTGTTTTTGTATTCATTTATTAACTTATTTATTTATTGTTTGTCAATATTTGATGAATGAAGGTTTTGGTAAGACGGTATAGACAATGGTCTCTACTCCCGATGCAACAGTTGTCTACGGAAATTGTTTATAAAATCAAAGGTACTTGTCCACACATCAACAACGACAGCAGTTTACAAAAAGGTGCCAGCCGACTGATTTCCCCCACCTTCAGTTGGTGTACTACTTGAAGCGATGAATGGAACGAGTAAATAGTTTTGGCACGTCATTACTGGTCAGCAGATCTTTTTCCCCATTGCTACAGTGTCAGTCATTTGAAATAATGAAGAATTTAACCCAAGATCCAGACAATTTTGCCCTCCAGCTTTGTTTTGGTTAGACTCACTAACAATATAACCGCGCATTGTTATAGCATACAATGCACACCCCCATAATATACCTCTTGGCTGGAAGACTAGAGTTTTGTTCTCGACAACGCCTTCAAAACGTCTTTAGATAATTACATCTGAAATATTCAGGGAGCCTTTATCAGCCAGGAAGCGACCCGTTATGAATCATACAAGGCACAACAAAATCTAACCTGTCACAGACCCTTCCCAAAGTGAATTATTAGCACATCCATGCGAGAAGTACATCCCTTAAAGCCCAGGCTAGTTTTAAACTCGCGGGAGGGTAGAACGTTTATAGTGAAATTGCGAAAGGTCGAGTCGTTGTGACCCAGACCCTTCGCTTACGTGCTGGCGTAATTTCCTGTTCTCGTGACGAATTGTGTGTAAAACATTATCCCAAAAGAATATTTTGGGATAGAAATAATTAGTCACTACTGGTCTAGGTCAGTTTTAATTTTAAAGAGGGTCTCTGCAATAAAACCACAACATGGTTGTTTAATTTCCTCATTTGATTGTTGGTTTTATTTTGTTTATTTGCTGTTCATGCAAAGAGAAGCCACTTCAGTTGAAAAAAAAAATTGCCCTTGAGAATATTATGTGAAAAGAATCATTTAATAATGATTGTGTAGGTTATGAAATATAATTAATATGGGGCTACTTTAAAAGAAAATCGTTTGAGGGATTACAATAAAATAAACGTCTAGATTATCAATATAGCAAAACTGGTAGAACGTAGATAGATTTTGTTGTCAGAACAAACTCTTTGAATACAGACTTAGAAAAAAATCTATTTAAGTAAGTGAATAGATTAGCTAGCCTATTTTTTAAGTTAATATCATACAGGCCCCTATAGCTTCACATTCTTAAATTAACAACCACGTTATTTGGTAATTTAAATTTGATGAGTACACAAGCATATTGATTTTAAAAAAATGCTTACTCGATTCCAATCCAATAAGTTTGTCACGAAAGTCACAATAGCCAAGTTGTTGCCAACATTCCCCAAAACACTTGGCACGGCCGGTGCAAAAAAAACAACAACAACCACCACCAAACAAACGTAGGTCTTTTTTTATAAGGGAAATGGGGATTAAACAAAAATAATTAGCAAAACCTACTCCTGGGGGAATTTACCATTTTGGAAAATTCTTGGCTGAGACTACTACTGTTTAAGTGGTACAGGCTTAAGCCATTACCGAACAGATTAAAGACAAACTTAAATGTAGTTAAAACCAAGCCTGCCAGAAGTTGCCTGCTTGTGCTTGTGTCTTATTAACTCAATTGTTTAGCGTACCCTACTTTGACTGAAACTAGTTCTACTTAAGTTTCATGCTTTGGAGGTTCGAATTGTAGGCGCCTTTTAACATGTATTCGTATCTTTAACAAATTTACCTTTGTTTACTTTCTTCTTGGTACGATCCCACAGCGAATTGAAGTTTTGTTGAAGCGAGGCTAAATTGATACTAGGGGGTCGATTGTGGTCCACCCGATCGGCGTAGTTTTCACGGTATCGTTGTCCACGCCCTAAAGACGATGTCTGACCAGCTTCTGAAACGAAGTTAGCCCCCCGGTAAGGGACCACATGCATCACAAGCCGAAGTCAGTGCGTCTACTACGCCACACGAGCCGTCCTTCTTAACCGTTGGCGATGGTACACAGCAGCCGGCAGTCAATCCCTTGGTCAGGTTGGTTTAGTCTTTCTCTACCAGCGATTTATAAGGACCCAACCTTAAAGAAAAAGAGCCTACATAGGAACACTGTATTAGTGACGGGAGGGGGAGAACGAAAAGTTGACGCACGATGCAGCCAGAGAGGAAGGGTGAATTAAGGAGAGGAATTAACAAAGCTGAAGAGGAGACGTTCCATTTTTGCAAAGGGGGTAGAACATTTAGTAAGGGGATGACTTATGACGTTTTATTTATAGTCTTTTGTAAATTTCTACCCCGTCGTCTTGAAAAATAGAACTACCGTCCGTGGGGGGAAAAACGAATTGCAACGATGCTTTTCCCTCTATTGATACACATACACTATTTAGCGCAGATTGAAAAAAGGGAGATTTATATAATATTATATTAATTCCAAGCAAAGAACACACTTTCGTTGTTGAAGGCAAAAAATACAAGTGGTTGTTGGAACCGTTCAAATGTTTTAATTCTGTATTTAAATGTAGATAGATACAAATAAACTAACCTGTGAATATTTCGTTTCATGCGCCTTTGATCATTTTGTATGTAAGGGGCGCAATTTAAATTTTAATTATTATTATTCATTTCAAAAGGAATGAAATGTTTTATATTGTTTTCAATAATAAGACGGAATAACCAAATTTGTGGAAATTTAGTTGACGTTGGTTTGATGGTGTGTTTATAACAATTGCGGGCGCTATTACTCATAAAAATAACCGGATTCCGGAAAATCCATGCAATTATTAAGCCCAGAAGTTTTTTTGAAATAAAACACCTCCAAAACACCTGTTCAACTTTTATGATCCAAAAGCAGTGCTTCACCCCCACCATGATGTTGTCTTGCTTAGTCTTACACTTAAAGCTTTATTCATCTTAGATTCTTAATTTATCTTGATTTTTTTTATGATAAGCGATGCTTTTGATGGTTCATAATTGTTGTATTTAAATTACAACATTGAAATAAACGTACCGAATAATATCTTGCAGTTGTTTTGGGTCTAGAAATAATTTACCCCAATACAGGCAAAACAATTTACAATGTTTTTGTGCTAAACAAAATTGAACTTTTGAGTGAGCTTTTCAGGTTAAAACCATGCCAAAGAATTCAAAATTAAGATTTATTCTTTGGAAAAATTGCAAACTACAGTAGGATCAAGCTAGTAGCCACAAACTGTGACGTGAGGTTGGGAGTTCCTGTTGGGTGATCTGTAAAACAGTTAGAGTGGAGACGGAAAACAAATACATAAAGGGTATCTTGCATCGGACTAGTAAGAGTGCAGGTTCAAGCCCCCCCCCCCCCTCTAGTAAATTTGTCTTTGTTCAATTAAGATAAACTTTTTAATTTACCGACTTGGTTTCCCTTGTGATTCATTACTTGATATTGTTTACATTTAGTCTGATAGCATACTGACCATGAAGTTCATACTAGAACCATTCTTTATGTGAAACATTTCCATCTAAAATGAAGTGATTTGAGAACATTGTATCTTAAAATCTAAAGAGGGGAAACAAACTTTAATAAACGCAATAGCTGATTTCGGCTCCAACAACCAAAATTAAGGACAATGTATTCAAATGCTGAAAATTGTGCATGGTCTTTTACTGACTCACTTGACTAATTTAGTCCACACTTTCACTGGTTGTTGTTTCTAGCATCGGTTGATCACTCAAAGCTTGAACACTGTCTGCGACTACTTTGACGAATCCTGTACAATACTTATAAGCAAATAAAGTTTTTAATAGCGGTGGGTGACTGTATTCATACAAGTTTCCTTGTGGAGGCTGGCAAGAATTCTGGAGTTGGCGTATAGGGGCCAGGAGAAATTTTGCGGGGTAGTTATGCACTCAAACCTTTAGTGAAGGTGTTGGGCAGAGTGGTTTGTTTTACATTTTAATCGTCAATCACATTGGTCTATGTTGACTTCTCATAAATGAGACAGAAAACTTCTACTTCTACTTTTACTGTAGCTGACTGATTTTGCTCAATACTGACAAACATACACAACTTTAAATAATTCTAAACAACAAAGTCTAGTTTGATTACCTTAATTAAGTTAATTACCTTGTGATGTAAGCTCGTTATATTGCTGTGTGTACAATAACAGTAGATGCTCCACCAGCAACAGTACCGGCTTCTTTATCCATACCTAGCTCCACCATTTGTGGGATAGTTTCATTTTAAGAAAAACAATGATTTGGGGTTGAACAAAGACAAATTGACTGCAGCGGGATTTGAACCAACGACCTCCAGATAACGTGCCGGCGCCCTACCAACTGGGCTATGTAGCCTTATGCTTGAGGTTTCCTCACTTTGCAAATATCGTCGTCCGGGAGTGCCAGTCAGAAGCCAATACTAATGTTTTCAGTGTTGAACCCCAAATCATTAAAATTTTACCCAGTCAGTTTCCCTTCTGTTTTTTTTTATATATTTTTTTATTTTTATTTAATGAAAAAAATACGTGATTGGCTTAAAATTGTTGTTATTTTAGATATCAAGTGATACGTCATTTACATGTATACGGCAGTTCTAGTTTGAATGGCATCGCACCCCCTAACAAACATATTCATCTTATATTTAAAAAAACTTCAACAACCATAAAACGCTGTTCAAAAGGCCAATCAGCAGCTTGTTTAGCCCTTTTAAATTTAGGGCTGCTATTTTTGTATTTATACATTTTTTATAAACATTCAAAGTGGTAGTTTCTCTTAATTAGAAAATATTTTTAAAATGCATCAAATGTCTGTCTGTTTTTTACATTGAACGCTGCTAATTGCCCTTTCGTCAAATTCATGACTCATCAGTTGAACTTGCTTTAAGGTAAGAGTGTCAATGTTTTTCAAGCTAAAGAGGTGAACTAAGGAAAGTAAAACCGATATAATTCAATCGATATTCGATAATGATAAAACGTTCCATAAAGATGAAGTAATCCTTATTGACGATGTCGTTCATCTTGATAATGTATTACATATTGATGATGTATTCCTTATTGATGATATCTTTCATCTTGATGATGCATTCCATATTGATGATGACTTTCATCTTGATGGTGCATTCCATATTGATGATCTACTCCATCTTGATAAAGTATTCCATGATGATGTCTTTCATCTTGATGATGCGTTCCGTATTGACGATGTCTTTAATCTTAATGGTGTATTTCATATTGTTGATGTACTCCATCCATCTTGTTGATGTAATCCATATTGATGATTTATTTCATCTTGATGATGTATTCCATATTGACGATGTAACTCATCCTGATGATGTATTCCATCTTGATGTCTTTCGACTTGGTGATGTATTCCATGTTAAAGATGTACACCATCTTAAAATGATGTATTCCATATTGACTTTGTCTTTCATCCTGATGATGTAATCAATAATGATGGTGTACTTCCTTTAGATATTTCCTTTAGAAGATGTATTCCTTATTGACGTTGTCTTTCATTTTGATGAAGTATTCCATATTGATGATGTCTTTCATCTTGATGATATATTCCATATTGACGATGTCTTTCATCTTGATGATGTATTCCATTTTGATGGTGTCTTACTTTTCGAAGCTGTATTTCTTACTGACGTGGTGTTTCATTTTGATGATGTATTTGACATTGATGATGTGTTTATCTTGATGAGGTTTTCCATCTTAATTTTTTTTTTTCATTTGGATGATGTAATTTATATTGATGATGTACTCTGTCTTGATGTATTCCATCTTGGTGGTGTCTTTCTTTTTGAAGATGTATTTCTTAGTGAAGTTGTATTTCATTTAGATGGTGTTTTTGAAATTTACAACGTCTTTATATGAAAGATGTATTTCATCATGACGATGTCTTTCATCTTGACGATGAATTCCATATTGTTGATGTGCTCCATCTTGATTATTTATTCCATGTTGATGATGTCTTTCATGTTGATGATGTAGTCCGTATTGATGATGTCTGTATTTTGAAGATGTACTCCTTGATGACGGTTTATTTCCTTTAAAAGATGTATTCCCTATTGACGATGTGTATTCCATGTTGATGATGTATTTCATAGTGATGATGTCTGTTTTATGAAGATGTAATACTTCTTGATGAATTATTTTTATTAGAAGATGTGTTACCTATTAACGTTGTCTTCACTTTGATGATGTATTCCATATTGATGATGTTGTCCATCTTGATAATGTATTCCGTCTTGATGGTGTCTTACTTTTTGAAGATGTATTTCTTATTGACGTTGTCTTTCATGTTGATGTATTCGATATTGATGATGTTTTTCATCTCGAAGATGTCTTTCATCTTGATTATGTAATTTATATTGATGATGTACTCCATCTTGAAGTATTCACTCTTGGTGGTGTCTTTTTTCTTTTGAAGATGTATTTCTTATTGACATTGTCTTTCATTTTGATGGATGTTGATTCGACAGAGACTATGTATTTATCTTGATTGTGTTTTCCATCTTGGTGATGTCTTTCTTCTTCAAAGTGTATTCCTTATTGAAGTTGTCTTTCATTTAGATAATGTTTTCGAAATTGACGATGTCTTTATCTTGAGGATGTATACTTTTTGAGGCTTTACATGGCGAGGTATCAATGTATATATCGATTTGCGGTAACACGATGTGTATATCTATTAGCTATGTAGATTTGTTCTTAAAAAACTAGGTCTTGCTTTTAAGACTACTGCCGCGGAGTATTTTAGCATGATGGTGGATCGGATCGAGGGGACTTCTCGTTATTTACTTCACTGCCACGGAGTGAGTTCTTAATTGGTCTCAACGTTTCGACTAACTTGCTCTAGTCATCGTCAGGGGATTGAAGAGTGTGAGACCTTTTTGTCCATTTATAGGGGCTCAGAGGTATCAGTGTAGAGTCAGTCACTGCTCTGATTGGTTCTTCTGAAAGAGAGCATCTCTACATCTCTTCAGAAATGTCAACTTGTTAATAGGTTTTACAGCGTCTGGTAGAAGAGGGTTGAAACAACTTAACAAGTCCAATGGTGCGCTCCCCGTAGAGCATACGTTTATACTTTTTGAGGCTTTGCATGGTGAGGTATCAATGTATATTTGGTTTGCGGCAACACCATGTGTATATCTACTAGCTATGTAGATTTGTACTTAGAGAACTTGGTCTTGCTTTAAAATCTACTGCCGCGGAGTAGACTTGGAATCGGGAGACTACTTAGTTCTGAAAAGAACTGTCCAGCTTAATAGCTACTACCTG
>CM021539.1:2268104-2280763 GCA_010994315.2 Pisaster ochraceus | reverse complement strand
GGTCCCCGCTAATAATGTAGCTGTGTAGTTAGCTAGGATTCCTGCTAGTTTTGTTATTGTATTAACACTTTTTTTAAAGTAGAGCTATGGTTAAGAGATTGGCTTAGTGTGAGGGGCAGTCAACCTGCTTGCATGAACACTCTGTCACAATGTCCACAGGCAGAGTCAATATTTCTCCGTCCTCACACATGAGCTCGTAGTGGTCTACCTCAAGTGATTTTGGTTGACAGCACCCGCAGTAGCTATTCCAGAACTCGTTACCATCTCCGTCGAAACCACCGAAGGATGAATGAGACTCACACCGTCCTTGACACTGAGGGAGAAACACTGGGGTAGGGGTGGAGCAGCCATCTTTGGTGATGGTGATGGGATCCTCGGACATGATTGGCGAACATTTCTCGTTGATCTGAGATGGTGCAGCTGTGAAAAGAAAAATTGTTAAGACATTAAATGGGTATCTAATGGACGAGCGGTCTAGCACACCGAGGTCATGTTCTGGTGGCCGAGTCATGGGAGTGTCGGTTTGAATCCCAGTCATGACACTTGTGTCCTTGAGCAACACCTAAACTTTAACTGCTCCTCATCACCCAGGAGTAAATGGGTACCTGCGAGGGTAGAGATTGTTGATGTGAACGATTAGCGATTAACGTGCCAGTGCTCTAACTGAGCTACCTAGCCCTAATGTTGGCGGTCTTCCTATTTTGTCAATACCTTTGCTCTTGGGTGCCAGCTAGAAGCCACTCAACCTGTTACTGCCTTAAAGCCAGGGATACCACCCAAGTTTACGATACAATCTGGTTATCAGCAGAGGGATCACCTTGAGGGCATGTGACTTTTTATTCAAATATTGTAAAGTGTGTGAACAGCTTTTTCAGTGTAAGAGAGTGAGCGCCTGATGGATACTTACTTGTTTTGAGAGTCTCTGGTGATGTTGATTCCACCGTGGTGACGACAGGCTCTGGCGTCGAGAGACATCCGATGCTCTCGCTCTTACAACACTTCACTCGTATGGAATAATCAAAACAAAATGGTGGCAAGCCCGTCTGGTCACTGTGGAGACAGATGAGTCCCTCTGTTGGAGTACACAAGAGATTCTGGTGCGTCATGTTTGCGTATAAGTTGTGGTCGCTCTTGAGCGCGCACAGTATCTCTGTAGGTTCCTCGCAGATGTCATAGTTATCACGGAATGTTGAGATCAGTTCAAACTCTCCGATTGGGCCAACTTTACGTTCCTCGTCATCAAGCCATGGGCTCCACTCGCAGACTTCCTTGTAAATCGGCTTGCAAGCTGATGATAAAAGATGCACACAACATATAAATAACTCAAGATGACCAGCATCACATCTCTTTGACCAAACTCCCCATTTCAATAAGTCCCAAAATGTCTTGGGGTCTTTCCGTATTAAAAAGCAAATTTCTGATTAAATCTGATAGATTACTGATTGAATTTATGTATGGAGACTGTATGTGGGGGGGAGCCAAGGCACTGATAGTAATCATTTTAAAGAGTAGGGTTAACCCTCATTTTTTTTTCAAAGGCACGCCAGCCGAATCAATTTGTTTGCATTCTCGTAAGTCTAACACAAAACTTCTTCTAGAAAGTCTACACTATTACACGCATTCATACCTTTAAAGTTATACAATAGAGCCTTAGCATTTAACAGTTATTTTGTTGTGATGTTTACTACTTTGACCAACTAAAACAAATTCTATAAATGGCTTTTTTCTAGGCCCTGAGCTTCATGAAATGCAGATAATGATGTAATTGTATTGCTGCCCTTTGAAATATTCGAACAGGAATTTACAATTTCCTCAAGTAGGTGTATTACACCTTGGACAATAACCGTTCCCCAGCCCTCCAGTACAAGGCTCAAATTCGCTGCTTAGATTGGACTGAATGATACAGCCAGTTACCATTAACTTTCACCCTTGTCCTTCCCTGACGTAGGGTTATTTAGAACTGTGTACTCAGTCAGGGTTTGCCCTTATTTTTTTTTCATTGACTAGGTGTTGAGATCAGTCTGGCTTGTCGTTGCATTTGAGTGACTACTTGCTGAAGAAAAGCAGAAACATGATGATGGGCCCTGACTCCAAGCACAGTAAACAAAGATACATGTACATAGATGTAAAAGAAAATACGATAACAACTTATAAATTCACTTTTTTTCTTCTACCCCAAATTGTTTTCCAGAGTCTTGAAAACCATTGAGGAAGCAACAAGTCAACAAGTTAGAAAATCTTACGTGTTGTTGGCGCTGCGGTGGATGGGAGATATCGTGTTGTGGATTCCACAGTGGTAGGTTCCTTGGCTATATAGAAACGAGACACAAACATGGATTGAATATCGTGCAGTTTCATTCCTCCGCAAAATCACCACTGATCTTTGGGGTGGCGTGGCGTTCAAACGCACTGGACTAAAACTCTTGTGTTTCTGATCAGCAGATAGTGGGTTCCAGTCCTGGTTATGGCACTCCTGTTCTTAAGCAAGGCACTTGACCATAAATGCTTGGTCTTTCGGATAGGGCGTAAAGCAAGAAGTCCTGTGTGTTGTGTAATGCACGTAAAATGACCCAGTTACACTTATCGCTAAGAGAAAGGGTTTGCCAAAGTGTTTCTGGCAGTGGCTGCTGAATGCACCACAGCACCTTGTAAACCCTTATAAGGTGCTACATAAATTGGTCCCATAATTCCAAAAAAATAAATTACATGCGTTAAAATGTTTTTTGTTTTTTTTAAGCGCCTTGTCACAAGAACAATGCCAAGGGCTATGAGACCTTATCATTACTACAGACTGCTCAGTGAGGAGTCTGTCAACATCCAAAGAAACATTTACAAGACCGCCACTTGAATCTGCAATCTCCGGATTAACGTGCTCCGCAAACAAGCTATCTAGCATTATTGTGATTTCCCTATTTTGTCAATATTTTTATTCGGGGGGTGCCACACAGAAGACAACCAACCTCCTTTGGCAGTTTTATGGCTAGTTAATCCAAAGGTCAAACGTTCAAATCCCGGTCTAGTAAAGTTTCTCCCCCAAAGTTGTTCACCTCCCCTTAAGTGTTATAAAAGGACTACAGGGCCCAATTTCATAGAGCTGCTTATGCACAGAAAGTAAGCACAACCACATTATGCTTACCAGAAAAAGGCTACCAGCTAAAATAAATGTCACATGTACAATCTGTGACTGGTAACCAGTTTATTTTGGCTAAGCAGAAAATGTTTAAAGGCAGGGTATTCCTTTTGGTAATTGTCAAAGACCAGTATCCTTACTTGGTGTTTACCAAAGCATGAATAGAATAAAAAACCTGAGCTGAATTGGGCGTCAAAATTGCAAGAAAATAATGAAAGAAAAAACACCCTTGTTGCATAGAATTGTGTGTTTTCATATGCATGAGAAAGGCTTAATGCCTGAAACCTTTTTCAGATTCAAATATTTTGGTAAAAAATTAACTGTTTCTTTAAAACTACAGTACTTGGGGACAAAGGTGTAGTTTATAGCAATGTTGTATAAAACCAGCAGCTCGCAAGTAAGTTTTTATGGTCGTTAAATTGTGAAGTTATGACCAAAAGTGCACCCTGCCTTTAATCAATATTTTCTGCTTTAAGCAGCTCAATATAATTAGGCCAAAATCTACTACGTTGGGCATAAACTAACTACCTGCAGTAACTTCACTTTCAGTGGTCGATTCAACAGTTGTTGATTCCTGAGGGAGGGTGGATTCGGGTGGAGTAGTTGATTCCTCTTGGTGTTCGGTGACTGTCTTGGTGGTTGACTCCGGTATTCTTCTTCTTGTGGTGTATACAGGTTCTGTTGTGAGAACAGGCTTTGTCGTCTGCTCAATCTCTGTTGTTGGTTGTCGTTGGGTCGTGGGCATGATTGTTGTAGTGGATAGCCTTTCAGTTGTAGGCTGTGGTTTGGTTGTGGGTACCAGCGTTGTTGATTCAACTGCGACAGTGGTGACAGGAGAGCATGGAACCGTCACGTCCTCGCAGCACTGTACACGGATCATGTAATCAAAGCAAAATGGCGGGAAATCCATCTGTTCTGAATGAAGGCACACCAAACCTTCCGTGACGTCGCAGGTCACCGTCTAGAGATTGCAGGGAGAGAAAAATAATAAATGTAAAAAACAGAGTCCTTCCATTACAATCATCTGTATTTTAACTTAACCCGCAAGCCTAACTACGGAACCACAAACACTGTAAATGCTCAGCTTCATCATCATTATGATTATCTCTATCTGGCAATGCCAGATGTTTAGTGGCCAGAACTCCAAAGAGTGGACCGTGGTTCAATACTCTCTTTTTAATGCTTTTTTTTAATTCCTCAGCAATGTATTGTTCACAGCATAGTACCATGCTTTCCAATGTTTATTTCCTTCTTGATGTTGCTGTTTTTAAGTAAGATTTTCAGTGTAGAGTAATTTTGGGCGGTTAATAGTTTTATGGACTTTTGTTGTTGACCTTACCTGACCAGTCTGGTTGGAGTGCATTCCTGGACGATTTTTCAAGACGCATTCTATTTTACTCGGCAATTCACAGATGTCATAATCCTCTCTGTACGTTGAGATCAGCTCAAACTCTCCCATTGGACCAACCTTGATGTCGTCGTCCAGCCACGGTGTCCAGTCACAAATGGTCTCCACAGTCTCCACACATTCTAGTGGAAATCAAAGTGGAAGATAATTGTGTAAATGCTGCTTCGTAAAGATGTCTGTGATTTTTTTTGTGCTTGATTGTCAGGCCTGGAATTTCAACTTTGAAGGGCAAGAGAATTTTCACTTTTCAACAGGCACTTCCATTGGAAAATCTGGAAGCCTATTGGAAACTTTTGAAAGGGCACTAAGACCTACACTAGGAGCAACAGAGGCCAAAGTCCCCATGGCCTCTGTGTAACTCCAGGCTTGGATTTAGCATGGCGCGCTACATATGTACCAGGCAGCACAGGCAGTATACTCCTCCTGAGACGGCTTAAAAGGAATTAAATAAGTGGCCCAGTGACTGGGGTAACAACGTTCGGGCGCCATTCTAACAGGACAGCGACCTTGACGTGGTAGAGTGGTTTGTGCATCTGAATGAACCTATGGGCTATACTGGCAGGTTTAACCTAACCAGGAGGCTGTCAGCAAGACATCACGGCCCATTTCATGGCGCTGCTTACCGTGGATTTCTACGCTTCTCTGCAACCGCCCATAGCGATACAAACATTACATTTTGACGAGAAAAGGTACATGATGGTAGGTAGGGTGAGCCATGAGTGTCACTGCATGACGGATTTGAGCACTTCACAAGAAGCGTACATATTAATTATTAATACCACAGGCATGTTTGGGAAAAAGTAGGACCATTTGATTCAGAACAAGGGCTGCCCTACAAGTAGTGTAAGGCTTAAATAGCTTTTCAGGTTATTTAAGCACAATTTTTCAATTTTGTTCCGACTAAAAAAATAAAATAAATAAAAAATAAAAAATCAGAAATCAGACGAAAGTAGGAAGAATATCGTGCCTGTTAGGGAGAATTGCACAAATAAACAAGCAGTAACTTGAGGAAACTAGCGGTCGAACTTCAGATAACCTTGGAAAACCTAAAAAAACAAAACTTGTGGCTAACCTCAAGTTAAGACCTATTGAATACTGCATTCATCCCTTACTAAAACAAAACAGAGACAAGAGAGAAGCCGCTAGTTACCAGTGGTGGACTGCAAGGTGGTGCTCTGTGGTGTCGTAGATTCTGGAGGTGTGGTCAATCTCTTTGTAGTCACTACTTTAGTGGTGGGTGGCGGAGCTTCGGTACTTCCACAAGGAATGTACACACTCTCGCAGCACTCAAACCTTACACTGTAATCGTAACACTCAAACGGCTGAGTCTGACCGTTGTTGAAATCTTGACAAACCAGACCGATGTTCGGGAGACACATGATCGACTGACCGATCTTGTCGGCGCCAAGACTGTGATTGGAGCTCAGTACACACTCGATGCTTTCTGGGCTCTCACAGATTTCTCCCGGATGGGCATCTCGGAGGTCCCCTATCAGCTCGAAGTCCCCGTGGGGGCTCTCACTGTCATCATAGAATGGGGTCCATTCACAGCGATACTCATGGTGTGGGACACACACTGTTAAGAAAAGAAGAAAAAAAATTGTTACCAAAAAAACAACAGTATTTTTTCAATATTTAGCATTTTGTACTGTATACTATGTGATTTTGTACTGTATGCTATGTGGGTGCACCCCCTCATAATTCACAAACTTAGCATACCTGTATTAAACATGGTGAAGGCTTTGAATCCAATGGCAAAGGCGATATATAAATGACTGATATGATTAGAAAAAAGAGAAGGTACTCAGGGAATACCTGAGGTGCTTTTGACTTTACTCTTTCATTGTCATTACTTGCCTGTAGTCTGTGATTCTTCTGGGGTTGTAGGTTGAACTGTAGTTGTTGGAGGGACAGTGGTAGTCTCCTGCTCAAGTGTGGTAGATTCCACCGTGGTGCTCTCAGCTGGGAGAGTCGACAACTCTGTTGTACTCTCTTCAGGTACGGTTGACTCAATCGTCGTGGATGGAGACTCTGTGGAACCGCAGACCACACGCTTCCGTTGGCAGCATTGGATACGTATTGCGTAATCAAGACACGACTGAGCTTCAGAGTTGTAACACGTCAACCCCAGGTTTGGAGTGCACTGAACGTCCTGTGTGGTCATGTTGTAGGAAATGCTGTGATCTCTAGCAAGGACACACTCGATGGCTTCTGGGGTTTCGCAGACGTCGTCGTAGAGATCGGAGCTGAAAAAGTCTTGGATCAGCTCAAATTCATAGCTTGGATTGAGAGGTACGCCGTTCACCTCATCATCAAGATACTGACTCCACTGGCAGGTCTTGTGGACTCCAGGAACACATTCTGCCAAAATTCAAATAATTTGCGAGTTTGTTAAATATACATTAAAATAAAAATTTGAGTATTTTTATGGTTGGAGACTTCTAAGGAGTCTAGCTTGTGGTACTGACACTTTCACCAAGATAGGGTTGGGATGTTTAACTGGTTAACCGTAAAAAAACGTTGAAATCCATTTCCAACGGACTAAACGAGGCTGACAGTAAACAAGAAGAGACCTTCCTTTTCTTTAAATTGTTAGCCCCAGACACTATCCAAAGAGAAAGATTAACAACCCTTTTGTTGGTTGACCATTTCTTATCTTAATCCCCTACAATTTGCTCTGTAGCTACCCAACTATGGTTTATGGTTTTGTGGATGTAAAGACTGGATTACAGCATTCTATTTGTTATCATTGAAAGTCTGTTGACATATGCTCCTCTTTTAGATGGGCTTATATTTCTGATTGGAACTAGTACAAACAGTTAAAAAGAAGTCACAAGTTCTGTTTAACCATTAAGGAAAATAAACATATATGCACAACTCTACACTAAGTGTTGTTGATCAAGTGTGGTTAGAACCATAATCAATATATTGTCATTGTTTTGACTTGCCAGACCTAGTTTATGTCGGGAGAAAGGCCATAATATTTTTTGCTAGCCTTGGTGCTAGACTGCTTTTTACAAGGTTTTGTTATGAAATATTGAAAATGACAACTGGGCAGATTTCAACTTACCAGTTGTTCCTAGGAAAATTTCAGTTGTGCTTTCAATGACCTCTGGAGTGGTTGATGGAACTTCAGTTGTTGACTCTATGGTAGTTGCTTCATCAGGAGTGCTTTCTGCTGTGGTGAACTCGACAGTTGTGACTCTGGTTGTTGATGCCTGAGTGGATTCTATCGTGGTGACCTCTGGTGTTGATTCTGCAGTTGTGGACTCTGGGGGAGTTGATTCAACAGTCGTGGACTCTGGAGGTGGAGTGGATTCTATTGTAGTCAGTTCAACGGTTGTTGATTCTGGTGGAGTGGACTCAACTGTTGTTGACTCTGGTGGAGTGGACTCAACTGTTGTAGGTTGTGGAGGAGTAGATTTCACTGTTGTTGGCTCAGGTGGAGTGGGCTCCAAAGTGGTGGGTTTTGCGGTTGTTGGTTTAACTGTAGTTGGTGGTGGGGTGGATTTAACTGTAGTTGATTCTGGTGGGGTGGACTTTACAGTAGTTGATTCTGGTGGGGTGGACTCCACAGTTGTTGATTCTGGTGGAGTGGGCTCCAAAGTGGTGAGTTTTGCAGTTGTTGGTTTAACTGTAGTTGGTGGTGGGGTGGATTTAACAGTAGTTGATTCTGGTGGGGTGGACTCCACAGTTGTTGATTCTGGTGGGGTGGACTCCACAGTTGTTGATTCTGGTGGGGTTGATTCAACAGTTGTGGATTCTGGAACTGGTTGTGTTGTGGATGTTTTACGAGTTGTAGATTCAACGACTGTAGTTGCTGGTTGAGTAGACTCAACTGTTGTTGGTTCTGGTTGGGTAGATTCAACAGTAGTGGATTCTGGTGGGGTGGACTCCACAGTTGTTGATCTAGGTGGAGTGGACTTGACTGTGGTGGGTTGAGTAGGTGGAAGTGTTGTAGTCAACTTTGTAGTTGGTGGTGGGGTAGATTTCACAGTTGTTGATTCTGGTGGAGTTGATTCAACAGTTGTTGATTCGGGCTGAGTTGATTCAACAGTTGTTGATTCAGGTGAAGGGGTACGTGTGGTTGTTAAAGTTGTAGGCTCAAAAACTGTTGTTGCTGGTGGGGTGGGTTTAAGAGTCGTTGATTCTGGTGGAGTTGGTTCGACAGTTGTGGACTCTGGTGGAGTGGATTCAACCGTTGTTGAGTCTGGTAGTTCTAACTCAACCGTTGTGGATTCTGGCGGAGAAGTTGTGAACTTTGCTTCTTGAGTTGTTGGCTGTGGAGGTGTAGTTTTAACTGTTGTTGATTCTGGTGTTGGTCTCGTTGACACTTTGGGAGTGGTCACCTTAGTTGTTAGTACTTCTGGAGTTGTTTCTGGTGGATGAGGTGTTGTGGTGGATGTGACCGTTGTGGGCTCTGGAGGAGTCGTTGTAACAGTAGTTGTTCTTACAGGTGTTGTAGGAATAACTGTGGCTGCAGGCAAAACATAAAAGTTGTGAATGTATTTAGTTTGGAACTTTGGAAAGCAGGGTTTTCAAAACATTTGTGACCAAAATATTTTAAAAGTAATCGAAGAAGGGGAATCACCCCCACCTTTTGTTACTTTCCTCTTCTTTCTAAAAAAGGTTAAGAAAGGAATGCAAAATTAAACAAGCAGTAACTGGGGGCTGAACCTCGTGTTACCACATGCAACTTGAAAAAACCTAGGGGTCACACAAGGTTCAACCCTGAAATACTGGTTGTTTTACTTTGCAGTCCACCTTAACCTAACAGTGTCGAGGGTCGATGAAATCGACCCAATTTTTGAACTATGTGTTGGCAGGGCTGATTTAAGTGTCATTTTAAAAAATGCATTATTAGTTTCAGCACACCACATGAAAGGTGATTTTTTTATCGCATGCGAGCTCTTAGAATACGGGAAAAATACAGCCAGTGTGTGTCCCAAATCCAACTCAGCCTGCAGCGTCGTTAGGCCACATAAAAAAAATAACCAATTGATCGTCCCCGCCCGCACCCTTTTTTGAGGCTGCATCCTTTTTTAAATTATTTTTTATTTTCAATTTTTTTCAAATAAAGACATCATTTGTTTGTATTTTTAATCCACCCTTGACATAAATTTGTTAACCCGGGTCCTCATGCAACAAATAGATATATAAAAAAGTTAGCAGTGATTTCAAACTGAAAAATTGGTGGCCTGTTTGAATTGAAATACTTGGCGGCCGTCTTGGAAAAAAAAAAGGCCCTCATCCTCCTCTTTTTGGAAAAATCAGGACGATCAATTGGTATTTGTTTTAATTTGGCCTTAGATGCTGTATGCCGTAGTGCCTTATTTTTCCAGATACCACTCATGCTGGTGTGATAACTAATACTATCGAGTATAAAAAACGAATGGATCAATTTAAATTTAAAAAAAAATTTTAAATGCAAGTTTGCCACAAAGCTTAAAGCCACTCTTGGTAATAAGAGGATACAAGAGGCAAACAATAAGATGAAAGTAACTCAGTGGAGCCGAAGGTCAGAATTAATATTCATTTTTTAAACAATCTAGATTAAAGGATGCAAATTCGCCCAAAACGTAGCTAAAAGCCTTTCTTTGTAAGGGGCTGCAGGAAGAAAACATTTAAGATGACATTAACTCAGCTGAAAGAAGGAATCGATTCTCCTTTGTAAAACAGTCTAGATTGTAGGATGGAGGGAAACATGCACCAGGGGTCGATTTCACAAAGATAGTCCTAACTTAGGACTAGTCCTAGGAGTTATTAAAAACTTAAGGCTAGTCCTAAGTTAGGACGAGTAACTAGTCCTAACTTGAGATAAGACTAGTCTTAACTCTTTGTAAAATCCACCCCAGGCAAGGAGTTCCAAAGAGATGCAGTACGTGGAATAAAGTTGTTGATGTTGTTAAATGTCTACTTACGACAGGGAATGCAAGTTCCATTGCCGTTATCCATTGATCCCTCATTACAGAAGCAACCAGACACGGGTTCCTCGTCACACAAATGTGGTTCTTTATCCCAGGGGTAACAGCTGCTGTAGATGTCATCCGGGCAGGTACACTCTCTGTAGTGAAGCTCGTTGCTCTTACAGTCAAACGCTGATGGGTGTTAAAACAAAAGTAACAGTTTGTGTTTACAGATTTAAATAAATGTAATTTTTTTTTAATCAATATGATGAAATGTTCATCACATAAACTATTGGGCCACTTCACCTGATGTCTTCGTCACAATAATTGTGGTTGCGCCAATTTGGGAGTCAATGTCATGTCATTTTGAGAATGACATTTCACATACTTGTTAAATTGTTCTGTGATTCGTAATTTGTTCCAGAGCTATTATCTTTAACCTCTGTAAAGCGCCTTGGGACCCTATATAAAAAGCTGTTCATTATTATTATTATTATTATTAATGTGCCTGTGTGTTGTACAGTGTAGCACAAAGTTTAGGTGGCACAAAATTTCAGATTGTCCCTTTTCAGCGTAATGAAAAACAGTAGTCTTGATTGGTATGTTTAACAGGGGACAAGACAAAGATGGCGGCAGCAAGATAAAAATCTGTCGAGAACCTAGTAAACCCTTATAAGAACTTACGACAGAAGTCGTCTTCCCTCCAGTCGATGCAGACACCATTTGCAGCACACTCGGTGACGTAGGCCTCGAAGTCCCAGCAGTCTACTTGAGTAGCAAAGCAGTTATTGTAAAGACAGTTCTTGTGGAACATCTCCGGATCAACCACGCCATGACAGTCACTGAATAAATCTTCGTATAATTTGTCGCACCTGCGGTTAGAAAAACAGAAACATTTTTGGAAGCAAATTTCGGAGTTGAACAAAGAAAAATTTACTAGAGCAGGATTTGAGTCTATGAGCACCAGTGGTTTACACGCCGGTGCTCTACCAGCTGAGCTATATAGCCTTAAGTTGGTGGTCTCCTTATTTTATATATTTTATATATATTAGTGTATAAATGCATGAACAATTAATTCTTAATACAATTTTGTGGCAAGAGGCTACAAGGAGAAACATTTAGATAAAACAACACAGGGGAGCTGATGGTAGGAATTGATGGTCTTCTTAAAACAGTCTAGATTGTAGCATGAAGGGAAACATGCATCAGAGAGGGAGTTGTATTTACCAGTCAACGATATCAGGACCAGGGATGCATTCGGTAGGTTCAGCTTCATCGCAGCCACACTCAGATGGGACGGAGGGTGGGGCAAGCCAGTCACAGCAGCTGCCGGTCTCTTCACAAGACGGCTCGGGAACACCACAATTACCTGGAGTACATTGAGGGAAGAGGAAGTAAATATGTGCATTAAAGGAAGAATTATATTGAGATTTGGAATAAGACAATCATTTAGAAAAAACGAACTTGAACCTCTTCATAAGGTGACAGCAACATTTGCAGATATTTTCTACAAAAGCTTGCTTCTCTCAGCAACTCTCTGAGTGGTTCCCACAATCTGAGAATAGATCCTCAATGTCTCTCAGAAATCAACCTAAAATTAAACAAAGCTCTTTGAGTCCTTTCATTACGGGAAAACTTCATTAAAGACTTTCCTGGTTTCGCCACAAAAACTCAGAAGCTATATATCCTTTCCACCAGTGGGTGTGTTTTCATTGAGTTACTTGGGTCATTAAACTTAATGGCTGAGCAGTTAATCTGCCTGGGGCAGCCACTACTGGTTTGTGCATGATCCAATTAACCCCACTGTTTGGAAAAAGAAATACATGGAGATTAACAGTTGTTAGTTGTCAGATGAAAAGGATATTTCATTCTAGCCTCTTTCTTTAATGGAGCTTTCCTTTAATGAAGATCCTCAAGGTCTTTTGGAAATCAACTTAAGTTCAAATCAAGTGCTTTTAGGCTTTTTATAGGGTGAGTATACTTTATTAATGTTATTATTATTATTATTAATTTGAGAATATTGACAACTTACCACAGAGTCCCTCCGTGTTGTTGTAGTAGATGACTTTAGGCACCTCCACCTTGAAGTAGTGTAGATCCACAGGGAGGTAGCGCACCTGTAGACCTATGCTAGGTGCATCAAACAGCATGTACAGACCGGCTATTTCCACTGTGAATGAGTCAAAGGAGAGCACTGGAGGGGTGTAGCGGTCAC
>CM021539.1:2194369-2214275 GCA_010994315.2 Pisaster ochraceus | reverse complement strand
AATTTCTGTGACGTTGACAATGAATACGCGCAGTTTCTCCATTGTTGACGCAATGAAATTCGCTTCGCTTTCGCTTTCGCATGAAGTATGAACCGGGCTTTATGCTCTCGGATGTTTTGGAAACTATGGTGGCCCTGATGAGCCATCGCAACTCAATAAAGCATCTTGACGCTTTGTTGTGGAAACACTTTATGCGATTATAATACGATGTGTTGAATTTCGTCACAAATAATGTGAGAATGTAAGCTGTATTGTCGCAGATTTTCTTGTGAATTCTGCGCATCGATTTTTAATGTCATTTCGGGGCCATCGTCAATTGCCATTCGTGACCTATGCAAACGATGTACGTCTGTTTAACACCACAGCTTTTTGCTCACCTGACACGCCTTATTCAATGATGAAAGTGTAGCCATAATCCATGCACTGAAGAACATATTTACACTCAATTCCAATGCTGCACTTGATTACAAAATGAAAGCAAACTTAAATTGCCATTTCAAATAAATAATCATGAGTAATTAGGTTGTTCATCACCAGAAACGCTGTGAGAAAGAAGTACATGCAATCGAACATGATTAAATTAAGAATGTAATCTAGCTATTTACAACTGTCGGTATCTCTTTTTAGTTTCCGATAAACTCCCTTGGCATTACAAGGTAATATGGTTGGATGCACATCAACGCCTGGGGGCTAATATAAACGAGACTGATCGCGTCAATATTTTCAAGGTCATTGAAGCACAGATTAACAGGGTACTGGATTTTAAGATTTATTACTTGAGAAGCCTCGTTAAATTCTGCATTGCGAGGCGCCCACCATTTTAGTATAAACTATCCCACCAATGCACATACGAGCGGTGCATCCGCCGCTCTTAAATATTCCGTATGGCATAAATATTTCGTAACAGTCGTTTAATTTGATACATGTTGATTGCATGTTGTGATAATTGAAGAAGAAAAAAAGAAAAAAAAAACCGGATCGGATTGAATGCACCTTTCTTAAACCAATGATTAAGTATTACAAGTTGAAAGTTATAATGTAAACTGTAAACAGCTAACAAAAGTATACGTTAAAACAACACAATGTTGACTTGACAATCTTTATAAATAAATATATATTATGTATATGAAAAAGAGACAGGCAAAATAGATCACCAAATCGGTAAAACTTTGTCCACCTAAAGGAGGCTATATTTTAGGAAAAACTTTAAAGAACTTGAAAAAAAAGCTTCATTTTTTGTTAGTTTGGGCTTTATTTAACAGTTATGCCTCAATTGACCACATTCTCACATGATACCAAAGACGTATATAACATGCAAATAATGTTTTACTTGTAATCTTTACGACAACTAAATGCAGCTATTCTCTAAAGGTATTCCCAACCTTGTGCCTAAAACAACGGGGCCCTAACCGTTAGCATGATTCAAGTGCACGATTCGGTCTACATTTGGGTTCGTTCTACACATATTGGTTCGTGCTACAACTAGGTTTGTGATGCATTGTTCTGGCTACAGTTTCGGGTTACGTTAAAGTTCAGACTATATTATTTGGGTTCAGGCTACAGGTTTGGCTACATTAAGGTCCGGGCTACAGGTTCGGTTCTTTAGGTTTGGCTACACTTAGGTTCCGGCACTTTTATTTGCCATACAGGGATCTAAATTGGTCTTGGAAATCTCTTGTTATTTGTCAATATTCAGTATGTCAACCTTTTGCGTAAACACCTTGGAGACAAACACGAAACCCAACGAAGTATATAGGCCTAGACCCATAAGCTAAAGACGTCATCCACATATTCAATTCTCAATTCTGAGAAGCTATATGAATCAAACTCACAATAATGCAGTTATTTTAAGCCTAGCTTTCTGATCATACGAGAAAAATACGAACAAACACGAGATTGGATTATATGGACAACAATCCCGTCTAAAAATTTGGCTCATATCTACCGTCAGTTTATCCTCAAAGGAGATTCAAAAGCGCTTCAGGTTTTGAGTTCACTGCCCCGTAGGTTGATACCGCTGTTGCTTCCTGAAATCAAAACGTAAATGGAGATTTTAATTTAAAGGTTGAGCTATGCTGTAGTCAATAATCGTAATGTTTTTAATCAAGCTTCAAGCTTCCTGAAAACTGCTTTTGAATTGATTTGTTCCAATCTATCAGGCAAGATTGTCCGATAAGAGCATGGTGTACAACACATTGCGAAACACGTACAGAAGCTGTCTGCCTGCTGGTAGCATCGATCGTTTGAAACTTTGTAAAAAATAAATAAATACATAAATAAATGCATTTCCTAGGGTTGAATTTGTTTTCTAGGTTTTGTTATTTTTTTTTATTAGTGCCTTTTAATTAGTATGTTCTAATCACCTGTTTTTGTACTGTGTAACTTATTTTTACTAATTTTTAAAGATTTTATAGTGCCTCTCTAAATGCTCGGAGGTCAGTGGTTGTCGCTAAATATTAATTAAACATAAAGTAACATACAATAATAAAGTTTGCTTTTGTTTGATTGATTATTTTTTATTTTATTTTTTTATCACTCGAAAAGATACGCATTAAAATAGCAACCAGCATTAATCCAACCTTAACTTTCACAGGAAGCAGATTTCAAATTGTATTTTTAACAAAATTAAAACAGCTGTCACTGGTACCATTGTAATGTTTTGTTTGTTAGGATCAACTTTGTATTTTAGTTACTTAGGCCTATCTGCTTGTATCTTTTTTTAGGTCTTTTATCATCTCCTTTTCTTGAGGTTTTGTTTGGAAACAGAAAAGAAAAATAGTTGAAGTTAATAACAATGCTTTGCACTCCTAGTCTTTTGGAGTGAAATGATAACAATGCGTTCTACGTTTCAGATACTGTTCAGTATTAACATGGCTGTTACGAGTGATTTTGACTCCATTATTGTAATTGATTTTTGGCAAGTACTGCGCAGTTAAATGTATCTACGTCCCTGAACATGGATCCCCGTAACCGGTCTTGACAAACATCTACTACAATTCCTTATAATTAAAGGCCAACGTTGCCTTTGAACTGAGCCCTTTTGGGCCACAAAAAGCATTTTTATGAAATTAATATGGTTGGAAAGATAATTTTAAAGGTAAGAGTTAACGATTCAGATAAATAGATATCCCTTGGAATTATAAACTTATTTTGAGTAATTTTCTAACAGAACACGGTCCTTCATTTTGTAGAACCAAATGTTTGCCTCCACAAAAAAGCGAAACGTATGGTTCCGATGGTTGTATTTCCAGAGACAAATTTATGTTTGTAATCGGTATATAATTAACATCACTCATTATCATTTTGTGTGCGTGAACAACTCTTAAACAAGATACAGAGTAAGTCCAAAACCGCAACATTTTGAGAGATCTGCAGGCAATGTGTCCCTTTAACATCTTACATAAACGTGCTGGATGACCTTTGACCTTGTTTTCACTAGGTGACCATGATGATGGAGAATCCATCCTTTGATGGGTTCTCGGATGTACGGAGTGAGAGGCAGAGCCACCACAGGATGAAACCCTTCGTTCTCGTCATTCTTCTACTCTTGGCCGTAGTGGGCGTGGCTGTAGCATTAGCGATTATTCTCACAGGTGAGGAGATTATTTAAAGGTATATGCCGTCACACCCTTTAAAAGTACCCTCGCTGGGGCCAAAAAGGAGGCAGATCATTGGACGATACCTGTTCTTTTATGTGTACAAACGTGCACGTGACCTCAGCCGCGTACTTGTTGCGTTTCGCGTTATGAAAGGCGGGGTCAATAGTCATATATTGGTGATGTGCACTGCAGGTGCTGATAATATGAAACTGTTTCCCCTCTGAAAAAATATGGTTTGAAAACATTTTCACCCGAAAATCTTTGAATCTGTTTAACTGTTCATACATGAATGCTTTCTTAGGTTTCTGAGGGTTGGTGTCCGTTCATGAATGATGCAGTCAGAGATGCAGTTGGTACCCGCTGTCACCTCGCTAAAACTTGAATGGATTCCACATTGCTGTGAAAGTACCGTGATAGTTATTTGCTGTTTTCTCAGCAAGCAGATACTATATTTGGCTGAAACTTTCTCATTTAACATTTATTGTATCTTTCCTGATAATGTTGCATATACAATCATCATGATTACGTTGGCCGGAACCAACCCACGACCCTGCCATTAAAGCCTCACGTACATAGCAGAACAGAGTGCAAGAGAAGCGCTAAATAATGATGCGTTGGGTGCACCCACGATATCACCGCGTTTTTTTGACCTCTAACACATGCTATTGAAACAGCCGTTTCCATTGGATTTGGTTTGCTGCCCTTTACAATTGCAACTAGTTACAACTAACCAATCATCACTCATGTTACTCCACTGTATTATTCACCTTCAAGAAGCTGTTTGATCGATAAAGCTGTGCTGGGCAGTACACGGGCTAGCTGCTGTACGGCATTTGAAGTTGCATGAATCATGACAACTTGTCGGTCACTAACTGCATATGCTTGAGAAAGACATTCACTAACTGCATATGCTTGAGAAAGACATTTAACTCGCTTCAATAAAAAAGGCAACTTGTTCCCAAGCAGAAAATAACTAATAGCGAAAGGAAAAAAAACAAACAAAAAAAACCAACAACAAATCTTTGAAAAAGTGTATGATCAATATAAGTCGCTTGCATATGTAACTCTAGATACTTCTGATAGTACACGAAACTTAGCACCGTTTTGTTAAATTAAATTGCGCGTACTGTGGCTCTGAAAACTGTGGCTCTGGAGAGCGCAAATCGAGCACCGAGGTCCGCACTCTAATAAATCCCGTGTCAGAATTGAGCCGCATTCCGTGTCGTGTGGCCTGATCTATTTCGGGGTCAGTATAACTCGGGATCTGTGTTAACATGACCAGGAAAAAGGTCAAAGTACCGCAGAATCTGAGTTGAAAAACATGAAAAAAAAGAAAAAAAATTCCGGGTCAGGTTGACCCAGTAATGGGTCTGGACACCATGAGATCCGAATCAGTTCCGATCCGAGAGTTTTTAAAGTGCCGAGTGTGACTCTTTTAGTTCTTTATGACTTTGAAAGACATGGTTCAAAATGTTTAGCCATTTGCCAAAAGAGACTTGAGAGTCTTGCTCTACTAATGACAGAGCTGCCTCTAGAGTGTGGAGTTGCTCAGAGATATACATAAATATACATACCTGACAGGGTGTATTAGCATTTTGTAAGACTTATACGCCTCGACGCATCTTGAGATATACCCAGAGGAGAAAACAAAACAAAATATGTAACTGTCAAGAGTTTGCTCTTTTCAGTTCATCAAAGACATCTTAATAATCTGTCATGCATCGCCCACGGCACGGCGTGTTAAGTGGTGACCGGAACCAGTCTATGTTACGCATGTATTAGTACGTAACCCAATGCGACTGGTTTAGTCGGGTAACTATGCATGCAATTTGAAACAGCCGATGCGGTGTCGAGTGGAGAGTACCTGGCGAAAAGGTCAGGTGAATTTTTGAATAAGCTGGAACCTGAGCTGCGGAGGTAAAATGTCACAAGCGATATACAATTATAAATGCTTTTATTCACACAAACGTGTATATAAAGCATAAATAATATCATATTGTGAAGGAAAGGCGTGTGTTTAATGTACTCATTTTTGTGTGGGATATTGGTTAGAGCCAGGGTGCTATACCCTTGGAAACTGGGGACTTTTAACAGAAGAGATCCAGGTGTTTGTCATAGTGTAGATGTCCTCGCTTTGATTAGATTTCGTGAACAAAACAAAGTCCAAACAATGGGGGAACAAAGTTGTGCACTGTGCCAACACTTCTCCTAAAAAACAGATTCACTTATAATTGTGCTTGCACCTTTACTGGTGTAGTTAATTCATGCTACTATCCACACCATGAACAACTCAAGCGTCACTTCAAACTTCAAGACACCACGTTGTGATAACAGTTGGCTGATTATCGAAACGGGGTATGCTTGCATGATGTTATGTTTCAATGTTGAGTAATATGATTTATTTATGTGTTTTATGAAAAGTATGGGCCTGCTGCAACTGTTGTATAACTGTGATTTGATTTAATGATTTCATTTGCAGACAAAAAAGAGGAAGATATTGCCCCAGGTAAGATGACATCTAAGAAAACATGATTATTTGTTTTATTTAATTTTAATAGTTACTTCAGCGCTAACTTAACATTGATTTTGCAAACTACACAGAACAACGAGAGTTTAAATGTCATTAAGAAAGATGAATTCAAAGGAATACGAGAGTATTTTTAAGAATATGGGCAAATTTAATTACTTCAAGAAGTGGATTCATATTTACTTACTTGGATCAGGTAATTCTCAGATCCTGTTCAAGGATGGCCTTCCAGCTGGTCCTATTGTCCATAACACTTTGAATCTTTTTGATGTTGTTCGGGTCCGTGTCTTGCCTAAGCAGGTGCATGCAGTTCAGGGGTGGTCGCCCCTTCCCATCCCCTCCTTCTGTTGTTGTGGCGTGACGTGGCAGAGCGGTTAAGTGATTACGTTCATACATTAGGAATCCTTGGTGTCACTACCAGCATTATATAATGCAAATGATATGTTGGGTGTCCAGATAAGTAAAGTCTGTCTCGACACTTCAGGTTTTTAACCAGGTTACTTGGTGTTCCTCCAGAACAGGATGCCAGTCCATCACGGGTTTCTCCCAAGCTCTCACTGGTACCCATTTGTACTCCTGGTTGAAGTGAAGTGATTATTATAAAATATGATAAAAGAACACAAGTGTCTCGACTGACCTTGTTTGGATTCGAACCCACTTAAATTACAGAACTTAAGTCCATCGCCCGAGACCACTCGGCCATGAAGCCCAAACTCTCTCGGTATATAATTCATTAACTCTGGCTCTCTTTCTAATAATTTAAATCCCCTCCCATCCACAGAGGCTGTGACCATTCTAGGGAATCTTCACATTTCAAACCGCGAATATCACTTAAAATACGCGGATAAAAAGTCCCACGAGTTTGCCATGTTTGAACAGGAGGTTGTTGATGCTGTGAGTATTTTTGTATTTACTTACTTATTTTTGCTGTTACTATTTTTTTTAAAGAGTGCCCCCAAGAGAAGGAAATTGTATTTTAATTAAACCCACAAAGATTGTAATTACCACACAGAGTCCTACACTGAGAGAGGTTCTGTATATTTATGTACCGCACGGAGCCTCTCCACTACCCTACGTATAGATGCCGTATGTTATTTATTACGGTACTAAACAACTGGGCATAGATGGGAAACCTTTGGTAATAACTACTCAAACAAATATAGACCAACAAACTTGCTCGGCAAAGAGCAATGGAGAGCTTTCGATATTATAAAACATTGTTAGAAACGACACCCTAAGTAATGTATAGTTTCAGAGAAAGAGGCAGTTTTTCAAACCTATAAATTAATCTGAGAATGATCTCAGTTTTGAGACGCACATTTTGTTTTCAATTGATAGAGTTCTTTTGAAAGTGGGGAAAAATCGCAAGTTTCTAACCTCACGTTAAAACAGTGTTATGTCTTTGTTTGTACCTGATCACTTCAGTACGAATTTGTTAACATTCAAAAACGTCCATTGAAGTTTGTACCTTTTTGTGTGCGACATATTAGTTCATGCCTGAGACTTATTAGAGATTCAATCAAAACGGCAGTGAATTTGACCTTTTGACTGACGCAATATTCCTATTGAATGCACTGACCCACTCGTCCCTGCTAACATTGATGTACTTTTTAAAATGTTCGCTTTGAAAGAGTGTCAAATAAAATGAGGCTAGAGACTTTCTCCACACTTTCATTAGAACTATATTGAAAAATGAGTGCATCACAGAACCTTATTCAACATTGGAGCCCATCTTTAATTTGGCGACCATATTACACAACCCTTTAGTACGGTGGATGATATTGAAGAGGCTCCCTTCGGTGCGCGTAAATACTTACCCTCTAGTAGTGTAGGAACTTGTGTCTTAATTACCGTCTTCACAGGATTGATTAAAAACACATTTTCATCGGATCGTTCACGTAAAGTGTGTTCAAAATTAAAGCCCTGCCAATAGTTATTAGAGAACTGCATTCTGCGAGTTGACCGTCCGTTTGATCAAGCAATGACGCTTGCAATTCGCAATGACTAACTACGGACTGGGTTTGCTCAAATTTCTCCCTTTTTAAGTAAAGCAATAAAACCTTTTTATATGACGATGTACTCATTGTTATGGGTAGCACAATCGATTCATCAGTGACATGAGCAATTGAAGGTATTATTGTATTAATTGATAACTGTTTTTGTTATTATTTTTTTTCAATGATAACCACCCGTACTTTTACATGCGGCTGCAACGTCACAACAGCAAGGTTAATACTAAGGTTATTATGCAAGATTGGTGAGGGTAAACAACATCATTATTTATACTTTTTGTCTAATATTCATACTAGAACCTTTTTCTATGAAACCTCTCCTTCTGAAATGAAATCATATTCGTGAAAACTGTATCCGAAAACATACAAAAACGCCGCCAGCTGGTTTCAGTTGTTTACAACATTATTTAAGGACAATGGGTTTACATACTGAAAATTGTGCGTGGATTGTCACTATTTTTTGTCCTGACTCACACAGTGGGTTAAGCCCAAATTTTCACAGGTTTGTTATTTCATTTTGGTTGATCACGCAAAACATGAACGCTGTCTGAGACTAGTTTGTCAGCTCTCCTTAGATGTCGTAATTACTAATGCTGAGTTTATTATATTTTTTATTTGAAGATGGACCGAGTCTACAACAAAAGTTTATTCGAAAACATTTACGTCAGAACGAGCGTCACGGAAATCAAGTAACTATTTCACATTTTAATTATTACCTCATTTTGAAACAATTATAAATTGTGATTTTTTGGGTCAAATCTTTCTCATAACATACTTGACCATATCTGGGTTTTTATATATTTTATTATCGTATTCATGATAATAAAATGAAAAAAACCCATATATATATTTTATGTAAACATTTTATGTATAAGGCCTACACTTCTCCCAAAGATTTCCCCTTTTTGTGCGGGCTGCTAGTGCGTGACGCAAGGGCGTTTGCCCCACGCATTAGCAGCCCCACTGGAAATGGCGCTGCGTTTCCTCATTTTGCCAACCGTTTGTGTTTTTAATGTCCACGCGCTATATTTGCAGCGGGGAAAAGGTCTGTAACCATGCACAAATGTTCTGAAACGCGTAGTCTGTAAACGGCTTTGTAAGACATGGTCCTTACCACACTTTTCCCCTTCTGTTCAGACAGAAGACACATTTCAGACAGAAGACACAATGGATCTTTATCACGAAGCGGCCATTTGGGTTTTCCTTCAATCGAAATCATTGTAACCCATTTAGTGCTCGATATGGGGCATGGAGGCACCCCCCATTATGTCTTCATTGTGTGCTTGAAATCTCAGGAATTCTTCAGAGGATTTTAGGGGGGGGGATACTTTTGTACAAGAGGAAAATAGTGTGTTAAAGCATGGGAACTTGGGGGGGGGGTCCTCTGCCCCATATCAGGCATGGTATATTGTAACCAAACCGATGCTTGAAGCTTGAAGAGAGAGACAACAAGTCTGGTGCCCTTGTGCAATGGATATTATCATTCAGAACTGCTTTTGGATGCAGGGAACAAAACCACTATGGTGGCAGCACGATGAAGGTCTATGGGGAAAGGGATATACACCATGCCACAATTGAGATACCAATTATATACAACTTATTTATCAATCATCCATCCTTCTAGGAGGGGAAGTGTAATTGTTTACTTCTCCATCAATCTTGAAATTCCGCACGTCTTATTCGATATGAAGACAACATCAGAAACAAAGGAGGTCTCTGCTCTGGAGTATAACGAAGCGTACGTGCATCTAGTCAAGGCCATCGATGGAAATAAACTGGGCGATTTCAGCATTATTGAATTTAGCCTCTCGTTCGATTCGGGTAGGTCTAGTTTTGTTTTCATTTACTGTGCCTAATTGTGTATTTCATGGTTGTCATGCGCTTGTGTATATTGAATTGAAACAGGTGCATTATTAAATCAGTACATACTTATTTATTATATAGTTTTATTACTATTGTTATTAGTATTGAAATTAAATATTGCATCCCCTGAAGGTAATTCATCTGTTGCTGCTTCCTAGGTTGTATCGTTAACAAGTTGGTTACAAGTTGAGTTTCATCTGACTGCCACCCCGAACAAAGATATTGACACAATAGGGAGACCGCCAACACATAGGGTTAATAGTTGGAGGTTGCAGCTCCAAATCTCGCTCTAGTCATTCTCTCTTTGTTAAACCAAAATTATCATAATAATCCTTAACTTTACTTAATGTGTAACACTGCTGCCCACAACCAAACCATCAGCAAGTGTCACAATTCCAGGGGCTAATGTAATAGAGCTCTTACTCGGCTAGAAAAACACCCGTACGCCCACTCGAAGTCCGCGAAGTGACATCTAACCTACTCGTAGTAGTCATGTAGTCGATACTCGACTGACAATGTAGTCGGACTCCGACTTAAAGTGCTCGTGGTCAAAGTACCACTTTCCTGTCCTTAAGGCAAGGAATAGAGGAATAAAGCACTGGGAAAAGTAAAATTGAAGTTGTTTATGATGTGTTCTTGTTTTTAAAATATATTTATCTTAAGAGGCTTACACTGACGTATGGAAATCAGTGGACAAAATACACATTTGTATACTTATATTATTTGCAGTATTTTTGATATAAATTACTCGTACTCGTGCTCAGGGATCGAATCAGTTGGTACTCGGCTGTTGGAGTCGATACTCGGATGTCAGAATACTCGGTACTCGGACTTAATTGGTACTCGGTTGATATCAGAATACTCGATACTCGGTAATCAACTCGTACGCAATGGCCTTTGATACTCGACTGAAAAGTACTAGACAACATCACTGCAAACTACAATTGCATGATACTTGGAACTGGTTTATATGCTGTCTTTCACTATTCATTATCTCTTTCTATTCAAAGAGATTTATTTAAACATAATTAAAATAGACTTAGTAGAAAATGGGGCTCGCTGTAACAAGTTTTTGTTTCCTTCTCTCCTGAAATTTTGAAAACTAACAGCCAGTTTGAGCTTCGTGGCGATCACAATGCCGCCTGTTACGAGAACATTGGATCCCAGTGCAACGATAGCAGCAGAATCGACGACACAAACTCTTGAACAAGGTTGGTCCATATGAACAATTTCACGGGACAGTTTTATTAACTAAGAGCTTTAAATTAAATAAGGAATGTTTTATCAAACTTGAAGGATTTACTGCTTCAAATAACACGCATATAGCTGGTAGTACAGTTCAACGAGAGAATAAGTTACTATTTATAAAGTGATGAGATTGACTTGTCCATCATAACAAATTGAGACTTAAGTCTGTCACATACAGTGACCTTCCTGTCGCAGAAAAAAAATCCTGCTATAAGCTAACTGACATCTGAGTAAACTCATTTTAGAAAATTTTGACAAAACAGTCGATGGACTACAAACTTGTTTACTTGTCACTCCTTGTATTATTATGTTGAGTTTGGCACGTACGTTATTAATTCGTTAGAACTGTTTTAACATTGATTATAATCTACAGTTTTTCCCAAACAAACCAGTATTTTAACGCAACCAAAACCAGCTTCTATTTAATCAAAGTTCAGTTAAACCAACTATGGTTCGAACTTGTTTCATAAATAAATCACAAAACATTTGCATTAACATTATTTGTTAACTAATGATTTACATACTACATTTGCTGTGCTCATAAGTGTCCCCTTTTTATTTCGTAAGTCGATGACACACTAAATTGACCTGTAATTCAAAATCATGCAAACTTCATGTATAATTAGTTTTGCATTTCAATCAAAACATAAACAGTCCTCTAGAATCACCTGCCAGGCGAGGAACGTTGATCATGCAGCACCACTCTGTCTCCCCAAGTTAAGTCAACAGTAATAAATTATTGTCTTAAAGTGGCAAACTTCATATCTTATCTTTGTGCAGATGCCTGTGATGACATCCCGTGTTTAAACGGCGGTACGTGTCTCTCCGAGCCAGAAACACCGCCGTATTTCGTTTGCAAATGCCCCGAGGGATTTGACGGCAACACCTGCCAAAATCGTTAGTATTCCCCGTGATTTATCTTTTTCTCTCTTGCATCATGCCAAATTATTTTATTTGCATTATGAGAAGTGCTCCCGGCAGTGCCATGGAGATCTCCTACGGAGAATCAGTGTGAGTTTCCAAATATGCATTTCTACAATCAATTGTGATTAGATTTCTGTATAAAGCAAGTAATCAACAATTATTTACTTTGGTTTTAATCTCGTGAACGATTTTTTTTAGACAACAGGTACTGCCAGTTTAAACTTGAAAAACAGAAAAAAGAAAGAAAAACAATTACTCTAAAACAACTTTCTTGTCAGTATTGACCTGGATAATGAGTCACCAAGGGGCCTGACCCGGAAACGGGGTGACAAATCGTTCTTTGACTCGGATGTTGCGGTCTTCTGACACAGTTTCGGGTCATTTTGATTTACATTCTGTGTCATACTGACCCTAGTGTCTTGCCCCATATAATATATATAAGACCAGAGATCCGGGTAAATACTGACCCAGGAGCTTGTCTTATTCTACGAAATATGGTTTCGTCGTCTTGATAACGGACCGCGTGGGTCACTGGTTGCTGTCAAGCTTCCTCGCCCATGACATTTTCCACATAGAGTTCATATTTGTAGGCCGTACTCCGCATTTATAGACATTATTTTACGCCCATGATGGTAAAGTTTCAATATGCTGTGAGTTCGTAAAAATGTTCTGAAACATTTTAAAACATTTTTTCCAACCAATTATTAATTTGTAAATATTTTTAAAAGTTTCCTTTCTTTGTGTCATTTTCTCTTTGTTTGTGAAGTCCATCTCATATTAAATAAATCAGATTTTTTTATATGATTAAATTATTTATATAAAGAGGGGAGAGTGAAATCATACATTTAGCCGTGTGCAAGCAAGTCACGAGATGAGAACACAATGTGACCACAGAAAAACTTAATGACAGAGCGATTTTTTTTAAAAGGGCAAGCAAAGAAAACATCATTAGACCGGAAGCACTCATAATGTTCACAATGCGTCACAACATCCACCCAGTGCGTATCACGTTAGCGTTGCGTCATCAGTGCTGTGTTGTATATCACAAATCTCAGGTTTTATTATACTTTTTTTGTGTTACATTTTTATTCTCGCAATGCATCAATCTAGAATCACCTGTAGATGCATTTCATTCCTGGGGTCGTTTGATGTCAAATGGTTTAAGAGAAAGAGAGAGAGAGGAACATGCTTTAATTTCCCAAAATTTGTATGAACAAAGAGTAAGAAAATTAAAAATAATGATAATTACACAAAAATGTTTAGCAAATTAGTAATACTTCATCCATTTACTTGGATGTCAATTTTTAATAGAGACATACAAACTAACTAACAGCATTTCTTTCTACATTTATAACGCAAAGTACAATAAAATATACATAGACATTATTTTGTGTCTCAGTAAAACACAAAATGCATTTAAAATAACAATAAACAAATAAATCGTGGGTGTAGAACACAAGAACAGCTCACTCTTGGTATTTTTTCTCTAGATTTTGGGGGTAATTTTAATTACATAGCTCTGGTTTAGGACAAAATGAAAACATTGGTATTATGAACTTAATAAGCACAACCAAATGTGGAAGTATAGGGCAAAACGTATTGTCGATTTCATAAACGGTGCACAAGGATTAACTTTTACCCCGCAAAAAATGAGATATTATGTCGTGTGGATGTTGTCACCCAGATACCCAATAGAGAATCAAACTAACACCAAAGAGTTCTAAAATAACACCAATGTAATTGTGTAGCCAGAAATATGTGTTATTTTAACATCCTATGTTGTAAATTTTCATTCTTTTGGGTATCTACATGTGACAACCTTGGTCTTAATTTTAAGCACCCTAGTTTTTGCAGTGTATATGTATGTTCTGGAATATTGTTTGTTTAGATTTTAAACTTGTATTAATTTGAGATATTATGGAAAAAGGGGCTGTTACTTGTAACACATACTTTTAGTAGTCATTCGAATCTTAGATTTCTGATTGGCTACCCACGTTCTCGCGAGAAAGAGGTCTTTCACCATTTAAATCGAACGACAACTCGGTGGCATTGTTTTATAGTGTTCTAGTTCGTTTTGTAATTCAGGTTAATCGCGAAAATGTACATTTTGTTCGAGAGAAGCACTGTGTGATTTACAGTCAGATTGTGAAATTAGAGTTCACAGTATACGCATTTTGCTGAGGTTGTTTCTAGAATACAACTGACAGAAAAACATGACAACAGTATACTTTACTATTATTATTATTATTATTCTATTTATTTTATTAAAAAAAAAAAAAACGGGAAAAAAGTAAGATTTGTAAAATAATTATTTATCCTGACAATAAAAGTGCAGAATGTGTTATTCAATAACGGTAACTTTCTATTACATTCATGTCGTTGTTAAGAATATTTTAACCAGAAAGGGTAGATAGATAATGATTAGGTGATTACCCGTTGTCACTTTTAAATTTTTGTAAAAGGAAGCAACATCATATGCAAAGAAGAAGAAAATAAAAAAAAAGTGCAGCGGAATTACCACATGCATGGAAACTGAGCCCTTTTATGCTGGGTGTCATGGGACAAATGGCCGGCCGTAGTGCGACAAAAATCAATGATTTGCTCTGCCTGGTATGTCATGGGTTATGATAATTATACAGATGTTTTTAGACACAAATAGCCTTACGGTGTGTTTGGAAACAGTAGTGCCCCTCATAGTTTCAATTAAGCAGGGACACATTATAGTCCAAACTATAACACCCCAAAAGCCGTGATCATAGCAACATAATTGTTCATCAGTTGTGGCAGCTTTTATGAAGGTGAGGCAGAGTGTGTTTAGGTAGTATACACGATTGGCAGAGCTGACAAAGCAGTGATCATGCTTTGTGTCATCAGAAATAAAAACAAACTTGTGCAAAATTGGGCTTAGTCCGTTGAGCGAATCGGGAGAAATAGTTCAACCAGTCTTTCCTAATTTGGTTGTAACAACCGAAATCAGATGTTGCGCTATACATTTTTCTCGAATAATGACTTTATTTCGGTGGGATTATTTTACAGAAAAATATTGTTCGAGTGTGAACTTCACAATTAGTAAGTTCTCAGACTAAAATTAAATTAGTTCCTTGCCAAGTCTGTATAATACCTATAAAAAGAGAGCAGTGAATTGCTTTTCTCGCCATTGTATTCCCGTGTGCACCCTTTTATTAGCACTAGCCTTTACTGCAGTTCCTTGTGAGCATTGTCCTGGTACATTTACGTCAATCAGTGGCCTCAAAAAGTGACATTTCCCCAGGCTGTTAAGAGGGACACTCACCCCTTTTCAGTTCCGTGCAAGCTGTTGTCATAAGTTCTCTTAGCCAAGTATCATCTCTCGACTGACGAGCATCACTTCTTGTTTTGAAAATTTACATGTAAAGAATGCAAAAGGTATGCAGTAACCACTGCTGGGACAACTATGGTTATATCCTTTGGCTCTTAGAAGAACCGTTTTGGCCACATCAGTTCATTCAAAAGATAGTTAGACAAGAGAGATAACGAAACATATTGAAGCCACGGAAACTTAGTTAAGATAACAATATAAAACGATTATTACTCTTTGAAGTTCTTAAGTTATTGTGGTCTGATTTATTTTAATTCAGCTAGCACAATTAAGCGTCTGGCGCATCAAATACTTGTTGGTTTCCACTTAGTAATTTTGCCCCGAATATTACGAATTAATGTCAATATCCATACGTAAACTAATTTATTCAGTTACTATAGAGGGCGGCAGACTTCCTGATATTTTAAGTAAAGTAATCAAAATGTATAGCTTCACAAGAATTTTCACGGGGAAATTTCGCCTCATTGACTTGACCATAATATGGACTTGACAGTTTATCACATGGAACAAAAAACAAGCTGCTTTTGCTGTGCCACGCCCTTTTTTACACCATTCTAAATAATGTATGCCATGGTCGATTTTCAACCCTTTTCACTTCGTCCAAAAGAAGCTGTGAATTACCTCTCAATTGGTCTTTAAATGACACTGAAGTGATTACAAACAAATGGCACAATTTGTACCAGTAGTGGACTTGACTCTTCCGTATAGCGATCTTACACTAAAGAGACAAAAAGCCCTAACCTGGCGACACTTTAGCCTGATATTACACAGCTGACCCGGTGTAGCCGCTCACTCGCCGAGGTCACTGACACGCTGCTCCAAATTGGTCGACAGAGGGCGTTTGGAAGATAAACATCAATTGCAGAACACTTGCTACATGATAATTGTAAACAAGTAAACACCGTCAGGGTTCTATTCCACGAGACAAAAATGTCAGTAAACGTATTTGTCAGGCCATAAGAGAGATATATGGCATTAGGGTGGTTTTTAGATCTAATGGGATAAACAGATTCAAACTCTAGACCAATCTCGATGACCCAGAAAAAAAATTGTTGTCATTTTCACGAAATGACAACTTGTGTCAATTGTCATACAATTTAAAAAATTAATCTGTAGTTGTTGATTTATTTAATGTTAATGTTACTTTAAACTACTATCTAATGAGGATGCCAACAATAATGTTTACCTCGTTTGAAGCAAATGGAGGTCACCAAAAGCTTTTTGTTATTCTTTACCCGAATGTTAACATTGTTTTTCCCTCTATTAATCTGTTGATTTTCACCTACTCACGAGTGCTGTGCTTGTTTCCCCCCTCCCCTTCAAACGTGCGTGATGTTTCAAGTAATAAGTGGATTTAGCATTACAGAGAGAGATTGCATACCCGTTATACTCTATAAAAACGTCCGGGTCGAAATTGACCCGATATGGGTCCCGTAGGGCTTGACCATTTTCTTGACAAAAATGACAAAGAAATAAATGGGTCAAAATGACGCAAAATTTGTGTTTAAATCCCGTTTCAAACCACTTTACGGTTCAACCTGACCCCGATATGGGTCATCAGGTCTTCCGGGTCAAATCTGGAATCCAGGTAAAATCTGAACCAGAGTTGTTATAGTGTACTGAAAAAATGCCGTTTCTATGAATCCATACCTTGCGTTTACGGGATCAGCGTCCAACAGTTGTCAAACCTTCCTCATGGTAATTTTTTTTTTCAAGAATAGTTTTGTTTTGGCAGTAAATTGAGGGTTTTACTCTAGATCCACAGACACTGTGCGACGCCCATCCCTGCCAACATAACAGTACCTGCCTAGGCGGCCCGTACTATTACGAGTGTGTTTGTGCACCGGGCTACACAGGGCAGAGTTGTGAAACAAGTAAGGCTCAGTAGTTACTACGTCATCCAAACTCGTGCACGTCAAGCGTTAATTTATCGTTTGGCACACTTTGCATTTGTGACTATTATGCACATTTCTTACATCATTCACAGGATGCATGCAATCATCTTTTACATTTTCGTTTTTGTGCACAAATTGTTACTTAAATAACGCCATCAATTCTTGATGCGACTTCCGTTTTATGTTTTTTGTTTTCGAAAACCTCAACAAAACCTCATTGTGGAACCTCACTTGATCACTACATGTACCAAGCACTTTCACGATTAATCAATACTTGTCACTCATCACCGTATTTTGTTTATACCCAAATCGCACCATTTTTGTCCATCACTGTGTTTTACTTGTTTTGAGAAAATGTATTACTTTTTTGATGTAAAGCGGGCTTGACAACAATTTACCTTAAAGCACAAGTTTGTGCCGTTGCGATGCATTATGTTGTTAAATATTTTTTTTATGACAAACCGACCAAGACCAAACCTAAGGCCAACCCAAGGTGAAGGTTACATGAAGTAAGGACACACTAAAGTGAGAGGACAAATCTGAGAGAAAGGGAGAAATTAGTCGAATACATTAAAATAAGTGGTATATTTGTTCGCCTTACATCTCTAGGACCCCGGTTCGAATTAAGCTATAGGGGCACTGAGGGGATTGTTTTATTTGTCCTTACCTGACTGCGTGGGCTTTCCCTTGAATGTTGTTTTTGGTTTTCCTCCCACATCTAAAATTGAAACTTCCTTCCTTGTCCTCTTGTCCTTTGGGTTTTGGGCTAGTTCAGTGATTGAGTTCGCTTTTCTAAGAGTCATTGGCTCCCCAACCAGAATACATTAAATGAAAACAATAAAAAATGATTGCCGATGTTGTGTCTCGATGTCCTAAAACGTATCGTTTAATTAAGCTTATATAAGCAATTACCTTACTCTTGGTCCAGTGCTCAGTTGCACAAAGAGCTACGATTGATCCTTAAGATGTGTATCAATCTTAATTGCTAAGCAATGTGTGATGCCACAATGCACATCACTACGGCAATACATCTTATCTTAAGATGAATATTGGTGCTAATTGTGAAAACAAGCCCCAGAGCACCGTCACCTGCTAACATTGTGAATCTGTACTGTTTTTGATAACATGGTGCTGTTTTAAACTTGCTCCAATTTATTATATTTAAGTTGTCCTTTGCAGCTAAGTATTCATTATCGCATTTTGATGTTAATCCTTGTGTGTGTGTTTTCTTGTCTGTATGCATTATTGGGCTATGTTCTGCAGTTATGGAGCTTATTGGAAAAAGCTGACTGAAATTATCCCTTAATTACAACAACACACACTCCCAGTACTGTGAGAACATGTTTGGGCTAAACAGAAAACGTTGTAAGCAAGACACATACTTGATCTTCTACTTTGTTTATTTGTTTAGTTTTTGTGTGAAACAAAACAAGCAAAATCACGTCCAACTAATATTTTTGAGATTCGAGCGTATAAAGCTCAAACATACAAAATGCATAAATAGCAAAGACACGTTTTGTATAAATTCGTAATATTATTTACTTGTTTATTTTCTTCCCTTCTTCTTCTTCCTTTTTAGGGGGGGGGGGGTAGGAATTTTGCATTGAACTAAAACAAATTGACTCAAGCGAGACTGGTCGTAGGTTCAAGCTCCGCTCTAGTCAATTCCGCCCTAGTTCAACCCAAAATTATGAAAGAATAGAATCTAAACTAATTTGCATTTCTCATTATTTACAGCACAAACACCTCTTTGTGAGACAACGCCGTGTCAACATGGCGGCACGTGTTACGGTGATTCGTACTTCTTCAACTGTGCATGCACCCCTGGATGGGGAGGCATATACTGTGAAAATGGTAAACGATTATCTGTTATTGACATCCTGTTTTGAAGATTTCAGAACACTATGTTATCGTTGAAACTGTGGTATTTAGAAGGCCTGTTGACAAAGGGAGCGTATGAAATACGTTTTAATTACGGTGAAAAATTTTTCAACACTCACTAATGCTCAATTAATTACTTTTTGGAACCACAGTTTAAATAATGTTAAAATTGCATCGGGAATAAATAATAGTATTTGGTGTTCCCCATATACACCGATAAGCAGTGTGTATACTCAGTACTTTCCCGTGTCATGATAACGAAATAATCATAACATTTTTAATAAATACAACAATAAATAAAGAAATCAAAACACACAATCTGCAGCCGTCATATAGCTCGAGTTGAATTTGACCCCGTGACCTTTGCCATTCTAGAGCAGATGGCTTGCATACTATAAAGACCACCGAGATTGCCCTGCAGCTCTACTGTATTTTAGCATCGGGTACCGGCACCAAAAATATAGGATTCAAACAGACTCGATCTCGGCAAAGTACTGAGTCTACAGTGTTTTTACACACATTGATGGTTGGGTAAAACCAAGTAATTTAATCCAAAAAGATTGATTGTCAACTATGTGCTTATTTCATAAATATCTAAG
>CM021539.1:2181839-2194217 GCA_010994315.2 Pisaster ochraceus | reverse complement strand
AATCAATGAAGTAAAAATCCGTTTGACGACACAACGTCGAACGAAACGAACAAACATACAATTGTTTCACCAGGTGGCCGTTTTGTGATACATTGATTTGAACAAGTCTATTTCAATCACCTGCCTTTGTTTTGGTAACGTAAGTAAACTTGCTAGGTCGTCTTGAAAACCATATTATTAAAAACGCAGGTTTTCCCAATCGAAACTTCCACTCATTAAATTTAAGACCGGGCTCATTCATTTTCATCCAAAACAGAACGCCCCTTCTGTTATACCAGCACTCCACAATCAAAACGAATAAAATACAGTTTCAACAGCTTTAAGCATTCACTGGTCAATATAAGAAATGTCGAATTCATTAGGTTGCAAAGAGCATTCAATTTCACGAAAGCCAACAGCAAGAGGCTGGTAAACCATTGTATCATTGTTGTAAATATAGGCAGTAGAAATTCAACAGAAGGGCAGTGGAAATGTAGCATTGAATGTCTACAAATGAAATAGAATGACTAAAAACGAACTTGAATGAAAACAAAACAAAACGGAATTATGTGTGCACGAAAAGGAGATTAGATGCAATAGCAGCTAAAAAGAAACCATAGTTTGAGTGAATTAGGGAAACATGCGTGAAATTTGAACTCCTGTTAGTGAAACTGAATTTGTTTTTGCTGAAAATTTACATGGAAATCTAATACAATGATAAGATATTTTCATTCGTTAATTCGATTACCATTATAATAACTCGACAAGTTTTCGAGACAAAACAAGGACTTTCTGCAGAGTTTCTTTGCGCTTATTTTGATTTGGTAAATTGAGATAAGAATCAAGGTGAGATGGGGTTGGGGGTTCTCGCATGCAAGAAGGTGTTCATGCACTCAGCATCTGAAGGACCGAATCACTCCCTCATTGATGTTTATCAGCCCTGTAAACCGTCAAAGTACCAGATGGTGAATCAATTTACAGACGCCAAGTTCAGAGCTAAAGTCGTGCGCCAAGTCAGACAGGCCGCGTAATCAACATCAACGTAAAAAAAAAAACCTGATGAAAGCCGAACAAAGAACATAAGAAACAAACAAGTCCAATCTGCATCTCAAGAATGCTTCTCGAAGTATCATGTTTCAATTGACTATTGCCGTCTGTCTCTTCTCTCCTGCAGCCGTCTTGAGCAACCCGTGTGGTAGCAATCCTTGCCAACATGGCGGACTGTGCGCGTCTGGCAGTGTTCGCGATGAAGATTACTACACGTGCATCTGCCCGCCCAATTACGGAGGTCTCAATTGCGAGAACCAGATACCACGTACGTATAGAATTCTGCAAAATTCTGGCTTCAGTTTAGAATGTAGTTTACACTTTTGGTCATGAAATTCCAAGTGAGTCTTGGCTTACACTTTAAAAGAGTCCCGGTTTGGAATTGACCCAGATCCCGGGTCACGTGGTGCCTGACTAATTTCTTGGTCAATATGACCCAGAATCAGTGTAACAATGAACCGAAATGGGTCCAACTGACGCAGTATCCAAGTTATAACTTGTTATTTCCTTATTTTTTTTTATAACTAGCCTCTATTTCAGCGTAACTCAGCAAAAGTTCAGGCCCCATGGGCCTCGGAGTCCAGTCACTTCTGATTTTGTTTATAATCATGCATTGTTACCAAAGGTCAAAATACTTGTGAGCACAAACTATGAATGTTACACTTCATGCAAACGGATTCCAACAACTATTTTTTACTGACGTTATTAGCAAGACGCTGTGCTCATCTTGTCTAGCTTCTGTCCGCGTACCCCCTTTTTGTTTGTTTTCATTTTATTTTAAATAGAATACTTAACGTATGTTGAATATACAATCCAAAGATTCCCAGTTCAGGGGTGGATTTCACTAAGAATTAAGACTAGTCTTATCTCGAGTTAGAACGAGTTACTCATCCTAACTTGAGACTAGCCTTAAGTTTGTAATAACTCCTAGGACTAGTTCTAAGTTAGGACTATCTTTGTGAAATTGACCCTAGGGGTGTTATTTGGCCACTGACCAAGAAATGGGTTGGGTCTACGGCCGGACGGATCTGGCTCAACTCTGACCCGGAAGTTTTAAGAGTGTACTCTTTGTTCAACTAAATGCCATCACTTTATTCAGCCCTTTCTGTATAGAAACCTACATTTTACATTCCACATTGATATTGCAGCGTGTGACAGTAGTCCTTGCCAACATGGCGGCACGTGTGTCTCCCTCACTGCCATCTCGTCCTATCAATGCGCATGTCCGGGACAGTACTACGGAACCAACTGCGAAAGCCGTATGTATTCTTGTCCAACGATGACTTAATTTATCTCCCGTAAAAAAAAGAAGATAAATCAGCTCATGCCCAGTCTTTTCTCGAACTCTTTACATTTTGTTTTCGTATTCCAGGCCTTTTCAAAACCACGGCTTGAGCTAGCCTGAGGCTCGGGTTTTGGGCACCGTCTGTTAATTTGAAAACGTATGCTTTCCGTACGGGACTTCAAACTGACGGATGTTGATGAACAAACCTGAGCTCAGGCCTAAGCCGTAGTTTGGTTAACTACCACAAAAGCACTAAGAGCAGAACATTTAAAGAACATGTTTCAAATATATATGCACGCCCGAAATGTTTTTGTTTGTCTTTTTGTATTTTCGTTTTAATTTTTTTTTTTTCATACACGAAAACAATGATTTGATAGTTCTGATGTTACTTTGAAGTTTCCTTAGGTTATTGTATGTGTTTTGTCCGGTACATTATTTGTGATTGTCTGTCCGTTCATCCTTTCGTTTTTGTTTTTTCCTCTAATGTAATTACCACAGTTATTTAATCTCATTAGACCTATTGGATGCAAAGTTGTAATTTGGTTTTGGTTTTTGTGAGATGAGATATTATGGCTAAACGGGGTAACGAAACAATTTAAAAAGAAAAAGAAAAAAGAAACGAAAGAAAAGAAAAGAACAAAAAAGCACTTTAAAATTAGGGGGAGGGAGGGAAGTTGCAAGGAGAAGTATACTGCCTTTATAGGGAGGTTTCTTGATCATAACAAATTTATCTCGAGGATTACCGGAAAAACCTGGCGAGTCTATAATTGCAACCGATGTGATTATAACATATCCATCATACTTGGTTCCCATGGAAACGTAGACGCTTCGAGGCAACATTTGTCGTGATCTGTCATGTTAAAACAGAGAAATGTGGTCTTATGCTGGCTTAGAGGCAGGTGTGTTCGATCATGTGCAAGACAAGTCTAGCTTGGAGTTACGAAACATAATCCGACAAAACGTCAATACATGCTTGCCTTCTCAACTACTTAGAGTGGTCAGCTTATTTTTGACATCCAACTGGGAAGTGCAGACTGAGAAGGGGCTGTTGCTTAAACTTAAGGGCAGGCACTCTGCACATGATATCAGAGCATTCTAAAGTGTAGTCAACAGCCAGACCAGATTAGAATAGTATTCAAATAATTGTTAAACGGTCTCACGTTTTTACCCTAGCAGATTCTCCTCTCAAAGGTTGTTTCAGCTTTGGAGATAGACTCTGCTTGGGTCGAAACGTGAGGCCATTAACATGTTTTTTTTTTTTTTTTTTTTTTTTTTTTGGGGGGGGGGCATTTATGCCATAGGTGGTTGGTTATCAGGTTGCAGCAGCTAATTCTGATTTCTCACTAATTCTTATTTGCCACAATTTTGTTTAGTTATTACATTCTAGTTAAAAAGACCACACGGGCTCAAACTTCCACTTACAACGTAAAAAAATTACGTGATTTGTCACGTCAGCAGCACTAAAATTTACCCACAGTAAGCATCGTTATCAAGATTTTTAAGTATTGCAGAGGGTGCTTGGACCCTAGCCTCAGACCTTTGAGCTGTTTTGCTGAGGTTGATGAATGTCCCAACGTTTGAACGCGTAGACATTGAATATTTTCACTCAGTGAGAAGTGATAGTTGCATGCAAGTCACTCTGAACATTTAAGAAATAGCACTGGGTTAAAACCTAAACCGTTTGACCAATTTCTTAAAGCTGCCGAAAATTGTGCTGTCAATACATCTATATTACTAAGCAAGAATCTTGAGGGCCTACTCGAAGGTAATACGCTACCTGTCATTAGGGCCGGTATCCTGTTTTTTAAAATTATTTTTAACCTAATAAGATTGTTCTGTGCTATTAAACCAAAGATGTGTGCTTGCTCAAGCCTCTCATGTAAAATACACACTGCAATTTCCCGGGTCAGAATTTACCCTGAACCAGATCCCGTCAGTGGGGATGACCTTTTTCTGCGTCAGTATGACCCGGAATATATGTCTAAATGACCAAGAAATGGGTGAAACTGACCCCCTGGGACCAGCACTCCGAGTTAATTCTAACCTATACGCCTAGGTCCGGATTTAAACATTTACTCTGTTTTGTTTTCCTTTACAGAGTGTATTGATATACCAATCCAGCAGTGCAGGCCGTTCGTCCCATACAACAAGACAATTTCCCCCAACCCCTTCCAACTGGCCGGTGACAGTGACGAACTCCTTGCTTTCTTCGACCTCTCCTACCAGTTCCTGACCCCTGCTTGCCACCCGGACGCCCAGCGAGTCCTCTGCACGATTTTCAACCCCATGTGCACGGACTCGTCGGACCGGGTATCGATACTGGATTTCCACCTGCCGTGCCGGTCTGTCTGCAGGGACGTCCACGATTCGTGCCTCGGCAACCTGCCCCAGCAGTTACTGCAGGAGTTTGAAGTATTTGGTAATTTTTGTTTTTCGCTTCCGGAGTCGATGGAAGAGAGTGTGTGCTTCAAATCTTCACGGGACGGTGCCTCTTTATATGGTAGGTTGACCATGTTAAGGTTTGGAATATTCTACAATCATTAACGTTTTTAATAACCACATGGTATACCATCAGCGGCCCAGTCTAGCCGTTTGCGCCCAAATCTCACTTATACGCTAGCCCAGGGCCCCTTTTCAAGCAGAAAATATTTCTAAAAAGCTTTCTACTTTGCAAAATTTGCGGAATACAAGAAAAAAGGGTACATGTTACATGATATTTTGGCTGGTAACCTTAATCTGGTAAGCATGTGCTTAGCTACTTTTAGCAGCTCGATGTTATTGGGGCCTGGAATCGTTCTCACCGAGCTGATTAAAAGACTAACAAGTAGCTAAGCAAAACATAATTACGCTGACCAGAAAAAAAAGTTACTCACCAATTAATATGTATTCAATTCCATATTTGACTGCTCATTTCTACTTAGCAGAAAAATATTAAGTAATATTTTCTGCTTTTGCAGCTTTGTGAATTCGGGAGTTCTCAAGCTTTACAATCAGGGCCCATTTTTTAGAATTGCAAAACAGCAAGTACAGTACATCTTAACAATTTTCTGCTAAGGAAACAAAACAAAAAACAAAACAAAACAAAACTGGATACCAGCAACCTTTGGTACACGTGAAATGGAATTTTCACTGATAGCCCTATTCTGCTAAGCAACAATTGTTTTGTGCCAGGCTATTTTTATGCTAAAGCAGGTCCTTGAAATTGGACCTAGGTCCAAGCTCAAACAATGAGAATGAACCTTCAGATAAAAATGGTTTGTTCATATTAAACATTAACTTTAACAACCACAATAAAGGGAAATACGGTTTGCATTTTCAAATACTGCAGAAATCACTGCAACTCATTTCTTTGTTAATTTTTTAAACAAAGTTACGTACCAAACTAGTTGTACTAGTAATGTAACATTTATGTTATGATCCAACCGTTAGATCCACCTGGTTGTCAGTCGTCACCGTGTGAGAACGGCGGAGTTTGTCTGGAGCTGAACGGGGCGATCCAGTGCCAATGCCCTGTAGGGTACGGCGGTCAGACCTGCGCCTACGGCAAGGATACTTCGTTATTTAGATTTGGTTGAACACAAATTTTTCATTAGATAATTAAAGTTAACATTTCTAAAGGTCACTTTTGTTTAAAATAAAAGAGAACAAGGAATCCTTCACAATTCTTCAAACCAAGATTTGTCTTTTTCCTGCATGTGTACATTCACTTTTAAAACTCCCGGGTCAGAAGTGACCCGGATGCAAACTTCGGGTCAGAAGTGACCCGGATGCAAACTTCAGGTCAGAAGTGATGACCCGGATGCAAACTTCGGATCAGAAGTGACCCGGATGCAAGGTTCCGTCCGTTTGACCCAGTTCCGGGCAAGGTAGACCTGTAAACTGGCTTTAAAGAATGTTGACTCAGACGTTGCGTCATTTGATCCTAGTCTGGTTCTTTTTGACACAGATTCCTGGTCTCACTAACCCAAAACATTGGTCTGGCCCCACGTACCTGGATCAGAATCAATCCTGACCCTTAGATTCTTAGAGCGCACGATTCAGTAACTGGTTATATTTACTGGTTTGTTTTATTTTTTATTTATTTTTTATATTTTTCTTTTTTTACAGAACTGCCTAATCCATGTTCACCGAATCCATGTTTGAACGGCGGGAAATGCAAAGTCGGCGTTGGTTCGCTGATACCTCGGTTTACATGCGAATGCCCTGCCGGATACCAACTGCCTTTTTGTGACTCCTAACCCTCAACGGTAATCATTGCTCAATTATTTAATCATTTGATGCCGTCCATGCATGTAGGGCACATGATGGCTTCTGTTATGTGCTGGTTACGCCAGACTTGCCTGTCCATAGCCATCCTTGTAGCATCTCTATGGACAGATGTTGATGTTCTTTCTTCTCCGATTCAATCACGCTATCTTTTGAATAGATGGCCTACTTGTACTTTCTCAGTTAAAGTTGCATGACCCAATTTTCATCGAAAGTTTTGTTTTCAAGATTTGTTCTGTTAATGTTTATTTTATTTATTTTATGATGTTTGGAGGGAGGATTTTACCAAAAGAAGTTTGAAACGCAAAATAGGAAATCAAAGGTGGGAAGAGGAATACCAAGTAATTCACTATTTCTGTAAAATGTGTGTGGTAACCGCCTCAAATTAAAGGCTTCGAACATTCCTCTCGTGACCGGGAAGCTTCTGCGGTCTATTGTGTGTGATATCTGCTTTACAACACAGATGTCGTGGGTTCCAATGCCAACTGAGTAGTATGTCTCTTTTCCCCCTCAAGACTCGGGAAAGCACCAAGTAAACAGCGCATTATATAAAAACAATGTCACTTTACTTTAATTAAATGATAAACGAATAAGCTAAGCCGTGAGTCAGGTATACATTGTTTTGTTTGTGCATATCTTTTCAGGGTTATTACATAATGAACTGCTTCCTTCCATGGTGCTGTATAAATGGTATCAAAACAGGGCGTTGAAGCCCTTTTGTTGCCCGACGACGTCATGACATCTCAAGGCCAATTGCCTGCCTTCCTGTCACTACACAATGGATTTTTTGTTTGCTTTAAGTGGAGTCCGTTCAGGTACGCTGCTAATTAACAAAACCCCTTGCATTTGCCTGACGCCGACCAACGATGGAATCAGGGAGACAAACGAATGATTAGCACATGGCGGAGTCACGAGAGTTGGACCCAAGATATGGCCAGAGATCTACGATTCGGTCAGTCACGATTCACGATGGTGTCTGTAAAGACTCACGACAAATCAGCATTGCCGCACGATTGGGTCAGTAATTAAGTCCCACAATTGAGTCGATTGGAATCTGCAACAGGATCAGCAGACCTGTGGGCCACAAATCATTGCTCTGCTTACCGTAAACAAAGAATCGGCGCTTACGGAAGCAGGAAATTCCGCTCTTACGTCGAGCGTGTTTCAAGGGTTAGCAGGGAATTTTGGCTTGTGCTCGTGCGTACTCAACGTTACTAGGCATTCTTCGCTTACACAGCTAGCGCAGATATTCGGCGCTTGCACAGTAGCGGAGAATGGTGTTCGTAAGCGCGAATTCGGCGGTCAAAACAGAGCCTCGAAATCGGGCCTTGCTAGGGATAAAATAGACACATGATAAGCTCAATGGGATCACTAGGAGACCACTGATGCTATAAGGGAGGCTTACATTGGGATCACTGCTCGTAGAAGCATGTTGAAATTGGCCGGAAAATACAATTATTACAGGAACACAACTTGTGAAGGGAGACCCAATTATTGGGCATTGGGACTCGAGAGACAAATTCAAATAATGTTGACCGATGATTCAAACAGCTGTTGTTGATTAGCATTTTACATTTCACAACGATCATAAATTCGTGATATTAACTACGAAAATCTTAACTTTTATATAATGTGTCCAAATCCGAGCCGTACTTATAATAATCAACATCATAATTTGTGTAAAGTTAACTTTTTGAAAATTTCGACTCTTTCTCGATGTACTCTTGTTAGTTAATTGTGATAATTATGCTCATTAGCCTTTCAGAAAAGATGATTGCCTTTACCACAAATGCATATACTATTAATAGACCTGATGCATTGACTTCATCACGTCGCCACCTTAGAGCTAAATCGATGGTGATACAATGGAAACGCACATCGTTGTACGCGCCCGAGTGTGGAAACGGCCAATGAGTGACTTTCTTTTGACCTCAGCCGAGGGCGCCCTACTCAACTGACGTCATGTGCATAATGTCTATAACAGAAAAGTGTGTATGATTACGAGAACCTAACTGTTTTTTAAATACATAAATGGTTCACTTGTGTATATATTTATATGTGGTACATCCAGTCTTTTTTCCGCATTATTAAATGTACATTGGTCTGTTTAACAACCATCCTGCTTTAGGCTGGCTCGGGGCTCCGTTTGATATTTAAGCACATTGCAAAATGTACACTACCCCAAAACTGGCGATGGAGACCAAGCAGGAGCCAGAGCCCAAGTCGAGGATTGGAAAATGCTCCAATTCAATGGTAAACGTAGTCTGGTAATTTCCATTCTGAGAACAATAACACTAATTAAAACATTCAGGGTACGAGACAAAAATGGTATCATAATTTTATACCTGTACCATTTGAGCTAGGTGTTTTTGTGCAAATTTAGGCTCCGGCTCCAATGTCCAAGGGGAATCTATCCCCAGACATTCTGTCCACTGTGAAAGGAATTTAACATGCCTGAAAGAGGTTGATTCAACAGAGGGCGCCACCAAAAGAAATGTGCACACACTTTGCCAAAATAGGGGAGGGGGTGGAGTCTTAGAATCTCCTGCCATACCGGCTACGGCCACGGGCTTCGTTTGATGTTGGATTCCCCGTGAAAAAAATGTACACTGCTAAAAAGTTATGATGGAGCCCCAGGCCGGAATCCAGCTCCCAAGCCGAGGATTGGAAAAGGCCCCAAAATCAAACCTAAAAGTAGTCACGTGTGTTTTTGTTTTATTCTGAGAAAAAAAAACCAGACAAATCTTACAATCAGGGAACGAGACACAAATGGCGTCAGCATAATAGAGCTGTACCATTTAGGCTAGGTTAACGAGACAAAATCGACGGACGAACCTAGAGAGGTAACACTGCTCACTGAAATATTTGTTGCGGTAACTGTATTATATTTATTTATTTTTTTATTTATTGGGGCAATTACAACACATGAAACTATTTACATTGTGAAGTTATACTATGAACAACTTATCCGTCTGTTTTATACAAATCATCTCCGTGTATAATAGTAAAGTACTAGAAATAACCACAACTTTTGTGAATAGACATGTACACTAAACATTAAATAATTTAATCCCATTGACAGCAATGCAAATGATTTATGTCTGTTTATTTTGTATGATGACTGATAAAAGAGCGAGGTTATGTCTGTTTATGTTGTTCAACATTTATAAATGAAAATGATTAAACGGACAGTTTGCTTTGGGAAATTAAGGCATGAGCCCTAACAACACTCGGTGTAGTTGTTAACAAGGTTTAACTATACGGCGAGCGAACAAAGTCAAACATACTGAAATTAAACAATGCTGTTTTTGTCCAGACCAATCCTGTATGATACTTTTAACTATTCTGTTCCTGTTTTTCGACCTTAGTCTGTGGTTTACTTCTACGTAAAAGAAAACCACCGTCTCTCCTTGTGAGTTATTACACGTGTGATGTTTTCCAAACATCTTCGAAGGAAATCACGAACGGATATGCATCATTCACGACTGGGCTTAAGTTGCGCCGAGATTGCTCCGGTGGTTACAGCGCTGGAACACGGTCGCATTCATCCAGTCTCCATTGCTATACTTTATTTGGGACGTGGACGTTAATTTTGTTAACAACAAGATCGCTACTTTGTTAAAACAGCACTGCCTTTTGTCAGTGTATTTTGACGATTAGGGCCTAATAAAGATTTCCTGATGACTTTTCAAACTGTACCGCCATCTGTTTATTCCTTCAATTATTAGAAAGAAGCCCATGTAATATTGTTGGGGGTAAACAAATGCCTACTATAGCCGTAGTACTATCCGTACTTCAATCCGAGTTCCGATTGTGTTGCCCTCATCATGCGATCCCTCTACAGAAGCCTAAACCCCACTGCAAAAACTGGGGTGTCAAAATTGACACCATGGGTATTGTCACAAAGATATTGGAGGGAGGATCAACATTAACATCAGAATGGTGTTAAAGTAGCACAGATATAATTGTTTGGGCAGAAGTTAGTGTTATTTTAACACCCTATGGTGTACATTTGATTCTTTGTGTCAATTTTCAATACCCCAGTTTTTGCAGTGAATGTACATTGAGGTCAGCTATACTCAATAACATTTGCCTACTTTTATAGTGAACAAATAGTATGCATTTTTATGATTCCTACACGTTTTTCATTCAGTTTATTTCAAACTAACTTTCCTTTGGATTACCACGTTGGAAAGTACACACACACGATGACATTGCCATTGGCCTTTTTGTGATGTGGTGGACACTATAGGAATGCACTGTTCGGTTTGGATGCACACAGACAAATTTACCCAAACCTAATGGTGTTATAGTATTGTGTCCACCATACCTCAAAACGGCTTATTGCAGTCATTCTCGATGTGTTTTCCCTTCTTTGTTAAATTAAGACCATTAGTGAGGACAGATCAAATGAAAAGTAAAAACAGAAACATTTAATTGACATTCAACTGTAATCACTCAAGTTAACATACCACGTCACACGGATAAAAACAAAGCTATTTATAGGTTGTGCCGGTCAATTTCAGCAACAATCTGTTATGTTTCATGAACGCACACTCAAATTCACGCCAGTTTTCATAATTTATTCAAACTAGGATTTCTTTTACTTGCATTCATTTTTCCCCTTCTTTTTGTGCACACCTGATCGTATTCATATCGAGGTTCGTTCCAGTCATTCTATTTAATTTATTTTGTTGTAATTGAATAGTTGACCAGCCTCTTGGTGTTGGCTTTTCCAAAATTGAATTAGGGTCTGTCTCATTTGACCAGTGAATGGTAAACTGTTGAAATTGAAAAACTCATTTTGAGTTTTAATTGTTGACGCAGCAGAGTAATCAAATTACTGGCAGCTGAATTCATTTTTCACTTCGTTTAGATTTATAAATCGGTTCAAAATCTCACGACTGTATCGCTATAAAGGGACCTAAATAAATATTTACATAAACACGACATTAGTATGTATATGTTTTTTTTTTTTGGAAAATGGTTGGGAAAACCTGTAATATACTTCATACATAAGTTTTTTTTTACACAATAGTTAAATCCTATATATTGCACGAAACTTTCATGCAAAGTAACCGCTGCAATCCTGTGCCAAAACAACGCAGTATTGATGTTTAAAGCCTATTTGTGTACACTTCGGCGTGAATCTTACCACTTCAGCAGCAGAAATATTGATCTTTCTAAACAGTTTTATTTTGATTTCTCCCTCCCCTATTGACACACAGGTGATGGGATCTGTCGTTCAGGGTAAGAGTATCCTCACTGGCGACTAACGGTGACATCCATCAATTAAAAACAATTGATTCGGGGAAATTTAATTTAAAGGGAATGTTTTGGAGTATTATATTCCTTTCCGCTTTTACTGCGTTTAAGGGACCCTACTTTTGGAGCAATCGTTTTCCACCGTGGATTTAGAAGGAGTAAAATTCATTCCCATCCCCATGTGTTTAACAAACCTTAGTGGGCATAATTGTTCCCTCTATTTTTCGCAATTATTGTCACCAAAGTACTTCGCTGTATGAATGATGTTGGTACTAACTTTATAATAAGCACATGAAACAAGCTGTTGCAAACTGCTGCTTACCATCCAAAATGGCAAATGTGTTTTTTGGTGGTTTTTTTTGCAAAGCATCGCCTTAAGTTTTGACCATCTGAGTCTCTTGCAAAGGGTAAACGACAACAGAATTGACCCGGCTTCCTGGATCAAAGAAGGGCTTAACGATTTCTTGGTCAGGCTGACCCGAAAAGGGGTTTTACAAATGGGATTTTAACTCGGGTTCTGCGTGAGTTGAAACCAT
>CM021539.1:2135479-2145609 GCA_010994315.2 Pisaster ochraceus | reverse complement strand
TGCAGTGATGCCAACTCATACATGTGTTTTGTGTGCAATTGTTTAGTGTAAGTTTTTTTACAACAAACATTTTTTTTTCGAAAACAGCTAGGGTGTACTTATTAAACAACCTTATTTCAACAACCCAAGTTGTGTTAAACACCCACTTTTAAACAGCCCCAGTTGTTTAAAGTTGGTTGTTTAAAAAAAGTTTAAAAACCTTAGTTGTTTAAAAATAGTTGTTTACAAAGTTGTTGAAATTGTGAACAACCAAATGTTTGAACTCTAAACAACTCTGGTTGTTCAACAGTTTGAACAACAGTTGTTCATGTGCCCTGGTTAAACAGTGGTTGCTTATGAAACAAGTTGTTTAAATGTGTTTAGCTGTGCAGAGCGTAATGTGTACTTAAGTACTTCCTAAGTGAACAAAGTCCAACAATCTGACTTTAGATGCCAAAGTTTGGGAGCTGCGTAAGTGAAAGCATTGTCACAAGCAGATCACTCTGAGGCCGCGTGCTTCTCAGAGGAAGTACAGTTTAGTTCACAGAAAAGCCGTTTTCCCATTGGACTTTTTCTTCTGCGGCCACGCGGAAAGTTACCGTGACTGGATTAGGTGTAGTTCTACCGCGCGTTCCCACCTGGACTTAAATTCCGCGACGGAACAATAGTATTTGGTTTCATGAGCCGCATTATTATCAAAATACTTCTTGCAGTAACTTAGTTGTAATGATTAGCACCTTTAAAAATTACCGGAAAGTTAAGTTGTGTTATGATCAAGTTGTTGTTGCCACCATTGAATCCTGTTGTGCTTTTGCATAGATCATTGTCCCTGTATTTGTTCATTTGTACTGGCAAATTTACAAGCCCCCAAAAGTTATGTAGTTTACTGTTCACTAGAAGTGAACGAACAAACAAAGTCCAATGTCTGATTGACGACGGCCACAAAAAAACAAAAACAAAAACAGATTATTTTGAAATGCACACCCCGGGCAATCAAAATGGAGAGAGATATAAGAAATAGTAATAGTGATAGAAACAAAGGAAAACAAAATCGTTATTAAAAAAAATCACGTACCAAAAGAGGAATACTTGAATGAGGGTTACTTTCGTCACGATAATATCAGTTTTTTTTGGCTGTACATGGAATAGACCTCCTTTATCGTGAATAAATACCTTTACCAAGCTGTCTGTATGGGGCTGGTAGTGGCGTGACGCATACGTATTTGTGCGTCTATTTGCACAACTCTGTGGTGTTTGCAAACCAATTGTGTTTGTATGCATGCATGAATGACATTGGCATAATTCACGGGAAATACCACCATGCTTTATTGTCGAGTTGGTGCAAGTGCGCGCGCTGGCCGTCAAAGCGCAATCGGCGTGGTTATTATTACGTTGTGATAATGTCACTCGGCACGAATGGCGTAATTTGTACATAAAACTACCCGCTTGTCAACAAAATTCCCACCAGTCATGCAATCACCGTATTTGTGCGCCAGATTACAGTCACTGTCGGTATATACCAGTATAAACAAAGTTTGGATTTACAAGTCAGCATTATGTCCAATGAGTTACCTATTTACGGGTGCTTAATGTTTGTTGTTACCTACTGTGCAAGGTACGAATCAATGTAAACCATCTCACATTGTATTGGAGAGAGCACGTGATACACATTTAATGGCATTAGTACGTGCTGATTTTTTTCGTTTTAAAGGGTGACGAAAATTTTACAAAAACACGCAAACACTCCAACAAATAAACAAACAGAAACAAAAAAAACCAAAACAAACAAACAACAACAACAACAACTTACAGCTCCACCCCATATTGCCACGCCAGCGCGAGACAGGTAGATATTGTAGGAATAGGCGGAGATTCCTGTTGCGAAAGATGCCACTCCGAAGATGATGTGGAAGGCACCTAGACACACCCCGCAACCCCTGGCATAGTTCGTATTGATCGCCATCTTGCTCGGACAGAAGTAGCTTATCTCATCAGACGTTTCGGCAAAACGATTTTGACTGCTCTAAAAATGATACAAGTGAAAACGGTTCTGTCAAATATAGTAGGGTGAACTCAGACAAATCGACAGTAAATTTTGCGTTGTTCAACCATGGTTCAACACTAAATTATTCAAATTTACCCAGTCGGTTTCCATTCTGGTTTTGTACTTGATATTTGAACAGAAAAGTCGCATCCCCTTAAGGTGATCCCTCTGCTACCACTTTAAAGGGTTGTATCGTATGCAGTTACAGGTTGAATGGCTTCTTACTGGCAACCCCGAAGATAGATATTGACAAAATATGGAGACAGCAAACATTATGGTTAGATAACGTGTTAAGCCGCAGGTCCCGCTCTGATAATTTTTTTTTCTAACCAAAACTGTTTAAAATGTACCAAGTCAGTTTCCTCTGTGGTTTATTACTTTAAATGTCAAAGAGTGCTTTCACTTATTACAGATTAAAACCCAGCATGACACAACTGGAATCTACAGACGAACCTACACCAACTCACTGTTTCGAAGTTAATTGGTCTTAAAAATCAGACTAGAACCTCGAGGCCCAATTATACAAATTCCAAGCCATCAAGCTACCCGGAAGATTTGGTTGATCCAGCCAGAAATGGCTATACTAAGGCCGGTCATTGATGGATTTTCGTCATTATTTAAAGAACCAACCCTGAGAAGTTTTACATTTTGCCAAATTGGTAGATCTCATTAGGAAAATTAAACATTTTGACAATCTGTTTACCATTTTTTGTTGGCGGAGAACACTAAATACTAAAGAATTATCAATTAATCAATTAAGCATAATAATTAGTCCCGTAAGTCCTCAACAACCACCCCCGAAAAAAAATATATATAAATAAAAATCAAAAATCTAAAATCAATCAATCAATCAATCAATCAATCATTCAGTCAATCAATCAATCAATCAATCAATTTCCCACAACGAAAAGTAAAACACTGAACTAACTATATATATTTCTCCTAAACACTGAACAAGAACCGTTTAGGTTTTTTTTTAAAGATAAAACACAAAACGCTCAGTGGCATAATGCAGAGCTGGAGGGAGGGTCACAGATTTGTTGAGGATTGGGGTAAGCTCTAACGGTTGGAAAAGAAAGATACTCTCAACGTTAAAGGCTTTATACATTAATTATCCGTAACTTTGATTTATTTTATAGATCAATTCAAATGAAACGTTGGAGATTACTAATGCTGCACATTATTAAGCCGTATCCAAATAGGCGGCTACGGCTATGGCTGGATCGTTGCAACATTAGGCGGTGAAGTATAGGACGCCCCTAGCAAAAGTCATAGCCATAGCCGGACACGGCCGTATGTTGAAATGATCAAACTGTTCCGCCATCTTGTCTGAACGTTCAGCTTTTATAACCGCAAAGAGATGTTTCTATACAGCGCACATAAATCATGGCTCGATTTCACAAAGATTTAAGATTTATTTTATCTGCAAATCACTCTCCAGTGCCAAGCAAAGTGAAATGTCGCAGTACAAATCACAGTGGTGATACTGACAACTCATCCTAAGGTGAATCTTAGCGCTTTATGAAATCGGCCCCGGTGTTAAACTGATTCTTTACTGTATATATGCGACAACGGTGTTATTTTCACATACGGTATAGTAAAGGTAATAACTAACACCATGCGGTGTTGTCGCACTACTGGAATAAGCAATTAAACACTAAGTTTGTGTAGTATACACAATATATATATACATATATGCTGCACAATTCGAAATAAGGTAAGATGCTACTTGTATTCTGTTTTCGTCATTCTGCTGATGAGTGCCTTATGGTACGAAACAGTCTGTCCAGAAGAGAGATATGCCAGAGTTTGTTTAACTCATATTCTGAATTTATTACATGTTATAGCTCTACATAGATGTATCGAGCACTGTGAATTGTGATAGAAGACGATTTCATTGGATACATATATATATATATTTATATACATGTTTAGCGAAAACGTTCTTACCTCGTTGGCAGCGACGGTTCCCAAAATTGAACAATGCAACGAAACAACCCCGGTCTTGACACGCTCCCCGACTAATGTGAAGTTAAAGTCCACGTTACCTTGGTAACAAACTGGAGTGCAGACAACAAACAAACTGCAAACTGTAAACGCTTCACGGAATTAGCTGCATTTCGTTAATATAAAACCAACATAGCTAATAATTGATTTGTTTATTTAATTGTGTATCCCAATAGCCCTGCATTTTGTTGTGTACATAAGATACATTGGTTTCCATTACTAGTAATCTAATTTAACCTTTGTATGAGGGAGTTCCCCCTGAAGTTCACAATCTTTGCTAGCTGTGAGCGACATGAGTGTTTAATCTCCCACCGAGCAGAGACAGTTTGTCTTGGTGGAGGGGGTGGTCTCCCACAACCAGTCCACAAAGCCAAGCCGGTTACATATATCAGACAACTGAACAGATTGTGCAGTGGTGTAGCAGATATTGTGTAAATTGTATGCCAGGAACACATTTCACAGCCCATAAAATATATATATATACACAACTCTGGATATGTGGAATGGTCCTGTCTGGGATATCCTGGAGGATCAAGTCCCTCGGGGCTTTGCAAGTAAATAAAAACAAGAAACACTTAAAATGTGCCAAACCGCACTGGCAGTCTCTCTCCTTAAAATGTTGTAAATGAACATACCAGGGGTTTCACGAAACAGAGCGAACTGACCAATACAAAAACAAGTATACATGACAATTTTGATTGTAAACAACCTGTGTACACATTTGTTTAAGTTTATTTCGTTTCGATTAGCGGTTCATTTAAAAAAAAAAATCCTGGCATCAGCCGAAGTGGTTGTGCAAGTATAATTAACAATAAAAGCATCAACAAATAAGAATTTATTGGAAAAACAAAATTGGTTTAGAAAACTACGTTTTTTTTCCGCCAAAGAACCTACTTCATCGTTAACTTGGTTATTTTCCATTCAAAATCACACAAACATCAGGTCGCCAAGCAAATCAATGACATTGAAGTGTTATTGTTTGCAAACCAGGGTATTTTGTAATCGTCATACAACAACAAGAACATGATTGGTCAAAATGAAAAATAAAGTGTCAACTTTAGTGACACTTTATGAGTGTTGACTTTACAAACATTAACATTTTAAAATAATATGTACAAGTTTTATTGGTGGGGTCCTTGTCAGTCTATTATGTTCGTAAATTTTGTCACTGTCACTTTAGCATGTGTTTGATGAATCATATTAAAGGTGACCAAATGAGCCATTTTAACTATTTCGTCAAGTGTGAATGGTAAATTGAGCCCGCGAGGTTATTCGGGTCCTCTTCTAGAAAAAATTACAAAATGTGGGGTTGTGGAGCAGACTCACCAACCTTTATCATGATACCGCCATCTTGATTTTCCTACCTCCCAAATAAATATAAGCCAAACAGAGGCTGCAAGGGCAACTAGTCTGCCACCTTTTCCAGTAGAACGAGACTATTCAGTTATGCTTTTCATACGGGGAGCAGGACTATAATGTCGGTAGCATGTGAAAGGTCAATTAGAAGGCCGTTTTAGAGTCGATGGCTACAGCTACAGCTGCGGATGTCGCTAAGGGTGTTGCTATGGATGTCCCATGCTTCAACCCAAGATGACGTGCCAATCCAGCCATAGCCGTAGCTTCCAATTCGGACACGGCCTTGCTAAACTGAGCAGACTCATGCAAGTCTGGCGTGTCAGCTGACTGCGTGCCCCGTTAAGCTATGGAACGCTAACGAGATGTAAATTCCGATCAACATATCAATCGGTCTTTTGCATTGCTGGTTTTGTTTCATTCATCCGATGCATTGGGGAAATCACAATCCAGACAATACAAAAATTATTATCGAGTCTTGCACTGCCTGTTATGTGCATTATTTGTGAATGAACATGGAATGTAAACCGAAATCGATTGGTATCAACGGTCTGTAAGTGAGAAAGCAAAAAAGAAAGGGAGGAACTTGATCACGTGATTAACTCAGTAGCTGTTGCTAGGTGCGTTGGGTAGATGTACGTTCTCGATGGCGCCATCATATGTTGGATTGAGGTAGACGGGCGGATCACCTGGTGCTTCACCGGACGACATCGTTGGTTTCTGGCCGTAGCCTAAAAGGATTAAAAGAAAAAAGAGTAAGGACGCTTTGAATACTTCCCAGAACAGCTTTGATTCTTCTCGCCCAATAGCGCATCCCTCACACCAAACTTTAAGCCTCGTCATCACCAGCAGTCCATCACTCTCATGAAGACAAGTAGAGTAAACTGTTCGAAACGTCGAGACCACCAGCCCTTTTCAGAGCAAGCACTCCTCCCAACAATAAATATATAGTAAACTTGAAGGTACAACCATGTGTAAAATCTCTGTTGGTAGGAGTAATTGGTGTTTGAAGCTTTTCATGGTGTGGAAAATAAGGAATACTTATAAATACTAAACTTGCGGGTACAACCATGTGTACAATTTAATCAGCAGAAGTGTTGGCTCTGGGAAGAACCGGTGTGGTTTCGACGTTTCGAATGTACACTTTGCTTGTCTTCATGGGATACAAATGTTGTAAAGCGTCTTAATCTAGCTAATAGGATACAAGTACCGTATCGTGTACACTCAAATGACCTGCTTGAAACTAGCAGCACATACTATGTATCAAAATTAATTTAAGAAGTGAACATTTTTAGTAGTACACAAACCTTATACCTCAAGGTGTTGTTTTGAACACACTCATGGTGGTGAATAAGTCAAAGTCAAACTATACTGATCCAATGCACAACGCCGAACGAACCTTCTCAGAATGCGCGTTTTTCATTTCCACCATTTTGGGAGTCGATTCGTTTGTCTACATTTTGACTGCCAAAATGGCGGACAGGATAGGCGAGTGTACGTGCACTGCGCGTTGTGCAATGGTTTAATAGCTTGGCGTAATGCCCATTAGAGTTAGCATACCTTGCATGGGTTGCTGGTATTGTGGCTGGACGGCGTGGACCTGTTAACCAAAATTTAGTGGAGATGTTAATTAACTCACGAATCGATGTAAAGCGTAAAAACCACAAAACGTGATTGATTGGTGTTGTAACTACGTGATCATAACAGTTACAATATATTGATCCAGTTCCATTGACGTCACAATCACTCGGCTTTCTGTGTTATTTTGTTCCATGTCCAAAGCAGCGGCTAAGGCTACGGCTAAAACGAGGCTGGATACATTTTAAACAAGTTCAAAATGCCCGATTCAGCGAGCCATATAATTTACAAAATTTCCTTGATAAAAAAAGATGACTTGACACACCAAACATTCCTCATAAAAAGCTCATTGACACTATATCGCCCCCCAAAAAAAATAATAACATAAAAAACAATAAAAAATGCCAGAGCCAGTCTCCCTAAAAATAGAGAGGACAAATAACCACAGCAACAAACAAAGTTCTGCCTCTTGCTGAAAACTGAATTGGAGAAGAACGTGAGTCCAAAAGTCGCATATCCAAACTTTAAATTTGTGTGCAACATATGAATTATTCAACGGGCCCAAATAAGATTTGGGCGTACTGCGTTCATAGAGCCGTATATCGAGAGAGTTGCGACAACTTGCAATTGGAAGCCATTTTGTGTCAAAACCCCCCAATAAAACTGCATGCTCGAATACCGGGTGCGAGACTAGTCTGCCCAACGGGTTGTGCTGCATTTGGACCAAAAACTGTTTGTCTTTATCTTACCACGACTGTTTGAAGCGGTGGGGGAGGTCCCCCTGTTCCACAGCAGCAGCTGCAAGATGCACAGGCAGATGCCATCGCCATGATCCACTCCAAGAAACCCAGTACGAGGGCTACGCTGCTCACAATCAAACTCTCAATCTATGAGACAGCATTATTCAATGTGTTGAACATAACAGTTTGACTTCAATGTCATTGAGATGGACTTTAAAACACACCCCGGGTCATAGTTTACCGGGATTGGTCTGGCCCAATTCTGGGTCAAGTATATCTGCGTCAGTCAGTTTGACAACATTCTGGGACGTCTGGACACATATTCCTGGTCACCGACCCATCAACGGGTCAGGCACCACAGGGCCTGTCGATAAACCTCCACATGAAAACTAAAGGATATGTCACACTGGGCAATATTTTCAGGCACCTTGGAGGCCCCAACCAACTGCACTGCGTTCAAAAGGAACACCTCAGCAGCACACGAGATAGTCTTCTAGCAGTACTCGCTTCAAGAAAATAACAAGAACAATGATTTGTGAATGAATTCCTTATTGGGGAATGCCAGGAACTGCAGCCGATTTCACGAAACGCTAGGATTAATCCTATCTCGAGTTAGGACGAGAAACTAGTCGTAACTTAGGATTAATCTTAAGCGTTTACATGTTACAGTGCAAGGCTGGGACTCGTCCTAAGTCCTAAGATTAATCCTAAGTTAGGAAGAGTTTGGTGAAATTGACGGCTGGTTGCCTGTAAATTGTCTCGTGTGACATGGACTAAAGGTTCGTGATTGTTGTATTTTATTTTGTTTTGTATTACTTATTTCGTCCACATCATCCTTTAGAAAAATATACCTAAATTACCAGCGTTTTAGTAACATAGGTTTGGACTAGGACCGGAAAGATTGTGAACATCCCCCCTTTATTTCAGCCAAATACCACAACCATGAAGAGTGTACCTTTGTTGATGTGCTTGGTGTCATGGGAATGACAGCAACGTGATCATATATGATCATATGTGATCATATAACCATGTAGGTTCACCCTTTCAACTGTTTTGCACTTAGTATATCAACTACGGGGATGGAAACATAGACATGGACTAATTACCCTACGTGTAGATGTTCTTCCACACGCATGTATTATGTATAATCGAAAACAACAGCAAACACTGGGTTAACACATTATACTTATTAAATAATATTTTGGAAAAATTTCCGTATCCTGCCACCACTTTTTCATTCATTTTTACCCAAAGGAATATCTCATTTGATTAAATTAGATACTATTTTATTTCATAACGAATGAAAAAGTGGTGGCTGGATACGGAAATGTTTCAAATATTTTGAAGAAAGAAAGAAAGCATGTTTTAATTAGCTCACCGCTATATCGGGACAGTAGTCAAAGTCTATGCAAATCTGGGCAACATAAACGGTTGTGTAGCAGTACAGACCCATCTGAGCCATCGAGACAAACACGCTGAGTAAGGACATGACGTAATACCCAGTGACCTGTATTGAGAAAAGCGTGCATATGACAAGGTAATAGATTCGAACTGGCCATCTTGAAAGTACACCGCAATGCATCTTAGGAAACCAAGTACAGTTAAAATTACACCAAGCTGCCAAGATGGAAGCCATGTAAATTTAAATACATATAATTATGCCAGGCTCTCGGTGTACGACTTTGCTTGCCATGATGATTGCCGGTGTCACTTGGACTCTGATGATTTCACCCATTATCCTTTGCGTGCCGATCATGCGCATTGGGACTTGCGCATGGTCAATTCCATGGCTCTGCTTACCGCGGAATTCGGACATTTTTACGGCTCATAGAATTGCCTGCCTTGCATAACCTCATAATTCCGCAGTAAACAGAACCATAAATTGGACCCTGGTCTTTTCGTCACCGTTCAGCTTGGTGTTTTACCACTTCCAAGATTCTCTTCTCTGCAATATGACAGGTGTTCGGTTCGAACCCAGCTGAACTCAGAAGGAACTATACATAAAGTGGTTAATCACGAATCGATACACGAAACTGCTGGTCATAGCGCGTGGACATTATTGGTAATTGTCAATGATCACTATCCGCACGTTATGTGATCCATCATGACATACGAATGACGAACTTTGAAAGTCATTAGGACTAATGAGGAAAGCTAGGGCATACACTGAGGGATTAATAATTGTACAATTTTCGGGTCAACAGGGGGCGGTGTCCAGGGCCCAATGCCATGGCACTGCTTACTACATAATTCCACGATTGAGGCGCCCTGTAAAGATATCGTCGCTCGTACCACGAACTGACCTAACTGACTAAAATCACACATTTTTGCAAATATTGTTTTTACAAAATTATTGACATACTCATTTCCGTTTACATTTTCAGTAAGTTTCAGTGCCTAATACGTAATAGTTTCGTAGTAAAAACGAC
>CM021539.1:2122368-2134479 GCA_010994315.2 Pisaster ochraceus | reverse complement strand
CGAATGCTAGGCTGTGGTCTGAGGTGTTTTACCCTTGCCAATGTTCTCCGTATGTTGTACTGCACTGTGTAAAATATTGATGTTGCCTTAACTCCCTTTTTTATTTTTCTTAATGTTTAAACATTTAGTACTGTTCTGTTCTGGAGCTTTGATCAATTTTAGACGTGTAAGTTTTTGTTTCATGTGTATAATTCTGGAGAGTTGCCAAATAAACAAAAATAATGAATGAATGAATGAATCACTTAACTTAGTATTTGGCATTGTTTGCTAAGGTGAGCTTATATAGTCTGGTGAACCCAACACGTTATAAATACTGCCCTCAATCGATGATTCCTTACCAAGCTGTTCTTTCTTGATCCGGAACATATCCCAAGTAAACCAGTCACAGTATAGAACTGAAAAGAAGAAGACGAAAATAATAACAACAATAGTAACACAAGTTTCAATACAGGAGCACTCATCTTTTTTTTGTAAAGTCACAATCTTAAAATAAATGAATGTATATTATAACATGTAGCATATGAATTTCAATTGTTACTATTTTTTTTATATATATCTGGTAATGAAACCAAGGGTGCCTCATAAGTGAACTTATTAATTGTATGGCTCACAAGGGTGCATGCCATGTGAACCAGAAACACTGGGGTTAGCCCCTATTCTTCCACAACAAAGTCTACTGGGTTATTTTACGTGCACTACCAATCGTATAAGGCACAGGAGCCACGGCTTAATATCCCATACAAAACAGTTGCGATAAATAATTAGTGTACATGTAATGCAAACGCTTCGATTTTTACTGAGTAATCAACTTAAATATGCCAGCACAAAAATAAAATAAATAAAAAAATCTCTAACCGTGGGTGAAGGTAAATCATCCAATAAATATATATATATTTTATACGTCCACTCTGTCTGGTAATCTTAAGAGTCATAGATTGGTCAGTACTCCAATATTTAATGACTTTAAAAACGTACATCATATGAAACTTTCAGCGTTAATGTCAGTGACAAAAAAATAACATAAAAAAATAAAAAATAAAATAACATAAACTACAATAAAATAAAATAAAATAAAACAAAATAAAATAACAAAAAATAAAATAAAACAAAATAAAATAAAAATAAATAAAATGAAATAAAATGAAATAAAATAACATAAATTAACTACTAAACAATAACAACACAAATGCCATTTAAATGTTCACTCATCTCTTCCATCCGGATTCAACAACTACTCGCTAATTATTAACATAATTTTAATTAAAGCTTGCCTGTTTAGTAGAGTCAACACTTTGCTAAATTAAATAACAGAAGGGGGTTTGAAGTGTATGAGTAGATTTTGTTTGACATAATGTTAGTAATGATAGTAAACTATAATTTGAAGTGAAAATTAACACACACAGTTATAACAGTTTTTTCTATAGATTAATAAAAGCTAGTTTGCGGTAATTCACATTCGTATCAAAAAGATTTTGTTTGTGCAGTAGAAACCGACGTCATAAAATTATCTTTTTGAATAATATGCAAACTTAGACAGCATTCTTTTCATTTTTACTTAGAAGGCTTTCTGCCTGCCATCATTCATCATTCAGTTTCAACAGGGTGGGGCAATAAATGATTTATGCCAAAAGCTTCTGCGAATTATTATGCCAAAGTGGATTGTCAACTTGAAGGATTATTTTTTTTTAATCGCGTGATAAAACAAATACTGCAATATTGCTTACGCGGGGAGCTTTCAGTTTCGTGTGAAATGGAAATACGCGACGTTTAAACTGGCCGCTTATTAGGCCAAAATACCCACCAACTGTATAATTTTTTTTTTTTTTTTTTAAGTAACACAATCTTTAGGAACGTGACATTACCACTTGTTTTATTTATTTCTCGAAGTACTCCCAGTGACCAACACATTTAATATTCACCGACTAGATAATTCGATGCGAAAAGGCTGTCCGGGGAGGGCAGTGTTGCTGCCGTTTTAAAATGGAAAGAAGAAGACAATCGGTAGTGATAGTAATTTTAGGCTTTCAACTAAACTGATTGAGTACTTACTGCTATTCCAGCCCATATTCCTAGCCCTACTTCGTACAAATAGTGGCCCAGGATGATCGCCGCGATTCCGCATCCACATGATCCGAGCCCGAATATGATGTGAAAGACGCCAAGGCATATGCCACAAGGGGCCGGGTAGTTGTAGTTGGTCGTCATCTCCAAGTACACCGATACCTGAAATGTAAAGATTTGAAGACAAAACAAGTTTGACTGATCAGTCTTCTTACGTTGGACATAGAAGTGATTCTGCTGGTTGAATTAAATTAACCCTTTTAAAGGTATAGGGTATTAGTTTGATTTGTGTCAACGGTTAATAATACAAAGAAAGATATACAGTAAACGTCACATTCAAAGTCTCAGCTGGATACAGTGACGTGTCTGTATACTTGTTAAGAAAACATCATTAAAATGTTATGTTGTTTTCACCAGACACGTAAAATCCTTTCACGTTTAGCAATAAGACCACGGGTACCAACCATATCTCTGGCCGCAGCATTTTAGAAACAGTCACCAACCCTCAGAAATATGAGAAACAATTCCTGCATGTTCCGATTCAAATGTTTTGGGATGACCAATTATCAATTACTTCGAATTGAACCCTTTCTAAAATAGTTTCTACTATAAACAGCTGCAGTGTTTCATAACAAGTGAGTTTTATGGTAATTAATTCGTAGAGTACTTACCAATCTATAACTACAAGACGACCAGACAGAGTGCGTTTACAATCTATATATATTTACTGGATGATATACCTTCAATCACGGTTGGAGACAATTCTGCCTCTTCTTTCCAGACACGATCGGCAACTGCTGCTCATCAATATGGGAGCTATGCTGGGCTTGGCTTACATCCGCGTTTCTGTTTGGAGCTTATTTCCAAATTCGCCATGGCATTTATCTCGGATTTGGTTTTTTAAACCAGTGCGTGATGTTTGTTGAAGAGATAATTATATGAGTTTGTAAAGAATCACTTGAGTTTATGATTAACCATAAATTTAATCCGCTCTTGACTGGTGCCATTCACGGCGAGTTTACTTATTGTATGATTTGCTGATGGGGACCAGCGTGTATCGTATATCTGCAATTTGATCATGCCCACTATATAAATATTCATAAAGTCAACCCCACATGGGGATTTTGAAAGGCAAATAAAGCAGGCTGGATGAGGAAATAGAAATAGTTTGTATGTATTTAACATTTATATTATAAATAACACTTAATGCAAATTATGATTCATATCCTTTTTGTGAGTGCATCTTTTGATGGCAATGTTGAGTCGTATGTTTTTTGGTTGCTTACACTTTATTTTAGTTATTACAATGTCGTAATGCAAGACAGCGGCTTTGCACCATTAATACAATTTCATTTATCCGTTTATTTAAGCGGTTGTTGAACTGAGGATTCTTAGAAAAGCAAACTAGATTACTTTACTAGCCAAGAATCCCCACGGAGAGAACACAAGACAGGAAGTTGAAGGCTTAGAAGTGAGCGGAAAACCCCGGAAAAAAATGTTTCCTTTTGGGACTGAAAACCTAATCATCGTAGTTATCCGGCGGGATTCGAACCATGTTCCCGAGGTGGGAGGCGAGGAAATAAACCACAACCGACCGCTGAATTGTCATGATCATAATCATGATTATGATTGATTGTGTCTTTTATGTACAGAAACATCAAAGAAGGATTTGTGCTGTAACACATTATAATACAGAACATTTATAATGCACACAATTCCGCAAAATGCGCACGGCGCAAACAGAGCTAACACGATCATAATATCAAAAGCATCATATACACGTACACACTACCGAACACATGCAGTCATGTGATTTACCAACGGAAAAATAGAATAAGCATTTATACAAGATAAGACCATAAGCGCTTTGAGATGTGTATTCAGCCTGTTTTTGATTGACTCAAGTGATGGAGAAGTACGAATATGCTTGGGAAGTGAGTCTTATAAGCGGGAAGCTGCAACAGAGTATGCTCTATAGGCATAAAGATGCGGAAAATGTCCCGTAGTGGATATACGAACATACGCCCTCAGTGTTCCCAAGATTGTGTGAGCGACATTTCTTTCTCTTTCTCGAATTTCCGTTTGGCGTTTGGCAGGAAGAGAGAGAAGGGGGAGGTAGGGGAGGTAGGGGAGGGGAAGAGGTGCATGTTTTTTTTTTTTTTTTTTTTTTTTTTTTTTTTGTGGCAATATTCTCCACAGGTAGCAAATGGCTTTTGCCGTGCTCCCGTTGATCTTTGAGGGGTGTTTTTCTTTGTAACATAATCCGGTGGATATTGCTGTGCTTGTTCCGTAACCATTGTACCTAAGATCCGGTGCTTGATTTGTTTATTGATTGATTTATGTATTTATGTATTTATTTATATATTTTTGAGAGATACAGAGGGAGAGAGGGGGTGGGGATAGACAAATCCTTTTGGACATAGAGCGTATTCAGCCATGTGCTTGGGTCTGACTTGTACATTAGTTGTCATACTACACTGTGCGTGTAGATGTGCTACTATTTATTGTTATGAGTTTAAGTGCAGTGGATATTTGAGACGTCGAAATTGTATTGTGACTGTTCATTCGAGGATCATGGATGTGCAAATAATGTATAGCAATGTTGAATAGTTGGAACCCTTCAACATTTACATTCTCTCTTGTTTCCCCCTCGTAGGTCTGCTGCCAGCCTCCGTCTTTTCTACAAATATTGTCATGGTAAATGTGGCACCAGTGTGCCTGACCTGATTCTTCCTTTAGCAGGGTCTTCAGGCGTAAAACAAGGCTTTCTGCTTGCTCTCACCCACACACTCCTATACTTGCCGTGATACCTTTTTGGTAGCACAGAGCCTTTTCACCTCTAATTATATTTCGCCCACAGGACTTCCTGATTAACTTCTCAAGAATAGTTTTACTTTGCACAACCGGTGGGGAAGAGCGAATGGAGCTGAAGGTGTCGACCCTAAAGAACTGCCAAGTAATCTGGCATTGCACGTTAATGGATTCGTCCTTCGTTGATTTTCATACGAACGAATGGTTTACCCAAAGACATTGTTAGATAGAAGATCATCATGTCCATACAGTCGTATCTCATTTTAACTGCCGCCACTATTTGTTTGTCACCCACGACATGAATCATGTGTAATCTGGATGTGTGACGCGAGAATCACGAATACGTAGCTTTAATGTTTTCCTCTGGGAACAACACCTGCAGATGTGATGTTGCAATCGCTCAACAATCATAAACCTTTTTTTCTACATACATGTATTGTGGCGTTCTTTCTGGTGTTGCACAGCGGACGACAATCAGTGTTGAAGATTCGCGTTCGAAATCTTTAGATAAAACAACTCATTGTTTGCTTTATGCACAGCATAATAACAGCATTGTTACTGCGGGATCACTTTACTTGCAATGAGTTCCCACAACGAATTAAACAGAGTAATAAAAACACATTATTAATAAAAACGAGACAATGATTTAAACTAACAAGTGCCAGTGGGTTTGGTTGGCGCCCTCTATGTCTCAAAATGAGTAAAGGTACATCGACTGGATTATTGTATGCCCCGAGTCATTTGAAACATAATAGTTTTGTTCATTCAACCACAGTTGACATAACATTCCAATGGGTTAGCCTTGCAATGCTTCCGTGCACATGGACATGTATGGAATCGAAATGCAGTCATGAGACAAATAGTATAAACTTAATTGAATAATGAGGATGGGAAACTTCAAAGGAAGCTAGATGCTTGCCGTGTTCCAACCAATCAGAATAAGTCCTTACAACGAAATATGCTAATTACATTCCAACGTCATAGACTTGTGTACTAGGCAGACCCACGAACGCGTATGCTTCACGCACCATCAGCCCATATACAAACAAAATGCGCGATGTGTCCTCATTATTTTTTGACAATCAGTGTTTGTTAGTACGCATGCGCAATGTGCATTTTACGTATTTCATTGGAAGGGTCAAATAGGTATCATTCAAAGATCAATTGCTTCCAAACCATACGTCACAAAGGGATTGACGTCCGAAACACAGAAGTTGAGTTCGTCAACTGGTCGTTATATCCTTAATGTCCGATATCACCCGGTAATAATAATAGCAAAAATTCCATTAAATCAAGTTGACGAACACTTCAGAAGTGAGTTTGCTAGTCTAATTCCCATTCATCGTAGACTTGTTTTTAAGTCGCTCGATGTTTTTTTCACGGTGATAGCTTCCAGCTCTCACATAATTTTACCTTTGCAATACTGCTTCTCTTGCAAGACACTTAGACGCGTCTGCTCTTGCGAACGTTCAACATCTCCCTCGGGAGTCTCGCGAGAGCAGTATAGTCACACGAGAACCATTTACCGTGACAGACACTAAACGACTTGTTCCCGAGTCTACATTCATCGTAAACAATGTAACATAAAGGGAAATTCCCGACCGCTGCCTGCTCTACATTCTACCGCCATCTCCCGGATAATAACACACCAATTAAGACAGAGTCGCACACCCCGGCAACTAATTGCGTTCGGCAGGCCAACTCAGTGAGACAGCAGACAGGTCACCAGCGCCTCCTGTGGTTGCCTTGGTCACGCGTTTTTTTATGAACAGCGGTCGCGGTGGACCCATTAATTGCTGTTGTCCTTTGGAGGCAAGTCTCGTTACACGCTCCTGAACGCAATACCCTCCCGTTGCAGTCATCATCAGTGTAACTGGTACGTGGCAGTATTTTAGAAAACAAACATGGAGACGTTTATGACTGCATCTCAAACACGCTTTGGTGAATCGTGAACACAACTGGGTTTAGTGGACTCAACACACTCTTCGGAAGGAATAAGGTTTATGATCTTGCCTGGATGATTATAGCGTGTTGGAAAAATCGGATGCTATTCTACATTGGTGACTACACTGCTGTTGCGAGACTGTGACGGTCCACGTCTGCATATTTACATCTAGGTAAGACCGCCTTTACATATATTGTGCCATTAAACATTTAAAGCCTCTTCGCTCAATGTATTCATATCGGTCCTTGAGTCTAAATGGAAGCGGCACAAGATTGAAGCATCGCTTGTGCTGTATTAGAAAAGCACCGTGCATATGGATAATATTTTTATCAAACGGTGAATCCATCAATTGTTTACACCGCTCTGGCATGTTTACTACTCATCCTTTGATGGCATACTCCAAAATTCACCGGATAGAAATAAATGGATCAAGGATAATACAGAAACAATAAAACCGGGAGGAATGAATGACTAAAACTAAGTGTTGCACATCAAGTGTGCCGTACTCCAAATTCACCGAGGAGAATGAAATACTTCCGGTTTACAAACAAAATCATACGTAATATAATAAATAAAGATATTAGAAGCAAATAATAACGAGCGGGTAAAATTAAACGAACCACATCCTACGCATCGTACTCCAAAATTCACCAACGAGAGATAAATGTTTAAGTTTATAGACCAAACAAAAAAATTAAAATAAGTAAATATTTACATTAAATAAATAAATAAATAAATAAATATAAACAATAAACAAACCAAACCAGCAACAAATGTAAACTGTTCCGCACCAAACGCTTGAGTAGAGTGTCGGTGGTAATTATAAGGGTGGGATGGGGTGGGGTAAATTGGGGGGGGGGGGACCAATACAGAAAAAAGAAGAAGAAGCGAATCACCTCGTCATCACCATCGTTAATGCTGAGACCCTCTGTCTGGTCCATAGGCGCCTATACGAATTGGCTGTGTTGACAGTTTCGAAATCTGCGCACATTACAACATTATAAACAAAATGCGTATTTTCACGAGCAAACATTTGTTCTGGTAGGACCTGAACAAATTAAGATGCCATCAACTCAATTAAGATGCCGAGATTATTTTGTTCTATATTTGTTCAACATATATACAACTAGAAGGGAAAATGGCCTTAGCTTTCAATCCAAACCGGACCTTCGTCAGAGGCATAAACAAGCACAAACACAAACATACCCATTTATAGCAAAACGAGGAGCAATGTACTAAGGAAAGTTATCCAGAAAAAGCGGGAAAATTGTAGCCAAGCAAATTTATTAATTGACAAACAATTGGGCGGCTGAGAACCAATCAGAGTGAGTAAGAGAACAAAGAATGGTCAGTGTGACGTATGTGATGGTCAGTGTTCAACATACATAATATATAAAAACGAAAGTCATGTTAAAGTAATGTACACAATTACAATAACAACAAAAACGGCGAATAGTTCTTAACGCTGCGGCCATTTTTGTTTAACCATCTCTCGATTGTTCTTTCATAACGGTGCGTAGGAGGCACAGCCTATAACAAAAAAAGATTGTTTTGTATATTTTATTATTGTTATTTTATATTTCTCTAGTATGTTTTTATTATTTTTTAAATTTTTATAATTATTATTATTCAATATGACAACTGTGACAACAATTAAACCATTCCGTTTCTAGGCATTTTTACACAACATTTGTTTAAGTATAACTGAAAACTGTCTATTTACTTTAATCCTACATGTGTCTGAAGATCGATTTAGTGCTAATGGTTGAACCTATGGCTTATCTGACGGTCTCTTTATTAAAAGTAGCTTCCTTGCATAACATAACAAAACAATGGGAAGTTAACTGCATTGAAGACAGGCTTGTAAAGCCGAATCTTCCCAATGTAGGTTTCTTCTGAATATCATCGCAAGTACTAAGCCACAATGGAGGCTGACTGGGCAAATGTTAAATAATTTTGGGTTGAACGAATAAAACGTGAGTAGAGAAAGACTTAAACCTCAACGTGTCGGCGCTCTACCAACTAAGCTATCTAGCCCTAATGTTGGTGATCTCCCTATTTTGTAAATTGTCTTTGTTCGGCGGCGCCAGCTAGAAATTATAGCTTAGTTATGAAGAAATACAACGTTCAGTTTGTGAGCTACGGAACGTTAGTCCGGAGATCACAGTTTTAAGTTCTGCTCTTGTAAAATTGTCTTTGTTCAACCACGAATTTAATCTGATTTGCCTCAAAATATGACATAAGTCCCTACAGCTCAGACGCCGCAAGAACATTGTATATATTAGTTCTTGCTTAAAGATCCAAGAAACCGGAAAACACACGCACACACACAAAAAACAACAACAACAACTTCACCGCACTATCCCAAAAAATGCATCCCTGTGAAGCATGTTTTTTTTCATTGTCCCTTTTCCATAGACTTCGTACACACATTTCCTTGTGGAGCACCTCAGCCAGTTTTGTTTGGTCTTTGGTCTCCATAATGATAATAAGGTCACACACACACACACAAAATAAGTAAATAAAATACAATAATCGATAAATATTTACAACCAAATGGGCAGTCTTGTAGTACAACAAATGCCGTTAACCGTGTGTTACATCACTATTTCTAACAATGTTTTTTTGACATAATAGATCGGACAAAAAAAAACCCCAGTTTTGTCGAACACAATTGATCGTAGGAAAAGTGATCAAAATCGGTCATCTGACCTAATAGTCTGATATACTGGTTCATAAGTTGCATTTCATCAGCATGACCAAGCAATTACAGTACTCGGCCCTAAACGGGATGTCAACCCAAGCTCAAACAACATGTCCAAACTCACAATTAAATACTGCATTTAGTTTTAGCAAACAATTACGCTCTGTGAGCGATTGTTAGCAAACTTACTTTTTGTACAATAAGTTTGTGATGTACAAATTCTGCTAAACAACATGAAGGAGGGAGCTAGTTACAGACAACGCGCACATTTTTGGGGGTATTTTTAACCCTTTTCAAGTTATTAGGCCTATTGTTAATAACTACTAGTTTGTTTTTTTCTAGCAAGCAAATTTGTTCTGTGCTATGCTAATAATGGTTTTCTTTCTATGAGATTGGGCACTGGTAGTCAAACCTACAGCTCGACGACTCTTTCGTGCATAGTGGGCCCCGTTACAACGTTTCCTTAGGATGATATCATATTTCCTGTACAATTTATCCTCCAGTTGCAATCAACCGTGAACATTTCGGCAGTCACGGTTCACTGCTTCGTTACAACAAAAGGCAGTTGTATTCAGCGTCATAGCCAGGGGTCTTTGAGCTTTTTGTACTGGTCGCAATTTACGTGTTTTGTTTTTGTTTTTGTTTTTAGTTTACGGACGAAGAAGACGGGGAAAGGGAATTTTATCACAACAGAAATACCTCTTGTTTTTGCTCTTCACTTTAGCAAGTGTTTTGTGTATCTCTTAAGTCAACAAAACTTATTGGATACCCACGAACAACTAACAACCTATGTCACTTTTGAGCCCGTGTCGAAATGTGTTCGTGGAACAAGCTGAATCTAAAAATGATACAATGCTTTGGATACGAATACTGAGGAAATAATTTTTTTTATCCTTTGATATCAAGAAAAATGCTGTAATTTATACAAAGGTCTCTGTGTGTTAACTATAATTACATACACTAACCAAATCATGCAGTTGCTTCGGAAATGATGATGTATTAAAAAAAAAATAATAATAACAAAAACGTAATTTGTTCTCTGGGACAGTGCATTTGTTGTTGTTGTTGTTGTTGTTGTTGTTGTTGTTGCTGTTGTTGTTGTTGTTGTTGTTGTTGTTGGTGGTGGTGGTGGTGGTGTTGTTGTTGTTGCTGTTGCTGCTGCTGTTGCTGCTGCTGCTGCTGCTGTTGCTGTTGTTGTTGTTGTTGTTGTTGTTGTTGTTGTTGTTGTTGTTGTTGTTGTTGTTGTTGTTGTTGTTGTTGTTGTTGTTGTTGTTGTTGTTGTTGTTGTTGTTGTTGTTGTTGTTTGTTTTTAAAGCAATGCTGATTGCAATCAAATTCGATTCTTCAATTAAAAAAAAATGTGTTATCCATAATATATGACTCACTTGATAATTGTATGTGTTTTTTATTTGCCAGTTTGATTACCAACAGAACAATTTACATTGACTTTACAATACAAAAATCTAACATTTATAGGTACAAAAGTACACACTAAAAGCTAAAAGTGTAAATAACAAACTCTGTGAAAATTTTAAACAGGTAAAACAATGACATAAATAGTGTATACAGTCTACCACTAAACACACAGCCCCGTGGGGTCAAAAAAGTTCAATCACCCCCCCCCCTATCCACGAAACTATCTGTCGAGAGTAAACTAGATACTCTGTGACACAATGATGCAATCTTTCCCGAATTCCACAAGGACTTATATGTAAGTCCGCACATTATACACAATTTTAAAAAAATCCCCACAACCTTTCCCGTGCCTGTTATGAAACTATCTAAGTAGTTCGTTTTTGTTTTTTGTTTTTTGTTTTTTGGGGGGAGAAGGTTAAACAAACTTTAGATGAGAGAGAGAGAGAGAGAGGGGGGGGGGGGGAGAGAGAGAGAAAGAATGAACTAGTTTTGTTCTTCACAACGTACACAAATCGTAACGCCTTTTTGTGTGTGACCATATTTTGATGTATATACGCTATGTGGTTCTTTAGACTGTGCTTGGAAATAAAATCTTCTTCTTTAATTATATTCAAACAAATTGGTGTGAGTAAAAAAAAAACACATAGCGGCTTGTTTGAAATTAAGTTTCAATTAGTACATAACATGTATATATTGTTTAAATTAACTTTGAGACAAAATTAAAACTCAATCACGCTTGAATTTTTCGACCATTACGTTTATTGATAACAATAAAGTCAATTGGGGAAATTCAAATATTGCTTACAAATAACCAGAAACGGGGGCCAGGCCTATTTGTTTTGTTACTTTATTTATTTATTCATATATTTATTTTTTTGTTAGTAACATTTAGCGACATTTTAAGTAAGCCTTTGCAACATACCTAGTTTGGGTTGCTGAATCCAAGTAGGATGGGCGCCAAGTCCTATGTTGACGTCATTGAACCTGACAAATCACATTCAAATCGACACAGAAAACCTTGCAGGCTACGGCTTTGCAGGCGACGGCTTTCCTTGCATGCAAAAGCAGACAGTATTAGAAATAGCAGTGTCAGTGTGATAGACAAAACAAGAAGGTAGTGGTAGCACTTAAAGACTAATTTCTAATATTAAAAAAAAAAAAAAAAAAAAAAAAC
>CM021539.1:2097959-2116199 GCA_010994315.2 Pisaster ochraceus | reverse complement strand
TGCTCGGAAGCATGCTGCCCCGCACATGACCTATGGAACAGAAGGATTAACACAAAGGACAGACAATTTGAACAAATATCATATGGCTGTGTTCATCGACCTGCATGTTCCCAAGTGAACATCTAATGCAAAACTGGTTTAAACATACGTCTTTTAGGCGGCGGAGAAATCTCAGGAAGAGGATGCGTAACAGCAGCCTCCCGAGTGTGGGGAGGAAAAGTGTCCCACAATCTGGGAAAATGATGGAAAGGTGAATGAGATAGTGAGTCAGTACGAGCAGAAAGATGACGGAATTTGAGCGAGTCAAGATGACGAGGATTAATGGAAATACTAGCAAATAAATTTAACATAAAAGCAATACAAATAAACATTGATTATTCTGAAGCGGTCCCTTGTCGTATAAGATAAGTGTGATACTGTGACCACTCTCTCGAGGAGTTGCGTGCAAGGCAGTAAATAGAAGCACGACATCTTCGATCGATAGTCAAGGATGAACATTTTCCCGCCCATTCGTCGAATCCAGTCAGCCCTAAATTATGTAGACGAGACTTGTTTTTTTGTCAATACTTATTTGTTACTTGCGCAGTATAACGGAGTTCTTATAGCGCTTTATGGGCGTCTCAAAGCGTTCAGTGTTGTTTTCCTGCAAGGTATGTGGTGCTACGATTTGAAGTATGAGACCTCGTTTGTCCTTTGCATAGAACCATCTAATGGTTTACAAGGTTCACGAAAATAAAACACGCCATTCTGCATAATGCTGTTTCGTAAGTTGGGATGTAACGGCTCTGATTAAACAATTCTTCTTCTTAAGGCCAGTTTTTGCAGGGTCCGTGATTTTAAAGGGAAACATAGTCAAGTAATAAACCACAAGGGAAAACGACTGGATATGTTTTACATAAATTTGGTTTGAACAAAGAACAATTGCTGGGGCGGAGAAAAATGAAATAAAAATAAAACATAATAGAGGTAATGATAACAATGTATGTAACTTTTCTGTCTCAGATTTTCTAATATCTGGCAACTAGTTTTAACCCATGGGTAACTTAGGCTAGAACCCCCGACATTCCACATTTGAGAGCTATTTTCTCTTCAGCTAATCCACCATATAATATTCATGGCTGAAGACGGGAGGCAACTCCGTTATAGCTTCCTTTTCACTTTGATTTGTTGCGTTGTACCAATTCAGTCAGGTATATTTTAGGTCTGTGGTTCTTTAGCGTTTCAATTGCAATTCATTTGTAGCAGAATAAAATTCACCTCGTGATTAGAGTAGACAATGGTCGTTTAGCGGAAGATCGACTGTACGAATAATTCCATTGGGAATGGTCTGAATGGCAATTTGCTCGTTCACGTAATGCTTGGTCACGTGCCTTGTTATACTATTTCATGAGGAGTTAATGGATATCTTGGGTTTCTTCCTTTACTTTAGTTTGTGATATAATTGAATTTGTTATAGCCGTTTTAGTTTGGAAATCCGTGTTTAAAAGGACACGTTGCTTTGGATTGGGCTTTTTGGGCTATAAAAAGGGCATTCTTTATAAATGAATGTGGCAGGAACGATGTTTTAAAAGTAGATGTTATAGTGATTCCGACAAAATGCTTCGAACTTGAGTGGTTTTCCTTTTTACAAGTCACACGTACGCCATTTCGTACGACCAAATGTGTGTTGTTTGTTTGTTGGGGGTGTTGGGGTGTCTGTTTGTTTGTTTATTGGGGTTGTTTGTTTGTTTGTTGGGGTGTTGGGTGTTTGTTTGTTGGGGCGTTGGGGTGTTTGTTTGTTTGTTTGTTTGTTTGCTTGCTTCCTTGATTGCTCGCTCGTTTGTTTGTTTGTTTATTTTGTGTTTGTTGTTTTGTTTTATTGATTGTTTTTTTGTTTGTTTTTTGTCCGTTTGTTTGTTTATACAAACTACAAACTAACTAAAACAAAAGTAAAATACACACTTGCAAACACACATACAAACATAAATTAATTAGTTATTTAAAAGTCAAAACTAAATAATTACACATACAAACAATTCAACAACAACAACCAAATAATAATACTAATAATGTGCAATTAAACTTTAATAGATATGGGCTTGTTGTTAATTTGTTCTTGAGGCAACCGTTTTACACTTAATACATCCAACAGTTTCATTCAAACTGATTGTTTGAAAAGACAACTAAGCACACTTTTTTTATCCCCATTTTTAATTTTTGTTTTGCACCAACTGTAGCCACGAGCAGATACTCTAAAACTTGATAATCCATTTGTAAAGTGCACCTTCGTCGATCAAGACACAAACCGCTGCCGCTAATGGAAGCATGAAGGAGAAATCATCATTTCACACTCTTTGCTGTGCACACTTCGCATCAAAACATTTGATTGTGTGTGTGTGTAATAGAAATAGTTTTTTTATTCTTGCGAAGCAACTTATCACACCCTAGATGTCAATATTGTTATATTTATTATTATTAATATTTTCAAAATGGGTTGTCTGAGCTTTTTTCGGTCGTACTTTTGCTTTGCTTTGTTAGAGAGAGAGAGAGAGCGGATGGACACCAATTTTTGCAATTCTTGTCATGGGCCATTTGTACAGCGACAAATATATTTGAGTAAAGAATATAACATGAAACAGTAAAGATGATTTGCACTGCGAAGTGTCACCTCCGGTGTGTTTTTTTTTGTGTAAATACATTATGACGAATAAAACACAAACTAATACACCAATTGGCGAGAAACTAACGTCTGTCTGCCTGCAAATTACAGACGATAAATTGATTCTAGTACATGGCCAAAACAACAATAAATCATGATAAAAAAAGAGTATTTTTGCCGCAGCCTGGTGTTCAGTCAGGACAAATTATGCTACCTGAGTGAAGAGAAAACTCGACTATTCTTGCTAGAACTGGCAGTTCTGTGATAAAACGACGTCTACACTTTCGGCTGAGTTCACAACGTGTTGGCATAGCTTATTGTGGTCGAGAAAAAAAGCTATCTAAAGACTGCTTGTTTAAGATGAATTATGTGCGCTATTGCGTATTCGATGTAGTTAAAATGTCACCGACAAATCAACATCCAAATCTCATTATAATGACCGTGAAGTTTTAATGGAAAAACTTTACTTGTCGGTTTTAAGACTTGAAATGCATGGACATTATAAGTGAGTATTTGTCAAAAACCTGTATCCACACTTGAATGGGGGCTTTCAGGTCTAAGTTAGGTCACTTGAAATAGAGACTTGCAATTGTCTTTCTCAATTGCATAATGGAATATGTCTATTGGAAAATGAGGGCATCGCAAATTTTAGTTGGAGCTTGGAGACCCTCATTAATACAACAAAACAATTACATGACAAATTAAATCCCCCAACCACTCCAGCCTGATTTCCAATTATATTTATTCACTTCTCTTTATCTGTCTATTTTCTGATTTACAAAACTGTTATTTATTAGTCCAAACATAATCCCGTTGTCCCTGTGCTCATTAAGTGTTCTATTCTTTTCCCCAAAGGCCAATTATCATGCCAAAAAAAAGAGAGAATTAAACAAGCAAAACAACAAAAAAGAAAGAAAAACAAAATAAAAGTGGTATTAATATTTTGTTGTTGTTTTACCTTTTCTTTTACCATAAAACTAGTATACTGACTATTAAAGATCTTGACCCAAATCTTTCTTCCTGTTCATGTTACTAGTGCTGCATTATTTTGCAGTCAAATACTCAATTAAATTAGTCTTGAAAGAATTTCAAAATAAGAAACGTCTGTGCAAAGCCGAAACTGGGTATTTACGCTGATAAAAGGCAAATAGGAAGTGATATGCCCATTTCATGGAGCGGATGTATTACATTACTGCCCCCCCCCCCTTTTATCCCTCGCAACTAATTCCTCGTTTTATGAACGAGCGAACGCAAAATGTCATCACAAATTGTCATCACAAAATGTCATCACAAAATGTCATCACAAAATGTCATCACAAAATGTTGTAGGCTTTGTCATGCAAAAGGGAACGTGAAGGCAGAAATAAGACAATATCTTACGTTGTGGCAATCCTCACCTGAAACGAAGAAGAAAGAAGAAGAGAAACACATACATAAAATATGAAATAAAACTAACTTTAGCTACCACAAAACGCGATCGTGAACGGCGCTACGAACTGACAACATACCAAACTAATAAAAACTACCAATCAAAAAAAACAAAAAACGGCGTTTAAATTTGAACGCCTTTTAAATCACCACAACACATACATTTCAGAGTGTTTTCAGCTAGTTTATTGGGGGTACACTTGATGCTTTGACCTTAATAAAAATACAATATTTAAATGTATTACTTCTTAAATTAATAAGCAATGAAATTAGAAAGGGTAGGGTTCGTGAAACCGTAATAAGAACAAACCAGACAATTTCTATTTACGTTGAAGTAACGCTTTCCAATGTTTTATAACAGTATACGTGTGTTTGTGTCACTTCGTTAAAATGGAGGTTCGTGAGCGCGCAACTCGCAAGGTTTGTGTCACTTCACGAACACTTTTGTTTCTTTCTGTTTTTTCTTTTGTTTACTCATTTTAGCTTTGTGCAACCCGTTCATGACAATGGCACAGGTTGTTTGAATAATTGTTGTAATAATGTAGGCCTGGACAATCAATGTTTAAGTTTGAAAAAAAAAAAATAAAAAATGACGATGTAGTTGAGAAAATCTCCATGATTATCTTGTTTTGAATTGAAGCAGAAAATGATTGTAGAACTCATAATTTACTCATGACCTGTATATGAAATAGAATTTTAAAAGTCTTAGACTCACCGGTCGTAAAAATATTTTCATTGACAATGTACACTTTGTTCAGGATTCAACCAAGAACTCAATCACCTTGCATGAACAATGTGAGTTAAATAGAGTTGTCAACAACGAGATACTGTTTTTGTCATTTACATGATTAGAAGTTGCTTAACAAAATATATATTTACATAAATCCTGCTTTCTCTTAGTGTAATTTTTAACGCCTTTGTACCGAAAGTTCTTTTGGTTGAACAAAGAAAACAGAAATAAAAATATTGTGGGATTTGAACTCACGATATTGACATGCCGGCGCTTTGCCAACTCGGCTATCTGTCCCTACTATTAGCAGTCTCCTTATTACGCCATTACCTTTGTCCCAATCGGTGTCCCCTGTGGTTTGTTATAAAAACAAAATGATTTCGCTTATACTTGAATTATGTGTGTATGTAAACAATGACCAAACAATGAGGGTGCTTGTTAATTTGTTTGTTTGTTTGTTGGGGTGTTTGTTTGTTTGTTTGTTTGTTTGTTTGTTTGTTTGTTTGTTTGTGTATCTTTTCCTCGATAATTCCTAGTTTCAAGTGGGAGACCCTTACTCCGTGGAAAAACTCCATTCAATTTCTTTATAATGTTATGCTATTTTTTTTTACCAACAATTTTTTGGTTTGTCTATTTTTACTATCTACTTCCAGATGTTTTGACAATTTTAATTTTGTTCAAAATTGTTCAATGATTTGTGTAAACCATGGCACCTCATGTGCACGAGTAAATGTAATTGTCGCGAAGGAAAATGCGCGGCCTTTATTAAAAAACGTACACCTGCAACGCTTATAAATCAGTTTCCTTTAATTTTGTTTTTACTGCCCAATGGATCGAGAGTTATTTGCAGAACCGAAACGATTGATTCGATGAACAGTGTTTGATTGACAAATAAAAAGATTTCACTTGTGAAGTGAATAGTGCTGACATGGAGCGGCGATGGTCAAACATCACATACAGCAATATGCACCAAAATGATACGGCATTTTGATATGGTGGACAGTCGTTAGTATGACACTATTAGGTTTGGGTAAAATTTACCCAAACCTAACTTAATGTGTCTGTATACACCCAAACGAAACAGTGCACTCCAATAGTGTCCATTAAATCTCAAAAATGACAATTGACATCCAGTGGGGGAATTTTTACTCCAACGATACAAACATGGAATTTATCATTACACATATTATAATCGGTTGAGGGTCCATGACATAAACTTGTCCTTTGAAATAAAAATAATAAGATTGAAAAATGGAGCAATTAAATAAAAACAAAAATGTCATTGTTTGTTACCGATATGCTTTATGAAATGACACATTTGCCATGGCCTCGAAACCAACGATATTCCATCGCCTACTAGCGGTAGGCTACTGACCTACACTATAACAAACTTTGGGCTGGAGTCGACTCGGATCACGGGGATGCCTGGCCCATTTTGGGGTCAGGCTGAACTGAAATTTTATATTTATTTTTTTTTTTTTTTAGCACCAATTCTGCGTCAGTTTGACCAATTTCCGCGTCACTTTGCAAAGATTCCAGGGGTCGATTTCACAAAGATAGTCATAACTAAGGACTATGTCCTAAGAGTTATTAAAAACTTAAGGCTAGTCCTAAGTCTTAACTCTTTGTGAAATCCACCCCGGGTCACTCTGATATACAAATGGGTCCGGCCGTCTGGCATCCAGAACCGGTTCGATTCTGACTCAAGACATTTTGGAATGTCGTCAACGATCTGTAGATGAATGAACATCTACTCTCATTCCATATACTGCACTCGATAAGTGGCAAGGTCGGCCGAGTGGTCTGGTGCCTCTTTTTTTCAAGTTTGCTGTTCACAGACTGTGGGTTCGATATGCAGCCTGTTTGGTCATGACGAGCGCGGGTTCGAATCCCGACGTGGATGTTATAATTACTGCGTCATTGAACAATGTACTTAACCATAAGTGATCCGTCTTTTGAAAGGGGCGTAAGCCGTGAGGTCTAATTTAGTAGGAATGCGTTGGTAGTGCTGTCGTAAGAACAAGTACGATCCAGAACCCCTACCGTGGAAAAGTACTGTTTTTCTCGGTGCTTCTGGTTCATTGCAAACACCCATGTTCACAGGTTCCTTCGGTCTTTTGGGTCAACATGACTTATTTAGCCTTTGAGGCATCCCTGGACTCGATTTCACAACGCACTAAGATTCATCAGAGGATGAGCTGTTAATATTGCCTTGGTGATTGTTATGGAGGTATACAATTTGCTAAGCTATATGCTTGATACAAAGAGGCTAAATCCATGACCAGAATTATGTTAATGATATTGATGACACACAGACATGTAGATGCGGTATCTAATTTGAGACGCATGTGCGACTCGAGTCTGCACAACTATCGACAACACGTTTCTAAAGCACAATGGCGAGATGATTATCGTAAACGATGAAATATTTAGCAGTAGGTGCAACTATATTCCCAACACAAAAATCCACTTGACTGGTTGTGATATTACTTGACTGGAAATGGCTTTGTGTGGCGTCATGGTTGAGTGCCTCACGCACAAACAAAACTGGACGTTTACAGACCACTGGTACAACATAACATTAATTCACTGTCTGCATAATAATGGTTTATGTACAAAAACATGTAAATATATTGTCATGCTTGTTCGCAAGTGATTTTCTGTGAGACAATTCTTGAGTCAAAACGTCGAGGAAAAACAAAAAATAATAAAATAAAGATAAACAAATTCACTCGAACAACGTCCAACCACCTTGCACCAGATCTTCAGGGTGATGTCTAGATTTGACGGGCGCCCGATTGGAAGGACGTTGGCTAATCAATATAAGTGTTTATCTTTATGTAGACATTCTGAGACTCTATTGGGACAGAAAAAAAAAATGAGTTCCTTGTCTAGAAAGTTTCGGTAAATCAAAAATCAATATCATACTTTTCCGATAACAACCACCCGTAATCTAGAGAAGCAGTCCCTTGCCTGACCACGGAGAGTGACCAGTTTTTACCCGGAGTAAAGACTATCCATTTAGGTTTTTACCTAACATTGATGTTTGCGATATGCCCTGTGCTTTTAGGGATTTACCTACACCAGCAAAAGAAAAAATAATGATACAAACACAACAAACTTCCACGATTCTGGAACAGCTGAAGTTGTCACTAGAGTACCAAGCCTGCCTGCTGAAAAGAGGACAGGTTCCAGACAGTAGCAAATGGTATTACACTGGAGTAATATAGAGAGCAATTATCTATCAGTTATTCGAGGCACTTTTTTGTTTAAGTACAACTGATGGAAAATGTTAAACTGCCTTGGTGCACAATTTTGTGTTCATTAAAGAGCAACCTTTTAGAGAGTCTGTGCCAAGTCATTCAGTTCGGCAGAAGGCCCTAAAGCTTCCGGTCCAGTGTTTTGACATTTCCTGATTCGAACTCAGAAGGCGAAATAATTGTTTCCCGTTGTTTTGCCTTACAATTCTAAGGTCGCGTCGGTGTTTGTTAAAAACACTGGGCCAGAAACTGACGGACAACCTCAGGAATTTGGACAGAACTCCCCACCCCCCTCTTTCCGATATGGCTTTTAAGGACCACTTATACATACAAACTTCTTTTCAGGCGGGTTTCGGTGAAGCACAGACGTACGCGACATCTGTTCGGTTAAACGGGAATAAGTATTTTCGGCACAAAACAAACAATTAAAGCAAAGGACTTTCATGGGACAGTCAGGTTGCATGCAATCGAAATTATAATAATAAAACGATTAATAACAATCAAACGCAAAACGTACACATTAACAACAGCAACAACAACAACAACAACAACAACAACAACAACAATCTTATACAAATTACAAATACATAAATACATAAGAAGAAACAAGAAAATGAATCACATTTAGAAAAATGACCCACACATTTTCGATTGCTACACATTTTCGACTGCCGTAAAGCCCAGAGGCGAGGTGCACTGATTGACGCGTAAGGACGTCAGGAAGCTTGACTGGCGAAAGATACCTCTTTTAACGTCACCAAGGTGACCTCTTCATGTTACTCCACTGCAATTAGGCATCAAGAAAGGAAGTCTTAGTGTACTAGTCTTCGTGCTGCATTCCTATTTGGCCGCCGGCCAACTCAGCTTCTCACCTAATGAGCTTGTTGGCATTTAACTTGTCAAGAAAAAGGATCTGGAATGGAAAACAACACAATAGGCGAATAGCTTTGTTGAAAACTTACTGTTTTTGCATTTGCGCTGCATATGTAATCCATTAGAACTATACAGTCACAAATGATCTGCAGCGGTGTTTGTCACGTTAAACAATTTCTGAAAAGTTAAACGAAAACGGTCTCAATGATCAGACGACTCCGCAATTCTCTCCGTGGACAACACAATTGAACGTAATAAAACGTACCATTATATCGAAGTTCATATCTCGCACAATTTATACCAAGTTTGCATGTCATATCAGCCATTAGAAACTGCATCAAAATGCGTTGATATCGTGACTATATAATTGGGAAAAGGTAAACGAAACCGGCCTCATTAATCTGACATTCGTAATTCTCTCCGTGGACACCACAAGTGAACGTAACAAAACGTACCATTGTATCCAAGTTTATAACTCGTATAATCTATACTAAGTTTGCATTTTATATTATCCATTAGAAACTGTATAAAAACGATCTGCAGCTCTGATATCGTGACTATGTTATTGGGAAAAGGTAAACGAAACCGGTCTCGTCAATCTTAGGTCCACAATTCTCTCAGCGGCGAATGGTACAAGTAAAACAATTACAACGTTACGGTAGTTTTAACGCGAACAATAACTGATGATGTCACCTGGTACACTTCGTGGTCCAGGCTTATGAGAAAGCACTGAGTATACTGTACCTGTCACAATATGGTATAGGGCAAGAGACAAACATAACCAATTTTATCCTTATTGAAAATATTTCATCTATTAAAGACAAAGCTGGCTATTGGACCGTTTGTAGGTATAGGCCTATACAACAAAACTAAAGTGTGAGAATTTTATTTCAAAAGGTGGTAACGTTTAAAGAGACTGCCGAAAATCTAGACCGGTTTATGTCTACGCAGGAAGAATAATCCGTAATTATTAGAATATGAGAAACGCTTCATGCAGACAGGGTTTCTCAGATTGAAACAAATCCCTTTCTCCAAAACAAAGTAGTTCCTTTGAAGAGAATTATTTTCTAACATGTTATACGCTGCTGACCAAGTAAGTTTTAAAGTCATATGTTTTTGGAGTAATTACCAAAGCCAAACCCCACCCTTTAAACATGCCCTTTACTAGAAACACTTCCCTGCTAAAAGATCCAAATATCGTATAATCAGTTCACATGCACTACAGGCAACTGCCCAACCAGACAGTTTCACTTGGGAGCAAGCGAGGGGAACAAAAAGGGGGGCGCTATTGAATCATTTTTTACTGTTATTTTTATTTTTATTACACATTTTAATTTTGGACAGAAGAGGGGTGGTCGGGCAAGGGTTCCGAAGGATGCCGCCCCTCCCCCCACCCCCGGTTTAGCAACAGCACTGTTTACAGTAATCCATTTTGCACAAAATAAATTATATTATGTTGTAGGGATAAAAACACTTTCAAGGATGTGTGGAAACAGAAATGTCATTTGCTTGAATGGTTTGGGGGCTATGTATCGATCCATCCATTTCTTATATTTATTTATTTTTGCCTTTTGTTTTCGGTTTTGTTTTCCTTCTTTCTTTTTTAGATTTCATTTCGGAGCGGGAAAAGGGTTTACAGTAACTCTATTTTATTAAATCACACTTTGTTGTAAGAAACATCTTTCAAGTTTGTGCGGAAACAGAAATGCATTCGCTTGAATGGTTTGTACACAGTCATGTTTAATTTAATACAAGCGCTTTCGAGTAGTAAGGTTCTCTAGAAGCTACCGAAAACACATTTCAAGGTCACCTGTGAAAATAGTTACAAAACTGTACGTGCTTACTTGGTCAACTAGTGTCAGCCAATGATTTGTCCAGCTTACAACATGCTTTTTGTTTATGCTTACCTTGCCCAAATCATCACATCCTTCACCCCCTACACTAACGTCACACGTAGCTACTGTGTGTTTGGTTTTTAAAAAGACGGTTGATTTTTTTATCTCAAACAGGCACACACCTTTTTTTTGTGAGACTGATATCGTTCACTTTAAATAATTTTATTAAGTTTGTTTTAATCTTTGGACGATACACATTTTCTTTTAAACATGACGGGTCAAGACAAAAGTTTACCACCCCCTCAAAAAATAAAATAGTTAACAATTAAAATAATAAAATAAAATTAAATAAAATAAAACAACTACTACGACTACTACTACTACTACCACTAAATAAATAATGAAATAGTATACAAAATAAACAAATACTAATAGAACTGTCAGATAACACAAATCATTAAAACATATTAAATGCAGTAGTTACCGGTTTAAGCTGCAAAGCTTAAGGAAACGCAAATTAAAACCAGAATTGTATACGACTTGGGTCTAACATCCTCAACCAAACCCCGAAACAGGCAACCAGAGAGGGTTAGCGATTAATCAATAAAACAGGGCACGAATGAAACAAGAGAAGAAAGAAGAAGAAAAAAAAAACATCTAGAGTACCCCTTCAGTGACAATGAAGTTAATCATGAATTTATATTTTATATATATATATCTCAGAGCAAGTGATAACAGGTCAAAATTCAAAGAAGATTACAATTGTTTGGAATTGAGCTGAAATGGAAGTTCTCGTGACGCATGAAAGAACACGTTAAGGCCCGGTTGCTATACACGTAACGTGCTTTGGTTTTCGTAAAGTAATGCGAAGACTTCAGGAATCTACAAATACTTCAACAGTGCCCACTTTTAGTTGTGAGCGTATTGTTGTTCAAAAACAATAGTAAATGGCCTGATGTTTCGACCCAAGCAGAATTTTTCTCGAAGGCTTATTGTTAGCCTTTGTTGCTTTACCATACAGGTCTTTTTGATTAGTAAGAAATTTGATGCAGCTATCTAATTATTCTCTTTTTTTTCTGAGCATTTTATTTATTTATTCATAATTATTTTTTGGGGAAATAATTAATCTCTCATTAAGACAACATAAAAAAAAGGAAAGCACTGTAGAGCTAACGTATGTAAATACTAATATACAAATCAATAAATCGTATAGATGTAAATGCAAAGAAGTCTCTTCGTTTTGCCGAAACAACAACTATTTGCATTAAATGTATCTATACAATCATTATGTTTTTATCTTTAAAGAATATCGTGCGACGGACAGTGCACTAAACACATGTAACATGCAATTGTTCGTACACGGATGACAGACCGGAATAAATGTGTGGATCCTGACTTTAACTCGATTTCAACTGTTCATATTAACCAAATCGTGTACCACTGGCAGATTTGTTCGTGCAATACTTAAAACGAAATATTGTAATTTTTCCTGAATCTATAACACCTACCTTGTAAAATGTACTAACTAAAAATATGTCGGGTCAAATCTTCCGAGAATCGGGACAGCACCATGAAATCATGCACACTTACACATGTAAACATTTTCACTGAAAAAAAAAACTAAAATGATTTAGGAGATAAATGTGCTATAAGCAGTCATAGCAACCATGTTATTTGTAGAGCAATTTAGAGCATGACCCATTTCTACGAATACTATTTGTCCTTGCTTAGCAAATTGTTGAGTCTTTCGACCTTAGTTATATATCATCATAACAAGGTCATCAAAATGGGCCAGCACATTCCATAATGCATCTGAGAACCCGAATTTCATTGTTGGTTCTCTGAAATATTCGTGGATATTTGTTGTTGTTGTAACTAATGTCATTCCGGTTGAGCAGACTGGGGGAGAGAGCTCATTGAATATTATTTGGACTATAATGACGCAGGTTGACTTCATCATCACCAAGTGGGCTCTCTCCCATGTGCCGTTATCAATAGTATCGATTAACCATCCACCAGAAGATGATTTGAAGGTTGATAACAATTATGTCTTACCATGGGAACAGAATACAACGCCAGCACAAAATAGAATAGACATATATTTGCGTTTAGACCCACTGACGTTAAAGCATGCCATGCTGACGTGAACAGTATTACAGAAGCCATTTTCTACACGCAGGAATGGCCTCCGCGTTGGAAAACAGTGCTAGGACCAAACGCCAGGCGTTGCCACGACAACGGCTGATCAACAGGTTGTACCTGATCTTTTGTTGTCATGGTGACCGAAGACTTGGCAAGAGTTGCTAGGGATGAGGTAGAGTATACCACTGCTAGCATGTTTTGGGCTGGTGGAAAAAAGGTTAATGCAGTTACCACACTGTAGCTAGTCAATAAACAGTCCCTTTGTAGAACCAATGGTGTTTAACTGTATTCTCTATTGAGTTGAGCTATTTTTAGAGAAGGCCTCTGGGTTTAGAGGAGGGTAAATTAAGTGCCAGGGTGCAGTTTACAGACTGTTTCTACAGTGTGCTGTGTATGTACATGAAAACGCAATCTGCGTGATTGTGTGGCTGTGTTTTATAATACGCAAGGTCTGAAATTAGTCAAGATTTCAAAAATGCTATTAACCTGTACATACATGTAAATATAGTGGCAACTAAACTGGTGTTGTTTTAAGGTTTTATTGTTGGTGTTGTTGGTCTCGTTGTTGATGTTCTTGTTCTTCTTGTCGTGTCCGTTGCTGTTCTTGTTCTTGTTGTTGTTGTTTTCGCCGTTGATGCCCCTTTTCCCTTTGTTTTATGTTCTTGTTATTTGTATGAACTCATAAAGGTCAACTGAACACCAATATGAAAATAATTTAGACCAGATAAAACAAGTTAAGTTGCGATCCTATAATAAATGTAAAAAAAAATAATTCTGGATAAATATACATTTTGAAATGTATGTACTATTCGTCAATGATTAAAGTAGACAAACGGCATAGACTCAGTGCTAAAGTTTACCAAACAAAACATAATGTTGTTGGTAATTTATCTACGTAATCAAAACAAACTGTTTTATTTGTACTTTTTTGGTACTTTTTGCGAGAACATGTAGGCTCGCAGCTGCTTGTTGCGATCTTGTAAAATGATATTAGCCTAAAAAGCACTTAAAACACCCCTTCCCATTATTCATAGAACTGTGAGGTGTACTTTACGCGTTAGAGCCGTTACTAATGGACACATGTATATATTTGCCAATTGTATAAATACTGAGACGGACTTCAAACGTCGATTTAACGGACTAGTATAAAGTAAAGCTCAGTTGATGCCCGAATCAGCCTGTTTACGTCTCAACGAGAGACAAATGTCAGCCATAGAGGAAGTTCAACCAGCGAAATGCGCAAATCCACTCAAAAAGGCAATTCGTTGGTTTGTTATGTAATTAAGGCTGGGAACTTTAATTGTTACCGTTGCAAGCGTCGCTCATCAGATATTGTAGAGCCTGTACGGTAATTGCACTATCCACTCTCCATACCTGTGACACTGGCCTTCCGTAATAATATTTAAACAAGTTGTTTTGAGGTATGTTCCGTGTTTACTATTAGTATAGTTTTTCCCGTCTCTGAAGAACGATCCAGTTTTATTAGCCCTATTATAGTGGCCTATTAATTAACAAACACAATTTTTCAGCCAGAAATTAGACAAAGTTAATCATGAGAGATAATGTTTAAATAAAAGGTTAACACCAGCTATGAAACTAATATAGGGCGTGCAATTAAGACCGCACAAAAACAGGTAGTTGCCAGAAACCTTAATGGTTGCAATTACGATATTAAAATGATTATCTGTGCATGAGACGGGAGCAGTAAAAAATCTCTTTCGCCAGGCGTTTTGTTTTTCCTCCATGGTGATGTTTGCTGTTCTTTCAGTTTTGTTTTCTTTTTCACAAACCACCCTCTCCCTCCCCATAGGGCCGCCCTTTGAGCCAGTTCACGCCAGCCCGCATCGAACCTAATGGTTTTTTAACATTCTGCAGATTATTATCAAAATCACACCCCTCGTTGCATCTCCATTTCCCGCTATTCTTTTCCTTCCTCCATTATCATATTATAATCATTAAAGGCAAAGTATACCTTTGGTTTTTGGAACCATTCGATTGGTTTAATACAATAACACTAAGCATAAATTTCCTTTCAAAAGGTGGTAGTGTTTTTCGCAGAAAATCTGGAGCGGTTATGTCCACACAGGAAGAATAATCCGTAATTGCAATACACAGCCTAACAAACGTTTCATGCAGAAATATTTCTCAAATTGTGGAATCCATTTCTTTGAAAAACACATTCCTTAGGAGGGAGTCAATTCTCAAAATTGTGTTCATTGTCAATAGCTGCAATGCTTCTTTGCAATATTAAGTCTTTTAGGTCACAAATTGTTTAATTAATGACCGAAGGTATATACCCTCCCATTGAGTTAGAATGTGATTTGTTTTGTGTTTTTACAACGTTTTCCAGATTCATCCGGGCACGTAGTTTTGACTAAGGACGATTCAGTAGCGTATTCTCTATACAGTATGTGTTAAATGTATCGTTTTCAATGGAACAAATAAATAACCACATACAAAATAATAATCATCGTATAATAATAATCGTCATCATCAATGAAAGTCCTGTTGAGTCAGTTCACGAAATAATTCAAACCCACACATTATTTAGTTTGTCATGGCAACTTTTCTCTTTTAGAAAAATTAGTACAAGTTTATGTTTTTTTAATCGGTATTATAATACTGAAGGGGTGTTGTTACTTCTCGTTGTCATGTTGTAATTTATTATAATGTTCACATAATGAGATTCGAGCAGAGCTTGCAGATTGGATGACAGATGGCGAATCATAGAGGCGAATCATTTACATCATAATCTGAGAAATAAAGGAGATATTTGTATAAACTGTTTTTGATATTGACATATTGCACCATTGTCACACGAGGCTATTCTTTGCAACGCTCGCCATGTTGGGAGTTGAGTTGCACGTGCAACTATTTTAATGGTAAGCGTGTATACACCGCATCGCCATTGACACTACACCGTATAACATTAACTTTCAAAATGGAGACACCGAAATAATGACGTCAAGTGAAACGGGGCAATACGTTTGGGTTTTGGCTTTGACCTACGCCAAGTATTCTCATTTTGCTTCGCAGTCAAATGGTTCAGTGACCAATCATGCATGACATTTGATACAACTCCTACGTGCCGCACTCGGTTTATCAATGATTCATAACGCATTTAGTTGTGCGTTCCCAACAAGATGATTTAACATCGCTATTCAAGATGGCCATCTATACAGATACTGTGTGACATGAAGTGGGAACTGTATATCGAGACACGCGGAAGCTTGTTTCATTTAATTCAGTAAAAACAATCGAGAGAACATAAACAAGTGAAGGTCTTTTGCTTGGTGGCCTTGATAATATTATAACTGAAAAAAAAAATGCTTTTGCAAAATACCATCCAACCAAAATGGATCTCGGTAGAACTGCAAAAACTAATAGTTGCCTCACAGTTCGACTCCACCATACTCAAAGAAAAACATTACAATCAACAACTCACACAGGCACATTAGTAATTTAATATTTGCTACCTTATGGAAACCGAGGACAAAACAAACCAGGGACAAACGAAAGGTCTCTATAAGGGATTTATTTAAGACCAGAGTACGCTAAAAGACATTTTGTTTACAAAGGATAAAAGAGAATAGAGGGACAAAGGAAGGAACATGTCTTAACAGTGATGTAAAAACATTAATGAATGTGCACTGTGTGTGTCGTGCTGTCAATTAGCATGACTTTGAGAGACCCTTCTAGAACAGAAACTAGAGGCCATTACTACACCTTTTTTTTATAGGCCTAAAGGTTTTTTTCTTTTCTTTTTTCTTATCTGTCCTGTATTTTTGGCACCAGACTCTAACCAAGTATTCCACTTATTTTGTTTCTGTTCAGCTTGCTGCAAATTTATTGCTGTTCGCATGTTCCATGCTCATCGGATGTATCTTGTTTTTAATGGCGGATAGAAAGCAGAGGAAGGCATTCATCGAGACCAAAGCCGCCTTAGAAATCAAACTGACACTACAGGAGCAGAGTACACAGCAGGTAAGTTCTGCAAAGAAGATTATACAAACCCCTTGCGCATGACATCACAAGCTTAAACAGCGCCCTCCATGAGATCAAATGAAAATAAAAAACCCGTTTTGAGATGGACACGATGGTATTACACTAATAACAATGTGGTTCACATCTATGTTCCGACACATCTTTGTTCTAAAACCCCATGAAACGACAACCCGTTCCAACACCCTTATGTTCAGACATACCGTTCCGACACCCCTATGTACCGACAACCCCATGTTCCGACACCCCTATTTCCGACACTCCTATGTTCCGACACTCCTATGTTCCGACACTCCTAGTGCATCTTCCTATTTCTAACTTACCCTAACCTATCATTAGCAGTAAACTACGAGGGGGGAGGGTCGGAAAATCTAGGGTTGTAAGAACAAAGGAGTGTTTTTGTTTTGTTTTTTGTTTTTGTTTTTACTCCCCCTCCCCCTGTGCAACACTTTAAAGAAAAGCTAATACTGACCTCGAATATTTGTGTTTGAAAACTGAAAAGATCGGTCCGAGAATCTTTAAGTTTGATGTTTGTTATTTTTGTATGTTTTATTATTATTATTTTTTTATAGTAGATTCGAGATCAAAAACACAATATGATAGAATCGAATGGGATTAGGGTTTGTATATTTAGCACAAAAAAGAACAATTTGTGTGTCGGAAAGAAAATGGGAAAATACGTAAATGTAAAAGGAAGAGTAAAATCCTTCGTCACACCTTACCATATAGAGAAAAAGCTTCCATTAAGGCCCTTTTCCATAGTAAGGTTTAAAGGCATACAAGCTTTATGGAAATTTATGATTTTGTGGAATACCTTGTTTTCCTTTCACACCATAAATTACACACACACAAATAAATAAATAAACACAAACCTCCCATGCCTGCTTTCACGTAAATGGGAACCAAGTCCACGAGGTCACCCAACGGACCGAGTCACGACTCTTTATTTACCTCCAACGTGAATGTAATTTCCTTTGGCATTTTCCCCCTTCTTCTTTTTATTTTTTATTTTTGTATTTCAGTCATTTCTTGGTATTTCAAGGAGTCTTATTCATTTAGAATGGCTTTTCTTGTTATTACTAAAGGACCGGAAATTAAAAACAGCGCGGACGAATTGAAGCATACTTTTACCGCACTCTGTATAATGACTCAAAATCAAAAACGTGCACGTGCCACAGGGAACTTTATACCTTTTGCATATCATTGGTTCATACACCTACATACAGAATAACGAACTAGTCTGGACACTGCCTCTCTGCAATGAATTTGATTCAATCGATCATCCTAAACATGATCGTTTACTTAACGTGAATTTTCATTAAAGGGTGGTTT
>CM021539.1:2020139-2036748 GCA_010994315.2 Pisaster ochraceus | reverse complement strand
ACCTACTTCATCTCCCTGTGCTAAGTGTCTCACCCCTTCGTTATACACAATTCCTACCGCAACAGCTCCTTGCACTACATGAATTAACAAGTGATGCTTAAGCTTGTTTGGTGCACCACTCCAAAATATTGATGAACAGTAAACACCCAAATGGCAAACATTGACAAAACTTTGACAAGGGCTCTCCATTACTGAAAGGAGTTTGGACTGATAATGAAGCCCCTCAACGTTATTAAAGAGGGCAAACAACGTTCCCACTTGTGTTAATAGAGACGTATAGTGACGAGATCGATCCGCACCTTTGTTGTTTTGGTCAGTGGGTGTGGGCAGTAGCGAAATCAGCGGGGGGAGGGTGGCTTGGTCCTCTGCTCAGAGACACTTACACCCCCTCCCTCATGAAATCAAATAAAAGAGAAAAACATAAAATCAATTAGAATACAATCATATGCCAATTAACCATACTTTTATTCAAATCGATCTTTGAATTTTATAACCCCAAACGAGATGATAGAATATAGAATGAAACTTGTGTGCGAGCGGATTTTGCCAAACAAGTTGTTAGTTGCAGGCGTGCTTTACAAAGATACTTGCTCCAATAGTTTGGGTCTTCGTTCAGCAAACCAACATCTTCTGACTGAACCGAGATCCAATCGCTCCTGGGGAGATATATATTTTCGTATTGCTGCCCCTCGTCTTTGGAACAGCCTTCCTCACAACATTTTGCTCTGTTTCATCTCTTACCTATATCACAACTTCTCTCAGTTGCCTACACCGGAACAGTTTAATTAGCGCATTTTAGTTTTGTTTCCGTCCTGTAAATTGTTTTAATCATCGCGACCGCCTTCTCGTTTGGTGGATTCTAGAGCAAGAACTTGCTTTACGTGTGTGGTTATGTTGCGCTCTTCAAGTTATTGTTATGTTATAATCATTACCCGATGGTGTTATTAGCGGGTTCTAAAAAACCAGACCATCAGCTCCACAGTGCATGAGTTCATCAACTAAAACATACAATTGACATTATGACAGTTTGACGCTCCTTTAAATTTTCAATTTCTGCAAGCTGACTTTTTTTATAGAGTACTAATTAATACCTCAGTTTTTACAGTCATAATTATTAGCTGATGTGAGGTCACATGACCACGTGTATGGATCGGCTGGTAAAGCGCCACTTTATTGTCAGATTACAAGCCGTGCTATTTAAGGACCAGGGCGCGGTCCTTACCGGCACGCCAAGTTATTGATTAGTTTGTGGCATGAAGTGACTGTTGGTCCATTTGGGTAATTAATGTGGCCTTGATTGTATGTAATCGATATACCCTCATTCTCACTGATACTTTATTAAGGTTTGCTTAACAGCTTAGAAATGATAAGTGTAGCACTTTCACTACAATAATGATCACTGATAGTCGTTTTGAGATAACATCATGGTGAACGCGATGGCACTATTTAGGGCTTGGGAATTTGTTTGTAACGCATAAACCATTAGTTCACGCCTACAGTGTCCTACATTATCTGAGAAGGGCTAACTGTACTGTTAGTGGCTCATAGCTAATACTAAGTTGTAAACCAAAGCTAGCTCTACAAGGCAGATAGAGAATAGACGGGGCGGAATTTGGTATGTTATTTTATTAATTTGGGTAAAGTTGTGTTTTATTGGTGTATAATTTGTTTATTTAAAGACAAAGTTTACAACAGCTTTAGTTCAAACGACTCAAATGACAAAAATATAATTACTTATAAACAAACAAATGAACACCCCAACTAACGAAACAAGCAATCAAACAAACAAACAAACAAACACTGCCGACCAAAAAGTTCAATTGTATAAATTCATGATAAAAAGTAATCATTAAATACAGCTTTGTGGCAAAACTTGCTGGGAAAAAGTTAAATTAGAACATTTACATAAAAACACAAATGTTACATGATTTTGACGAGTTGTGGAATGGTAGATTTCCTGTATCTATCTGTATTGCATTTATCTAAGTTTAAACCAGACGTGTTGCGTAACACTATGAATTAAGATAAATCAACTTTACCGCACTTTACCGCTTTACAGCATGATCACGTGACAATCAATCCGCAGCCACTGATATTCGGATACCGCCTTATTCTGTATTATTTCCATTATTTCGCAGGTTTCTTCTGAATAACTGTAGCATTACGACACAATGACGTCATTTTACGCCCAGTTGCCCCGTCTTCCGCCCAGAAAGGCACCCAAAGCAACCCCTCTAATAGACACTAACTCAGAAGCGCGCTTTTCGGCGCCGCCCCTTGATCTGTCCTTCAAACACATCGGCAGCCTGGCAATTGACATATCAGCATGGAGCGATGAACCACGTGCCAACTCCAAACGTCTGCGTAAGACCAAGGACGACAAGTACGCATGCGTATCACTCAAGTTGAACAACAACCTGATCCGTGTGTGGAAAGGGTTTGAGACGTTTGTGACGTCACTGATAGACGAACCAACGGAACTGAACTGGCTTGACATGTCTTTTAACTACATTGACACTGTCGATGACGTCATTTTGAAATACCCGAACTTAAAGATTCTGTATCTTCATGGTAACAGCATTGAGAACTTGAAGGAACTGGATAAGCTAGCCGGCCTACCCAAACTGATGAGCTTGACTCTTCACGGGAACCCAGTCGACAGTGAAAAGGGTTACCGTCATTATGTACTAAATAAGATCCCTCAATTGAGGGCGCTAGACTTCAGCCGCGTGACGAAAGCAGAGCGTGAAACGGCCAAGACGATGGTGAGCTTGATGGGCTTTGGGAGGAAACGGGAGAAACGACGGAAAAGACCGCAGACATACTTCTGAAGATATTTAATAAAATAAAGGAAGTTTGAACTGAAATGAGGTGATTGTGACAGGATATTCTCCCCCCCCCCCTGAGCTTGTGACCCCCATATAAGGCGAGTTGTGTAGAAATTTCGTCTGGTAGTGCCCTCTACTTGAGCACACACAAACCGGGGCACAAAATGACACTATATCCGATTCGGCTTTGACTACTGCTACGACTTTTGCTAAGTGATGTTTCCACGCATGATGAAGCTTTAATCCAGCCGTAGCCGTAGCCATAGCCGTAGCCGTAGCCATAGCCGTTGCCGTAGCTGGTCGTTGCCCGACGTCATTTCCTTCCGAGGTCACACTCACTTCATTGACACTGGTTCAAGCAACTTCCATTGCGCGTTCGATCGTACACTCAACACAATTATGAGTTTACACTTTTTAATGTCGCGATATTATCAACAACAACAAAACAGTAGAAAATGGTGAACTGCTTTGCATGCAGGCATGCTAGTGAAAGTCACAAGTGCACTCCGATTTATTTTCGGTTCCGGGGTAGAAACATGCTGATTATGATCACTGTTTGTGTGTATCGGACGGCGTGAACCAGTCTCTAGGGTTGCAGCTTGGGAACGTTGTCATTCGGAGAGATGGCCACCATTTTGAGTTTGAAATTAATGAAAGTAAAACTTTCTTATGATAATATTACTATAGTGCCTTTTCGACAATAAACAATAATTTAATCTGATGTTATTGGAAGTAGGAAGGCGTGGACTAGATGTCGCTAGATCACTATAGGTAAAAAGATCAAGAAGGCATTATTACTACACTCTAAAAACTCCTGGATCAGAATTTACCCGAATTCCGGGTCCCAGTTGGACTGATCTAGTCAATTGTATCATGTTTGGTACTGGAAGTTTAACTACATCTGCAGGAAAAGCCTTTCTAAAGAAGACGTTTAATAATTCCCTAAATTGGGTGGTGGAAGAACTTACTTAAAATTAAGTACAGCTTCGAAAACATCACCTCGTACAGTTGCTCGTGTAGTGGGTTGCATTTACATTGAAAGACATTCCAGTTGAAGGCGCACTTGCCTTCGGGCTGGGCGATTTGGGCTATAAAAGGCGTTTATTTTTAAATGAATGGTTGGAGATAAATTGTTCAAGTAGAATATTATGATTCACATACATATCCCTTGAAATTGTATGGTTCTCATGTAATTTCATGACAGGGATAAGGAAGCATTCCAAACTGCAAAATCTTGAGAGATGTGAAGGCAATGTGCTCCTACAATTCATGATGATATATACGTGTTTTATGCTGTGTGAAATCCACAGCAATCTTGGGGTGCCTAAAACACTTAATCATTATTTGAGATTGTATAAATTATTTGTATTGTGTAATAGATTGTACTTATTACTACAACTGTTTTCCTATGTACAGACGATTATTTACAAGCAGACCATGCATAAATCAAAGTAATGAATTACACACAAAATAAACAAACCACATCCACATCTGATTATTATTTGGGGTTCAAAGGATGCAATGCAAAAGTCAACACGTTTGTTTACAACACCCGCAATAGTCAGACTAAACATCGTTGCCATTGTTGATTATTCAATCGAACCAGACAGATGCACTTACCAATTCCATTGTCATGTACGTTTGGTTTGGCTCAACACAAAACGTCAATTTAAGCATAAAAATGGGGTGCTTACTAGAAGAAGGTTACCAACCAAAGTACTATTTCGCACTACCATCTGTGACTGGTTCCCCACAAACGTTTGCTCAGAAAAAAAGTGTTAAGCAAAATGTTCTGAAAATGACTACTTGTCCCCAGCAAATTCACTTTCAACCCAGTAATGTTGGGAAACCAGAAACAATTTTATAGTCAATGCATACCGGTTATGCATAGACTGGTACCGTGTGGTACAGTTTGGTACATTGTGTGTACAGTAAATGCCAGTTTCATAAAGCCTGTATAGCATACGTTTTTGACGAGCAACCCTTAGTATAATTTGTATTCCATATACTACTGCTTTACCGTGTAAGCAAAGGAGAAGGCATAATAACTTGCTGACAATTCTTAAAAGAAGACGAATGGCACAGCAATACGAGTCCTGACCAGTGAACGTACACACACTCCGGTGTCGATTCGTCTTGATCGTTTATGAACCTTTCCCATCGTGCGTGTTTTCCCAACAATATTTTACTTTACCTACAGCATGCTCAACATAACTTGAACGACAACAAAATATTGTAACAAAATTGGTACAGTGCCATAATTTCCAGAGGTGAAAAGTTTCCCATAAGACATCTGCCCTTTTTATCAGACCTTTTGGTACCTCTGATACGGATATTGTAAAGTAACTGTTTACTAATAATTTGTGTATGACTTTTCGAGTTCAATTATTTAAGAACTGCGCAGTATGCAATGGCGAATATGGGGAGTTATTTCAACACCGAGTTAATGAACTTTTGAAACATGAAATAGTAGCTGTGCAGGTCATTATCGACTCATGAAACAGCCACAAAGAGACTGACACCAGAACCAAAGCGCCGTTACAAGGGCCAGTGATTGAACGATGTACTTTGTGGGCGTTGCCATGGTGCCCGATGTAATTTAAATTAATCATTAACCCACGAAATTCAAGATAAATCAATCTCATGAAAATTGTCAGTTTGTAAAGTGCGTTGCGTGTGAACGATATGTAGAACAAATCCTCACGTTGGTCTTTCAACTTGCCCTGCGAGACTCTCGACCACTCTACTGGCGGGCCGGTGAACCCCAGACAGACACCCCAAAGGTACGTAGTTTCCTCAATATCTTCAAATGTATGATTTGTTACTAGATTTGTAGATTTGTTTACCCATGGTATGCGCAAACAGTTACAACGGTTTCGATTGAGGCACTGAATTTATTCCACACATAATTATAACAGTACATGGTAAATTTATTCCAAACAAACAACAACATATCTGAATACATACATTGGCGTGTGACCGGAAGAATAGGGACGCAACAAAAAGCAACCGGAGAAAGATCGTAAAAAAAAGTGTTAATGCCCAACATTCGCATACAATTTGACGGTTCGGAATGATAGAGTCAAATCTCCCAAAGACCCTTTCTTTGTGGGGAAATTGTCAATTCGCCATACCTTACCAATTATTAACTTGTTTTTGCGCATAGCCTACGTCATCTTTTTTGCAGAAACTCGTCAGCATTTCCTAGACAGAGCTATGGGGGTTTCAAATTTGCATGGGCGGCATAATCCACTGGCGATAAACCTGTGCTATATTTCATACAAGGGTCGAAATTTACGATAGAGAAAGTGCTCCAGACGACCTTTTTTGTGTGTGTGTGTGGGAACATTTTTTACTGGTTTTCTGCCACTTATAGGTCATTATGTAGGAGGATTACATTCTGCATGGGAAAGGGAAAACATGTCTTTCGGAGGTTGTTCTAGCAACAACATTTGATGTTATTTTATTTTATTTTGTTTTTTTTATTTGTTTTGGCCAGGAGTCAATTTAATTATATCGGCCTTTTGTTACTAAAGAAGGATACTTTGTGTGCCCGGAAAGGGGGGGGGGGTAGATCATTGTGTCCATCATACGGGCATCACAGCGATTATTGTAGTGCAATGAAGAGTAATAGACGTCATACATCAATTAATTATGGGTAAAACCAAATAATCTCCATTAAATCATATTTTACTTTACAACTTTGGTGAAGCTGAACAAGCAGCGAAAACACTAACTATCAGTAGTATCGTTATTCACCTGGTACGGAATAGGCAAAGACACACGCGAAAAAAATAGAAGCACACGGATTATTCCTATAAGGCTTTAAAATCAAGTCTAAGCTACCAAAAACTCTTTGAAATTTAGTTTCAAACGTATGCTTAAAATCATAAAACTAACTCTGATCAAACCCTTTTTTATACCTATTTTAAAGAACAGTTTGGACACTCCGTTCAATTCATTCTACCGTTTTCTGAACTCATTCGTCATACGAAAAGCACACTGTCGGCATAAAGAGTGAGGCAAAATCAAACGAAAATATGTAAACATGTGAAAAGCAAAACCTAGTTCTCTAAGAACAAATCTACATATAGCTAGTAGATATACACATGGTGTTGTATACCGCAAACCGAATATACATTGATACCTCACCATGCAAAGCCTCAAAAAGTTTAAAACATTATAAAAAGCAAAAGTGATGATCATTGTTCTACACTCTGAAAAAAAACGGGTCAGAATTGATCCAGAGTCTGGATTCCGGGCGGCTATTTCGGGATTTTAACCCAGTTTTAGCGTCAGTTTTATCCATTGTGGGTCCTTTATTCCGGGTCATTCTAGCCAATAATTGGCTCAGGCATACGGAACCTTGATCCAGGTCAGTTACACTGCAAAAATCCGGGAGTTAAAATTGACATTATTGGGATCAAAATTTACAACATGTTATTTTAACACACTAGGATTTTAATTTTGGATATCTGTATATGCGACAACACACATGGTGTCAACTTTAACACCACAGTTTTTGCAGTGTACTGTTAATCTCTTTTTTCCCAATTTGGGCCTCTCCGAACGACATTTCCTCCCACAGTGGGCCCCATCGCAAACAGCTATCTGTCTCACTGATGAGTTGGAACTTTGGTCATCATTACTACCGAGTGCTTGTCGAGGACCATTCTAGTATTATGATTGGGTCATGCATTTGAAAGAGAATGATGTGCCACCATAGGTTAACATTTTGCGTGCAGAACTAACTACGAAAAATAACTAACAAAAGTCATTACCAAAATTTAATATGTAAGAATTGCACAACGGGATTTATTTTCCTGAGCTTTGTCTTCGTGAAAAAAAAAGTTTTGTTCGTTCTCATCTCTACAAAATATTTCAAGGATATAAGTTCCACAGAAGGAGGAAGAATTGAGTGCCACCATGCAGCAACCTCAACACCACCAAAGGCCACCACCGGTGTTCGTCATGGTCCCACCGGGACGAGAGGTGCGAAACTCGGCAGGGGCGATCAATGCGACAGCCACCGCGGTAAAGACCCTCGGAGTGATGCAGTTTCTGACCGCCTTTCCCTGTATTGCACTCGGTGTAGGAGCTCAGATATTCAAGTGTCAGAATGGACATATCATGGTTGGAATATGGGTAGGAGCACTGGTAAGACTTCAACTTGTCCATGGTCGCTTCTCAAAATATTCAGAGTTTGTTCATTCGTTCATTTGGAACCAAAGTATGGAGTAGACACCAGAAGGGGAACTGACTGGGTAGATTTTAAATAATTTTTGGCTGAAAATTGACTAGGGCTGGACTTGAACCTTTGACCTCCGGATTAACGTGCCTTCTCTCTACCAACTGAGCTATTTAGCCCCATGTTGGCGGTCTCCATATTATTTTGTCAATAGCTTTGTTCAAGGTGCCAGTAAGAAGCTATTCTACCCGTAACTGTTGTAGTAAGGACAACCCTTGGCTGCCGCTTCCTATGTTGTGTTGTAAATATCATTGGGTGCAATCCCTTGCTATACAGCAGTCACAGGTTGAATGGCTTCTGACTAGCACCCCCAACAAAGTTATTGACAAAATAGGGAGCAAATAGTGCTTGATAGCTCAGTTGGTAAAGCACCGTTTGTTTTACCCATTAATACCCATTAATTTTAAAAGTACATTTCGTCCATCGCTAAAATTTTAAAGAGATTGATAGTTTTATTTATTTGTGTGTGTTCTTTTTACTTTGGGGGGGGGGGTGTTTTGGCCTTGTGAGAAAAAGAGAAGAAAAAAAACTGAGTTTCATTATTTCCACTTTTCTCCAGTTTTTATTTGCCGGTGTACTTGGAATTGGTGCCGGCTCAAGCAAAGACCAATGCACGGTGAGTAATATAAAATGTAAATAAATATTTTTTTTTTTTCAAATGCTGAAGTGAAACTCTCAACCAGTTGTTGTCATCTTCGACGATGCCAGTGCATCCACATCAGTCAGGTCGTTATTGGCAGCCAGTAGCCTTAGTTCAAGATGTTTCTGTCTGGACTCGTGTAATAGCCAAAGGGAACCCTATCATAGTCTGTGGAACAACCATGTCAGGGCAATACTGATGTAAAACAGTGAAGGGTATTGACTGGGGCAAGTCTAGCGCGTAGTCGAACTCTCTGGACCTAGTTGGTCCCAACCGTTTATGTTTACGTGTGCGCACATTTCGTTTGAGTTGTTTTTCTCGTTTTGGAGACGCGCGAGACTTGCAAAACAGTGTGGTGGGGAAAGACTACTAAGTCATCAGCAATATATTTCATTCTGTGATTTAGGCCAACACTATGAGGCAATCAGCAATCGATTATTTGTTCAATGATATGCAATACTGATACCATTCGTGAATACCCTTAGATTTGTCGGGGTCAATTGGATTTACACACAAAGACAATTTGTTTGGTAACCTATATATTTGGTCACTGGCGATAATGTTTGCCTAAGACGTTATCTTCCTAATACACAAACGTATTGACTACAGAAGAAATCTGAATGACGATAATCAGCTGGACAACAAACGCTGTCCATATTAAATGTGCATACATAATATTTACTAATCTTTTGTTGCATACTAAAGCTGTCATGCTGCCACATGTTGTCGATCGTTGGAATCTTGGCCACTACTGCGCAGCTCGCCATCGCCGTCACGTCTGTCCTACAGGAATTGACTGTATGTGCTGATATCACTGTTACCTGCCCGGTAAGACACTTTCAAAATATATTGAAGTCTCCACAATTTTTGCTATAAAAAGATGGTATCAACATAAAACAAAGAGATCATATTAAGGGGCTATATGAGCTACGTGGGTCCCTAACACTTCTCCAGACAAAACATTTCTTGTCAAGTCGACTGACTGGATATCAGATGTCTACTTGTCTAAATAGTATATCTCTTTATGTCGATTTACTGAATATAGGATGTCGACTAGTCCTAATAACATATGTCGTAAAGTCGACTTAATGAATATGTTGCGTTGACTAGTCCTAATAACTCGTCAAGTCGACTCACTGAATGTAAGATGTCGACTGGTCCTAATAACATATGTCGGCAAGTCAAGTTAATGTATACAAATTATGTCGACTAGTCCTAATAAAATATATCGTCAAGTCGACCCACTGGTTATAAGATGGTTATGAGAAATTCTGACCCCCAAATTGTTGACTTGCCGTTCTATTTCATTTCACCAAGTCAACTTACTAAAACTGGGTTGTGGTCTTGTCCAAATAGTATACCCCACCAAGACGACGTACTGAAAATTAGATGTCGACCTGTCCTTAACAGTATCTCAACCAGACGACTTTCTAAACCAGATAAGTCGACATACCTTGATAATTTATCTGACCAAGTTGACTTACAGAGAAATGATAGTATTAAAGTCAACTTCTTAGTTGCAGTAAGTTGTCTTTGGTAGAACAATTATAACAAGTCGAGTTCTTAAGTTTCATAAGTCGTCTTGAAGTGATATAACAATATCAAGACATGTCGACCTAAAAATGAAGTACACTTGGCAGGATGTAGGGTCTAAATATTGTGAGCCATGTACGGCCGCTCTCAGGTTTGTTTTTAATCCTGCAGGGAGTATAACCACGGACTTGCTGATGTGAAGAATACATATTTCTGCCGATAAAAACAGAGGACATTAACAAAAGAGAAAGATGGGTTGTTGTTGTTGTGTTTTTTTTTGTTTTTTTTCTCTCTCTCTTTTTTTTCCTTTTTTTTTTATGTAGTCCTCTTTCCTTTTTATGCGATTTTTTTCATTTGTATGTAAGGGGCCAATACACATATTTTATATTGTTATTATTTTTTTTCCTGCTTTCAATTGCTACGCGACTTACTAAAATTAATCCATTGCAGTGTGACAACAAAATTGAAAGTACAGAGACCATCTAGACATACCTCTCACAAAACTGCGCGTGTGTGTCGGGGTGTCATCGTTCCCCTCGACCACGGGTATGATTTGTTAACACCTCCATCTTTTGAATTCAGATCCGTCCAAGCTTTCAAGAGAAAAAAGTTTCTTCTCAAAACGTCTTATAAAACAAAATTGACGGTGTACCGAAAACGGGTTAGGTCCAACCTCTTCCCCAGGGTGTGTCGAGCAGTTCGAGGTTGACTGCTCTCTCACACCCTGGTATTGGAACATTTGCATATCCAAAAATTTTGTATACGTATGCAAATTAGAATAGTCTGGCTGCATATCGAAATTCACATCTTCGCCATAGTCTCGTGGTCCGGTACTAGATTTAGTAGCTTATATGTATTGGAAACATGTACATGTTCTAATGTAATGTTGTTGTCCAATCAGGGTCCAAGTGAGGAGTTTCCATCCCAGGGTTTACTATTTACAAACATGGTTGGAAATAAAGTAAACCATGGGGACGAGGTTGGGTTATGCCGGTCTTTGGTCTGGGTCCCCTGAAGCCAGATCTGGGCCAATATGGCCATGGGGTTGAGGAGTGTGTGGCTCATAAAAAAAAACACTCTGATGACAGAGTCTGTATTGATAAAGTATTGTTTTTACTTTATTTCAGGGTCTTTGTTTAACCTTTGACTCGCTACTGTTTGCTGTTGGTGTGGTGCTTTTCATCCTTGCTCTTGCCTTGGCAGTTGTCAGTATCCTACTCAACAGCAAAATAAACACCAGCAAAGAACAGGTACGCAGGACTATAATAGAGCCATAACTTACACAACGGTTCCACTGGAATCTGTCATATTCTTATATAAGCTTTGTTTTGGTTTTTTTTTTTCGCTTTTGTACTGGTGTTTTTGCTGCTGCTGCTGCTGCTGCTGCTGCTGCTGATGATGATGATGGTGATGGTGATGGTGATGTTGTTGTTGTTGTTGTTGTTGTTGTTGTTGTTGTTGTTGTTGTTGTTGTTGTTGTTGTTGTTGTTGTTGTTGTTTTTGCTGTTTCATGGCATGGGGAATTTTTGGTGCAAAGTTGTTCAAATGCTCAAGAAGTAACCTTGAGTATCCAAGCTCTCTTTCTAAAAAAATAAGTTGACATTGTATCCCAGATTGGTCCGTATCCCTTCCGCATCGATGCGTTCAGCAATCCACACCAAGAGCCAAGTAACCGACCCGCACTGATGTCAGCGCCACTGGAACCCACGACAGGTACGTATTTTACATGGTCAAGATCCAGGTCAGTATGCCTCGATTTGTGGGACATGGGGTCGATTTCATAATGATAGTCCTAACTTAGGACTAGTGCTAAGAGTCATTAAAAACTTAAGGCTAGTCCTAAGTTAGGATGAGCAACTCGTCCTAACTCAAGATAAGACTGGTCTTAACTCTTTGTGAAATCCACCCATGGTAACCCTGAATCTGGGTTGACAGAAACTGACCTGGTGCCCTTTTCCATCAATTTGACTTTACTGTCCAAAACACAAACTGCTGCGTAAACGGGGTTGAGGCGGTAAAAAAGAACACTTTATTAAAACCAAGGAACATCTCAAACCTACGGAAGTTCCATTTAAGTCAATCATCTCGGGGAATGACGTTGACAATGTGATCATCAATCTTGTGTTGACTTCGGGGTATCCAGGCAGTAGCAGTAGGCACTCTATACATAAACTCCAGTACTTTGGATAACCTTTGAAAGATTCGGGCGATTCCTGCAGGAAGTACCACGTGTAGTGCTTTTGTGAGTAGTGGTGCAGTGCTTTGTGTTCTAATCCAGATGAATAATCATGAAAGTATTTAATATGCGAGTAGGAAACCAACAGGTAAGCAGTGACCTTCCACTTGTAGAAAATAAAAAAAAAGGCTTTTATTAAGCCCCCTTTTATGTTCTCACACCATTTTGTTTGCACTTGGGAAAAAGGTGGGAAAGACTTAAGCAAAGGCCCAACCCCTATCCCCCAGGCCACTCGAAAAGGAGACTGCTTGGGTCACACACATTTTGGCAGTAAGAGTTAAGGGTATAGAGATAAAATTTAAAGGAAATTGTTCGGGAGGGATGTCTCGGAAGGGACACACCCCATACCCAGACTCCAAAAAGAGAGTGCTTGGGTGACGCTGCGTAACATTTACGACTACAGATAACAGTTAGATGTATATTTGTCGAGATTTTATTTTTAACAAGTATACTTCCTTTATTATTTTTGGGGTAGGAGCGTCAACGAATCCGCCCAGAGAAGATATCCGTCTTCGAGAATTTGACTACGGAGACGAAGCCTTCAAGTTCAAGTGAAAAAGTAACTCGAGATTTTGCAATTGTTTTACATTAATGTGCAAATAACTTACGGATATACGCCAAACTGTATTTATGTAGTCTCTATTTGATTTTCCATTTGTTTGTGCTTTTGTTGCGATTTTATGCTCCAAAGATGTTGGTTTGAAATTGCTGCGATGGACACGTTGTGTTAACAATTGTAAATTGGCGAACCTAATCCGCCTTATTGTAGTATTTAAACATCTTTTTTTTTACGCTTTACAGAAAACAAAAGTATCTGTGTACATTTTGCAATGTGGTGTACATAGCTCTCAACGTTGACTGTTGAGCAGAATAAATATAATTGACGATTTATGTCCGTTTTGTTTGCAGCAATTCCAATCGCAATATTTGTTATGAGAATCTTTTGTCAGTGAGTGTTTATTGGGCGATACAAACCGATAATCACACTGGCACCGTAGTTCAGTACACTGGTGGAAAGGTACTTCGATAGGCCTAGTCGAAATGCAGACTATTTTAAGAGGCACATAATTGGGACAAACGTAACTCCCTTACGTTGTCACCAAACGCTGACAATGTTTTTTGTTTTTGTTTTGTTTCTTTACGTAGGTTTAAAAGGTTTGATTTGCCTTTTTCCCAAAGATTTTAAGCCATAGTTTGAGATATATTGAGGATTTTGTGACTTACTGTCTGTCGGAAAAAAACAAAAATTTCAATAAACATGTCCAAGTATTGCCTAGGTAAATTAAGGCTTATTTGATTGATTAAGTAACTAATTTTCTATATCTTGTTCATCAACCGGTGACAATTGACAATTTGGCGGACCGATATTTAACACAAAAGTTGCTGGCAGAGCTCTGTCCGGCCCTTTCTAATCAAACTATTGCCCAAATGTTGATTGACGACCCCCATCTAGGACGTGTGGCATGGTCCAGCTTAGAACCTTATGGCATATATGAGTGACCAGTGTGCACGATGAGGATAAGATGATTAAATTTTTCTTTTTAATGTTAGCATGTGCTGAAAACGTGCCTCGTTTGTGGGTTTTAATGCCGTTGTCCCTAAACCCTACCTTAAAAGTTATAAACAGTCTTTCAAGTTTCTATACCGGTGATGAAGTTTGGTAAAAGATTCCATGTCCTCATCCATATTACTTCTCCTTTAATTTCAAACGCTTATATAAATAAAATAATTGTCATTCTTCAAGGCAGGGTATGCCTTTGATAATTACTCCAATAATTAATGACCATAAAAACTTACTCAGTAAAGAGCACTGATGAGCTGTTGATATTAAACAAGTTTTGTTAGAAACGACACCCTTTGAAGTAATGCAGTTTTAAAGAAATGGGCTATTTTTTAACAAGATTTTCAATCAGAGAAAGGCTTCATCAAGCCTTTCTCAGGCATCTAAAAGCACACATTTATGCAACAAGGGTGTCTTTTTGTGTGTGTTTTTTTCCTTCTTCTTCTTTCTTTCCTTTCATTGTTTTCATACAACTTTGATGACCAATTGAGCAAACATTTCCACAGGTTTGTTATTGAATGCATATGTTGGGATACACACACCAAGGAGAATACCGGTCTAGACAATTGCCAAAAGTATACCATGACTTTGATTTATTTTGTCTATGCTTTGATGTATTGTGCCCTTTTTGTCTTTTGGCCTACGGGACATTGATGTAAAACAGCTATACATGTATATGCTGATCCTGTAAACAAAATAATAATAATAATAATAGTATTAAATAAATAATGAACACAATAACAAATAAACAAAATTGAGAAACAAAACGCAAATATAGGTTTGTACGTCTGAAAATGTATTTTGTTGCAATATTTAAGTGTCATTGATTGAATCAATTTACTTCAATAAAACCGTGAGCCGAACGAACCAAAGGGAGAACAAGAAAACGAAATGTGAAAAAGCATGATTATTTCTTACGGTTTCCACTGACATTATAAATCGACATGATTGCTGGAAACGGAAAATATAATATCAAAACAATGTGAAGAGTGTCCGTATAGAAACCAACAAAACATAACATTAACAGACTGCTTTCAACCCTTCAAAGGGCAAAGGTGGACCTGGAAACTGACAACGTTCGCGGACAAAGTTCATCCCATTCGTCTTAAGGCACTTAGTATATAATTATTGAGTCTCTTAACACCATGACGTCGACTATAAGCCACGCCCCTCCCTCACACACAATTACCACGTCACCTCACTGAGAATCGTGATGTAAGGTTCAACACGAGATAAGTTGGAATGTCCAATTCAGAAACGTCGTCCTTCATACCCAGTAGTGCAACTGAGGAAGCACCGGAAATGGCTACGTGCCCCATCCCTCCCCAATTAACTGATGTCCGAGCCCCCTTGAAATCTGGAGCTTTGATTAAAAAAAACCTTTCCAGATTGAAACGTTACAATCTATCATTGTTCTATGTAATAACGTCACTACTTTTCACCACTTTTCACTACGGGCAGACAACTTGTAGTTGTTGTTAAAATAGTAAATGACATATACAGAGCGCTACAGGGGCTTGTTTAATAAAAATGCAAGCGGAAACCATCCAAAAATCTGTTGTCAAGTATGCATGCAGATTATTGTTAACCCGTACGTTACGGACGACTATGTCCAACACAAAGTGTGTGTGGTGTCAGGTAATGGTTTGTCGGACAAAATTAAGTCTACCTCATTGTTTGATCAAATTATGTTATCCCTCCCTGGTCAGACAGAATGGTTTGTCGGACATAACGGGTCGAACATGACTAGTCTAACATTAATTGTCGGACATTAAGATCCGCGACTTGTCTGTTTACCCAATTACTAACAACACAAGGTTGTAATACGCCGTTCAGTACTTTGACAAGTCCTCGTGACATATTACTCGGGTGGGATTCGAACCCACGACCTCTAAGCTACCAGGCAACCTCGGTGGTCTAGTTGGTAAGACATCTGCTCTAGAATGGCAAATGTCGTGGGTTCGGATGCCACCTGTGGATTTTGTTCACAGGACTCCGGAAAGTACTGAGTATAAAGTGCTCCACACATATCGGTGTAAGGGTAAAACCTAATAAATTGTAGTACTTTTTAATGTTTTCAGTAATCGCTAGTATTACTCCAAATCGCAACGTGTGAATGCTGTTAATTGTTAAGTACCCCTTACATATAGGATACTATAGGATACTATAGGATAGGATACTATGTCCTATATGATAATGCACTACTATCAAATGTGTAGCTTGTACCTGCAATTACTTTTTCCTTATTCAGTGTTGGTGGACATGGGCTAGAGCTGACCAAAGGTGAAGATTGATACACCAAAAGTTGAGTGCGATGAAATTTCACCTTTAAATCAAACTTCAAACAACAGACTTGTTTACTGTATAAAAGTTTATAAGAAAATGTTTTGTTCTAGAAGTATGAAAATAGAACTTGAAAAGGGAAAGTAAAACAAAAACTTATGTCAACACAAAGTTAGACATGCGCCCGTGGAGTGCATTCTTATACAATGTTGCTCACAACTGACAACAGGAATACCATTGGGTTTATGGGGGGTCAGGATTGAAATCCTGAAATCGGAGG
>CM021539.1:1921016-1933370 GCA_010994315.2 Pisaster ochraceus | reverse complement strand
TCCATTGTTCCATTGTTGAAAATACCCCACAAGGGTGCTCCCGTAAGCCCACAGTTAAACAGACAATCGAAAGTAAAAGAAGTTTATCCACTGAAATCATTCGGGCTGTGCAGATAAACATGGGAAAGGTATGCAAGTATGTGTATGGATTTTATGTTTATATTGACTTTGAATGTGACGTAAATATGTGCATATTATGTGGACATTGATTAGGCTTCTTTAATATTGGGGATTTCGCAAACAGTGGTGTTGTTGTTGCTGGTTGTTTTAACTTGTAGAAACCTTTTTAAGTTACCAACATTAAACCCGCTTGACTGAAGCTGTTCTAAACAAAACTAACCGACTAGAGATGTTCCGCGTCAGTTGTATCATAGAGAAAGGAGTTCCTCTGTGGTTATATTAAGCCATTACTGGTCGCGACGTAAAAAGACACGCGTTCTTGTGCGCAGGCATCTCCAGCCAACGGAGTTGACGCCACTCAACATAACGACGGCGCAACGGCGAGAGGAAGAATACGGAAGCCCACCAGTGCCACGTTGTGTTATTTTTTTTAACATGGAGCATTTCTCTTTTACAGTGGTATCGTTTCTTTTTCACGGTGGAGTGTTCCTCTTTCACAGTGGCAGTATTTCTTTATCACGTAGGAGTGTTTCTGTTTCACATGGGAGTGTTTCTCTTTCACATGGTAGTGTTTCTCTTTCACGTGAAAGTGTTTATCTTTCACGTGAAAGTGTTTATCTTTCACGTGAAAACGTTTATCTTTCACACGGTAGTGTTTCTCTTTCACGTGAAAGTGTTTATCTTTCACGTGGAAGTGTTTTTTCTCACAAGCGATGGTGTTTCTCTACGTCTCGTGGCGGTGTTTCTCTTCCACGTGGTTATGTTTCCCTTTCACGTTGTTATGTTTCTCTTTCGCAGTGTATTTTTTCTCTTTCTCAGTGGTAGTGTTTCCCTTTTATGTGACGAAGTGTCCGTTGCACGTGGTCGTGTTTCTCGTTCATATGTTAATGTTTTTACCTTCATGTTGTTGTGTCTCTATTTAACAGTGGTAGAATTTCTCTTTCACGTGGTTGCAGCCACTTAGTAAAGGCCGCAACTTACAAAGTGCGGCTGGTAAGTGCGACCGCTATTTCTCTTGGTGAAAGAGAAACACTATCGTGTGAAAGAGAAACATTACCACTGTGAAAGAGAATGGTACCAACGTGAAAGAGAAGTACTGCCACGTGAGTTAAGACTTGTCAAAGAGAAACGCAACGTGGAACTAAAGGGCCTCCGTAGGAGCCTGATGCGTCCTCATCAGCCAATCAATTAACGAAAAGTGTAGGTAAATCGTGCGGATATTGGTGTGGCGTGATTTAGCTGAGACGGCCAAACTGTGCGTTATACGCGCGCGTAATTAAGTCCCAGTAAACGGCAAAAGACAATCTGAAGAGGACTACGTGAAATTGACTAGTGATGCTTGCTCACATGGAAACTTCTTGTGTTTTATGATGCATGACTTTAGTATACACTTTATGCCCTTGTACCTGATTAACATCAAGGACTTGTTCAAGATAAAGCAGTGCAACTACTCGCTTCGATCTGGTTTCTCACCAGTCCTTGTTGTTTCCTGGTCTTGGACAGTATGCTACGGTGACCCTGCCTCCTCACACATCGAACCTGTTCTCTGAAATAAACTAGCTGATGCTATCCGGAACATGTCTTTTTCTGGAAAAAGTCAAAACAGAACTGAAGACATTGCTCTCTACACAAGCATACTTGGTCTAGTTTGTTAGCAATATTTTCAGTTTTCGCCATGAATAATCATTGTAAATCTTGTCATACATCTGTTATTGTAGCCACGAGTAAAGTATATTAGAGTGAGCGCTTAATAAATCATTTATACGTCACTATTATTATTTTCTATTATAATTGCTTTTTGGCACTCAAATCCGTCATTCGGTGACAGCCATTAACTGCTGGTCACTGGACCATTTATGTAATTTCTTAAATTCTTAAACCATCTCAGCTCCCTTGGGAGTAGATAACCATGGGCTACCAATCAGTATCGCAACTAAAGCAACCACATTTGCCATCTCTGCCCCCCCCCCTCCCACAGGTCTTCATTTACCCCTGGTAAAGAAAAGCAATTATAGTGAAATATCTTGCTTAAGGACACTTGATAACTGTTATAACCAGTCGTAGAAACCAAATTCATAGGACGCAGTTCACGTTATTTGTACTGAACTCAACAGCTGAGCAAGTTCGGGTGGGCGACTAGAGTGACTAGACTTACTAGAAACCATAGAGCACATGGAGATGGATTAGATTGACCATGCACTTGAGCATGGTCGATCTAGTCAATTAGAGAGCTACGTCACACACTCTAGTCACTCTAGTCGCCCACCCGAACTTGTCCCTTGTTGTAGCAAAACAACAAGACTAACAATAGCATCCTAGAGAGGGCGTGTAACAAGATAAAGGATTTGCAAGTTACTACAATAACCCTGTTTTTATTATTGTTTGAATTTTAGCTTGACGCTACTCGTGTGCATTATATCGGGTGCACGCAGCCAGGTTAACAACCAAGCAGTTTCCGAAGACCATGAAGTGCACAAGAGGGACAGCGAAGCCCAAGCCACGTGGCAACGGATCAGTGGGGCCCTGAAACACGTCTCGATTGGTCTAGCCGGTGTGTGGGGTGTCAACAGCGCTGACAATATCTACTACAGAACGAATACGTATGGCGATGAGAAAAATCGGGGGTCAGGGTGGGCTCAGATAAGTGGGAGTCTCAAGCAGATCGATGTTGGTAAGACTGCTGTCTGGGGTGTCAACACAAACGACGCCATTTACTACCGTAGTGGCATCTCAAGTGCATCTCCCACTGGTGCCTCATGGATCCGTGTGCAAGGAGCGTTGAAACACGTCAGCGTCAGCCAAAAGGGTCACGTCTGGGGAGTCAATACGAACGATAACATTTACCACCGCATCGGGGCAACCAGTTGCTTTCCTGCGGGAACCAGCTGGCAACAGGTATCAGGCGGGTTGAAGCAGATCTCGGTAGGTAGTGGAGGAGTGTGGGGCGTCAACTCCGGTGATAAAATTTACTACCGTGTGGGAACCTTCGGTGATCCAAACTCAGATCCAAGTGGTACTTCCTGGGAACAAGTCTCAGGTGCTTTGAAGTACGTCAGTTCAGCGGACGGGATCTACGGGGTAAATTCCGGCGATTCTATCTACATCCGTGTGGGTAGATCTGCTGCTAACCCGACCGGTGACCGGTGGCAGGTCATTTCCGGTGGGTTGAAACAGATCGAGTCCCTGTCATTGGTTGTTTGGGGCGTCAACTCAAACGATAACATTTACGCTAAGAATTCAGATTAAGTACACCTAGCAAAGGCCAAGCCCAAAAGGACCCTTCCAATGAAATACGTAAAATAATTACATATAGCGCGTGCGCACTAACACTTCAAGTTAGCAAATGAGGGAACATTGCGCCCTTTTGTATGGGGTCGATAGTGGCGTGACGCACGCGCGTTTATGTGCCTGCCTAGTGCGCAACTCAATGGTGTTTCCAACCAATAGATAGGTTGCAATCTGACGTAAGTCGGCCATCTTTACGGGCAATTTGGAACACAAAGTCATGCGTTTTGCGCGAGAACGGCGTGCAACACGCGCACATTTCACAAAACTCCTTGCATGATTGGTTAGTAAACAGCGCGGCTGCGTTAATAATTTGAGCGCTTGGCGCGCCTGCAAGCCAAACTGCAATTTGCCCGTAAAGATGGCGTCTATTGGGAACTATCTATAGTGTCCACGGACGCATGCGTATATGTAATTCGCATATCTCATGGGAAGGGCTAACTGGAGGTTGTAACGCCATGTTAAGGATACTGGTGAAAGGAGCTTAATGCTTCAACGCATATTGACTTTGTGATCCAGTTTTAGCTGTAGCCGTACGCTTAAAACGTATTTCTTAGAAGGCCCTATTAAGTTGTATTATGTTGGTAAGTCAGTACGCATTGTGCACTAACGTCTGTTGCGTGCAAAGTTTTCGCTAACTCCGTTTGCTTTTAATTTGAACCTAAAACCGATTGTTTCATCTATCAAAGACGATTTTCATGGCAAACATTGATTGTTATTTTTGTTTTTGCAAAAGAAATCAATAGACCACTCTTTTTCATAAAGTTCCAAACACTATATTATGTGGGCGTGGTATACGGTAAATAAAACATACGTGTTACCAATACCAGTGAGATTGAGATTTAATGTCACCAAATTCTGTAAATTTGTTTGTCATTTAGCTGTTGGAATTGAACAATTGAAAGTACCCTGAAGTATCTAAAACATATTTGTTTTTCTCCTAAAGTTACTAAAATTAAGAAAACCCGGTGGGGATATTTAAAAACAACTAGTTCAGGACAATTAAGTTATGTCAAAATAGACTTAAAGTGACTCTGTAACTCGTCTAATATTGATTTCCCACATGTGCGTCACTCTGCACGTTTGTTCCATTGGATTTATCTTCAATAAAAAAAACACAGAAGTAAGTAAATTTGTTTTGACCTTTTGTTTTGTCTGTATGTTGGTTGTTGTTTTTGTTTTGTTTTATATTGTGTTTTTGTTTTTCTTGTTGTGTCCCTTTCCAGTGCCAAAATTGTCAACATCGTAAGCACTTGAAAACAAGATGCTGAGAAAAATGGGTCACTACATTTTTGTACGGGGATATTTTGGTTCATATGACGTTTTCAGAGCGAAATTTGACACATGAGGTAATTGGAATTCAACAGCTAAAAAGATCTTTACATTCCAAGGAGGAATTTTTCGTCAGTCAAAAGATCAAAAATTCAAGGCCCTATTGATTCAATAATATCGAAAGTTGGGAATGAACAAAACCATCTCCCGTACATAAATGTAGAGACCCATCTTTCTCTGAAAGATGTCGTCGGATATTTTTTTGGATGCTGACAAATTTTGTACTGGAAGGTTATTGAATACAATGGTAATTTACACCATTTCAGCGTGAGGTAAGAGGCTTGAAATTTTTTTCCATTATAAGCAAGCAAGGCATGCTTGGGGAAAAATGGCGCGTCGAAACCGATCACCCCTGGGAACGAGGCTACCAATACAGCATTGCTGGAAATAGCCCCCTCTTGTGGATTAACCCTGACATTAACCTACGATCACGTATTTTACGCTGGGGAGGAAAAGACATAGTAAAGCTCTTGGAACTCTGATTATGTCATGCCATTGCACAAGGATGTGAATGCAGACTACTTATAAAGATGCTAATTTCCACTAGGGGATAATGAAGATAATGTATTTTTACCCTCACACCGATGGGTATTAAATTTAGTATTAAACACTGTATACCAAGTGCTTTCCCGATTTCTGTGGGGAAAAAAACACAGGCTAATCACTCCGGTTGGATTGGAACTCACAATCTTTGCATTGCTAGAGCAGATGACTTACCACTAGACCACCGAGCTAGTAGACCGAGCTAGAAGCGGTAAACTACGTTGCTTGATAAAGGCCTAGTTATACAAATTAGCTGTTGCTACGTATTGCTGAGTGCAAGGACACCCTGATACTTTAATTTTGCACTTTCAAAATGGGAAATATTTAAGATAATTTTCTTAACCCTTTCAGCCCCCATGGCGACTTTAGTCGACTGTGCACTATGCCCTGCTTGAGCCCCAATGGCGACCTTAGTCGCCCCAGATAACACAAAAAGCACTCAATTCTGAGCACAAAGGCCATTTATTAAAAAGCTGTAGTTTTGTCCATGTTCACCCTCCATACCCAAGCTTACCATCATTGGAAAGAGAAAGATCAGATCATTTCACTGATTGTAAAATAAAATTGGTTTGCTTTTATGCAATCACTTCAAATTGGAGTAGAAAGATCCATAATGCAAAACATATACAGAGCGCCATAAGGTTGTGTGCAAAAAGGTGTTTGGCTTTACATAACACAATTAGGATACAACCACCAAGAACTTGCTGATTTCAATGATGTTTTAATTCTACGAAAGAAAATTCAATAAGTAAGACAATTGGTGTTACTTACTTTGCTCTAAAATGAAATTGTCAAGGTAATCATACAATTTTAAAACCGAACTTTGAACAAACGTTTCCTGTTGTGTGAGAATGTGTGTTTCACGCTTGAGTGGTCAAACAATGTCGAAAAAACTTGGAGTTCAAACTAAGTAAAGAAAGCAATTTTCTTGTTGGAATACTCGTAGTAGTCAAATAATATGGTACTTCCGGCCATCCAATAGCACTCAAATCTAATGACGTCAAGTTTGCTCAAACATTCCACCACTAACGTAACCACCACTTATCATCAACGCGTCAAGTCGCACAATAGTAGCGAGAAAAAAACATAAAGCTTTTACATAAAGTCCTATACGCACGATTATGTATAGACCCATTGCACAATGCGTAGTGCACTCACACGCGCCTAACCTGTCCGCCATTTTCGGAGAAAAATTGCGTACAAACTTACACAACCATTGATCTCCATTATATAATAGTACAGATCAATGCGCACAACAGATTAAGTTGACTTTCAAAACGACGGAAATGGTAGACGCGCATACGTTCTGCGTTGTGCAAGGGGGTCTATAGCATAGATATGGAATAATAATGGCTGAGTTCGGGTGGGCGACTAGAGTGACTAGACTTACCAGAAACCATAGAGCACAGGGAGATTGATTAGATCGACCATGCACTGGAGCATGGTCGATCTAGTCAATTGGAGAGCTACGTCACACAGTCTAGTCCATTTATCTCCTTTAATATTGACTGGATAGGACACGTCGAACGCGTTTGTACACGTTTAATGATCAACGGCGCAACACGCGGTGTACTCGCTCTAGAGAGTTTTACAAGTGAAAACACGCATGCGCAAGGGATTTGTTTGCTGCACAGATCGCAGATGTTTCAGATTAATAAAAACCTTGCTATCCTACAACGGATAAACAATTTATTGCATCGGGTAATACAACAATGCTCACTAAACAGAAAGCGGCTCGGAAGCCGAACTGTTCTGAGAAGTCGCTTCTCATAATTGATTAGCAAATGTCCTAGGCCTAGTGTTCTTCCAAGATAGGCCCTAACATCGCAGTCAAGCGTCGGGGTGAAGTCCAAAAAAGTGGCAGAAATAAGCAGCAAAACGAAACAATTAAGCTCTAAAGCATCGAAAGGAATCGGTTCGGAAAACTGGTATGAAACACTGAATATTATTTGTAATTGAAAACGTTTGAAAACATTATTTTTTGCAGACTATAAGCACTAACTTGTTAAAGGAGACTCCAGTTTTCTGAACATTTGTAGTTCTTGCGTTCTGGCAACCTACAGCTGCGCAACACTTCACTCCATTGTGTTTTGTTCTTTATGTTTAAGTTAAATTTTCGTCACATCTCGTTAAAAAAAATGAGGAGACTGGCGAAACGAGTAAATTTGGGTGCAAGAAACTTTGCTCCAGCAACAAACTTCATATGTTTGCGTTGCTGACAGAATGGTGCGTTTGCATTTTTTAAACTCCTAAAAAATCGCGCGCATTTATGCATATGGGGTAACGTGTCCTATCCAGTCAATATTAATGGAGATCAATGGTCTAGTCACTCTAGTCGCCCACCCGAACTTGCTCATAGATACCTAGATTGGACGCGCGTATATGCGCAGGTTCTGGCATGGGCGAGGCCAATGGTCACGTGAAGAGGGTGAACGATTTGAACGCGCACTACATCGTGACAAATGCGTTTACGTTTAAACTTGTGCAATACATCATCTTGGTTGGTCTTGTTCGTTACTCCGATCCCGCCGTATTGAGCTAAACAACAAAATCACTGTAACTAGTATGCCTAGATTATTAGAGTGGAGGCAATGGTCACAAGCTGATACATGGTCTACGTTCACGCAGTTACAATCGCCCATCAATAAGGGCGATGTTCTGGAGGGTATTCTATGTTGTACAATGATAGTGTTCAAGTAAGAAGTGTATTTATTATAAGCACTGGTAGTCAGCAAAGGTGTCAATTTCATTTGTGGTCATTTATACAACGATGGTCAGTTTTTCTTTCACTTGTTAATGTTAGGAGTAAGTAGGTCGCGCTAATTCATTGGAGCAGACAAACCTTCTGGAACTTATAGTTGCTTGAGTTCTTAGATAAAACAGACATAAATACTTTGGACATGACAATGAAATATTTCTATTCGGTCAAACAAAGTCTAGGTGAAAGACTGTTAATCGTATGCTTTTAATTGGTCGAGTTAACGTGTACAAATTGAAGATGAATGAGAGAGGTGTGACTCCGTTGGCAATACTAAGGAAGTACATTACAATAGAGAATGTTTATCTCCAATGGTGATGTTTCAAAATTCTACCACTGACAATGGTGGTTGGTTTTTTTTTACCGTGCCGTTCACTACCAATTGTTGTTTTTGAATTGAATATACTGATGATCTCAAACTTTATTCTGCTATCGGTGGAAAATAATTAACTGTACTGTGTCCATATTAAACGCTGATGTGCTTATGTTGAGTTGATAAATCTTGCTTTTTGTCATTAATCCACAAAATGGGTCTTCAAACTTTAACAAAAATCTGTCAAATTATATATCCTACCTTATCATTTAGGCCTATTTTCATTTTTCATTTTACGTGCGTTGCCCTTTTCACGTGACCTTTTAGCGCGTCCTTGAAGAACCAGGAATTGTTTAGTACGGCTAGTGGTGCATATGTACGCGCGTCCGTCCGATATAATGGTCTACAGAAGTCAATAGACCCCTTTGCATAACGCAAAAAGATACAGGTACGATGAGGTAATGCGCACGTTTTTACGCAGAAAGACCAGCTATCGTCAAATGATCTGCCTCCTTTTGCCCCGGGGATGGCGTTTTTTTGTGACGGCATATGCAAGGGGTCTGTATGAAAATTAAACGTTTTTATAGAGCTGCTTGAGCACAACAATTTGCTAAGCACAATAAAATGATGCTTACCAGAATAAAGTTAACAGCCAAACTACCATGTTACATGTATAATTTATGACTGGTATCCTGCTCAATTCTGGTAAGTAGGAAATTGTTAAGCATTATTTTTTGCTTAAGCAGCTCTTGGAAATTGGGCCTGGGTACTTAGCTTGTATTTTTAGCATTAAATGCGGATTGCTATAGACTGTGCAAGTCTCGCGCGTATTCGAACATTGGGATCCGTTAAAGCGCGTGAGTTTGTTTCTTTAACGCGTTAAAGCAACGTACGTGGGACCACAGTGGTCCCAAAAGTGTTCGAATACGCGCAAGACTTGCACGGTCTACTAATCAGCTAGCCCCTTCAATTTGGTTTGAAAATCAATGCTCCGTGCATCAGCACTTAACTGCTACAGTAATACAGGAAAAATCGTTTATGGTATAATGCAGAATATTACCCTTTAACCAAGTCAACTCAACCCAATGAAACACATAATTCAGAAATCTCTGTCCATCTAGAAATTGTTTTCCTCCCAATCTTGATCCTTCTCAAAAATCTGGTTACTCCTGTTCACTCCCCAAACCATTAATGAAAGAGACTCAATCTGTTTCAGACCGCCACTAAGTTGTTTCCAACGGGTACCATATTGGTTAATAAAACTCGTCCCTTCACGGATGTATATATTACCGGCTGAGTTCACACCGTACACAAACTTAGCTGAGCTGATGTACATAAGCCTACCTGACACACACTTCCAGCCCGTACCGTCCGGGTCCGACTCTGGATCACCGTAAGTTCCAACCCGGTAGTAGATGTAATCGCCGGAATTAACGCCCCACACTCCCGCTTGACCAACCGAGATTTGCTTCAATTTACCGTCAATTTTTTTCCAGGTGTCTCCGCCAACATTCAACAGGCAAGCCCCAATTCGATGATATATATCATCGTGTTTGTTAACTCCCCAAACATGCCCTACTTGGCTGACACTTACGTGTTTCAACTTTCCAGGAACACTGACCCACTGATCTCCCGTGGGTTCCCCTTTCCAAATGCCATTTCGGTAGTAAATTGTATCTAAACTGTCGACACCCCATACAACATCTCTCCCAACATCGACTTGAGCAAGTCCCCCATCAACCCGAACCCATTTGCTGCCTGCGGTCATCTCGTCATCGTACGTGTCCACCCTATAGAAGATCGTGTCGTGGCTGTTGATACCCCACACGCCACCTCGACCGACCGATACGTGCTTCAAGGTTCCATCGACGAGACTCCACTCGTCCGTGTCGTCAAACTGCGCGTGTCTTTCGACTCGTGTTAGAGACTTGGCCTCTCCTATGCGGTATGGACCTAACAGGATACCGACGATCCCAACAAACCTAGTTAACATAACAACGAAGACATGTCAAAACATGTGAACAAGTAATAAACCACGAGGGAAACTGACTGGGTAAACTTTTACATTATTTGGGTTTGGACAAAGAAAAACTTACTGGAGTGGGACACGAACCAACGAAGTCCGGGTTAACGTATACACCGGCGCTCTACCAACTGAGCTATCCAGCCCTATGTTGGCGGTCTCCCTTTTAGTTAATATCCTTGTTCGGGGTGCCAGTCAGAAGCCATTCAACTGTTAGCTGCCGTGTAGCCAGGGATCACACCCAAGTTTATGATTCAACCTGGGAAGCGGCAGCCAGGGGGTCACCTTAAGGGGATGCGACATGTTATTATTAATTATCAAGTAATAAACCACACAGTCAGTTTCCCTCGTGGTTTATTACTTGATATTAAATAATAAAAAGCATCCCCATAAGGTGATCCCCTTATTTATATTATTATAATGGTTATCATTTCTGGGGATTTTTATACGCAGTTCTTATGTCGAAGAGCGTCCCAAAGTTTGTGGGTTTTTTTTTTTCTCTCTCTCTCTCTCTCTCTTTAAACCCCATCTCTCAAATACGTTCAAAGTGTAACTTGGATCTTTTGTGTGCATTAAGTACAGGGAATGCCCGAGGTGCATTCGTTGATACGGATGGCCCGAGGGCGAAACCCGAGGGCCATTTATACACCACGAATGACTCGTACACCGAGGGAATTATGCGACTTAACCTCTACCAGTGACGTCATGCTATATTGTTCCAGCGCTCCATTATTTCACACGAATGACGTGATACTGTTTAAAAGGAAGTCATCGCGCCATTCGTGCAAAATAACTGAGCGATGGAACATTAGCATGACGTCACAGGTGGAGGTTAAACACCACAAGGGACGGACGGCTTTACGTCCCACCCAAAGGACGAAGCAACGATGGTTAAGTGTCAACACCGGGACTCGAACCCACAGTCTGCCGATCAGAAGCACTGGTTGCTTTAGGCCAATGCACTAGGGCGCTCAGCCAAGACATGCCCCTGTGTGCGTGCCCCCTTTTCGATAATCCACTGCACTCGTTTTTATCCGACCAAGGGTCGATTTCACAAAAAAGGTCCTAACTTAGGACTAGTCCTAGAAGTTATTAAAAACTTAAGGCTAAGTTAGGACGAGTAACTCGTCCTAACTCGAGATAAGACCAGTCTTAACTCTTTGTGAAATCCACCCAACTCCTTTAGCGGTTGTTTGTGCGTTTCTCCAAATGATATAAGAAGCAAAAACAGGTTGTTGAAGTGACCCAAACATACCATGTCAATTTCATCATTCTTTAGAGCTGAGATTCGAGGAGTCTGGGGGAAAGTGTGACAAACACGTTTAACTGCTTCTATCTGCGAAGGAAAGGAGGTGAACAGATTATTAATTAAAATTTCCATTCTTCAATTTCATGTTCTATCTTGACCTCTTGCTCTGACGTCACATGCCGTCATTGTTTACCAATTTCCTTACGCACATGACGTCATTTGAGTAGGGCGCCCTTGGCTAGAGGTCAAAAGTAGGTTGCCCATTGGTAGCCCGAAAATCTGACGTCACACTTCAAGGCTGACAACTGGCAGGATCCTGCCAGCTGCTTCGCTTGTATTCACACTGCGGAGATTACATTGTGAATAAAACAACATCACACACAAACATTATACACGCGCACAGCTAGCAGCAGACGATCGATGGATTAGCTGCAATGTAGCTGACAAACACGTCACTTCGGAGCAAACCAATCATAACACAGGTATGGAAAGCTTACGTCACTGCACGTCTATCCAATGAAATCATTGTAGCCAATGAAATAATTCGGTCCTCTAAAACTAGTGCCTGTAATTATTCTTTGTGGATAAAGACAGGGGACCAGTTTACCTCATTGACTTCCGCTCTGTACCACGCGTAAAAAATGTGCGTTTTCCATCGTTTCGTCCTTATGTTACCTCTAAGAGCAAGTTCGAGTGCGCACCGTGGTTGACTAAAGGTCGACTATTTTGAC
>CM021539.1:1897053-1909607 GCA_010994315.2 Pisaster ochraceus | reverse complement strand
GGGGGGGGGGGGGGTTCGTCACTCAGCTATATCACTCTGAAATACCTGGGGATCAGGTTGGCTAAGTGTTTTCTTCCCTGCATTTCACCTCTGTGAACCCCGGTGTTCGAATCCCGGACTGGAGCCTTCATTGTGGATTGGGTTTTCAAGCACTACCTGATTGGGTGAGTTGGGGTTTTTTTTCCCACATCTAAAACTGATGAACATTTCTTCTTGTTTATTAATCACCATCCTTGTTATTTGTGCTTGCTCTGTTGGATGTCATATGAAAGCAATCAATCACTCAATCAATCAATCAATCAATCGATTCCCGTATCAGACCTTCCCCAGATCTAGGTCCGAGTGGGCCAGACCCATTTTCTTGGCTCTAAATTGAAATTCACTTTAATAGATTGAAACTAACGACAACTGCAGATGATTTTGTCCCTTATAGTTTCAAGCAATTAGAGCGAATTTCAGTCTAAAACTTTAAGAGGGGTGGCGTGTTCAAAATTCCAGGCTGTTCAACCTGGAAGTTATCATGCTGACCCGGTAACATGTGTGACCTTTTCAGGTTCAATTCTGGTGAGTTGTTTTTTTTAAGAATACAGACAAATCTTACCAAATGAATTTCATCATCGTGTCCAGATGTCTTGAAATCGTACGTGGAGAAGAATTACAATGATTCAGCAAACCTATCGATACAAAAAATATGACTATTTCAAAACTTGGAAAACCTTTTATTCATCCTAGATTAGGCAATTGCAAGTTATTGGACATGTTCATATTGAACACAGTTTTAAAAACTAACACACTCTTCAACCAAACTGGTGAAAACTGACCCGGATTCTGGGCACCATCAGAGTCCTGATCCAGTTTTGGGTCACGTTGACCCGAAAAGTCATGAACATTTTTAACCCAAACTCTGCGTCAGTTAAACGCGGATTCTGCGTCGTTTCGACGCGTTGCACGCTACCCGTTAAGCACAACGCGGAGCGGACACTCGGATTTCTGGACTAAGTATTTTACGAGGGGAGAATCTAACACGGCGTCCACGCAGAAGTAATTCAAACGTTTAGATCAACACGTGACAATCACTGGCTGTACGATGGATTCTGCTTTCCTAAGTATTTGTTGCTCACTAAACTGGATAGATCTCTCTGTGGCTCTCCCATAATTTAAGACCCGAGGCTGACAATTTTTTCCAAACTGTTTTTTTTTTTTTTCTTCTTTTTTTTTTTAACAATTTAATTAAAATACCAGGAAATATATGTAAGAAAGACACAATACACTTTCAATGAACGATCGATAAAAAAAGACTGATAGTGTCGACAGCGAAGTTTTTCAACTTTTGGAGAAAGTGTATTAAGCAATGACACTTACACCTACGGGTTGATCGTTGATGGATTATAATTGCTATAAGTCACAGGATGAACGCAGTGTAATTTCCTTTTTACTTGATAACCAGCTGGGTATCAAGAAGGAACTTGGAATTGTTGAATTGATTTATACATTCTTGGGACGGAGTAACAATAATAATGACAACTTTTTTAATTGTGTTTATGTTGCGCCCTTTCCATAAAATAGACACAACATAATCCACAATAGTTAAATTAAACAATTTAACAAATATTGAAAATTTGATTGTTGGAAATGGTAGCGTACCGTGGCTTCACGGAGGGCTTAGAGATTAAAAACTCACCTCTTGGATGACTTGCAGATGGAAACTTCTCCCACTGAATCGGCTGGCTGTGTCATTAATTGCCAATCGCTGGAATTTATAGGTTCTCTTTATTTATCTTGGATATTGCATCCATAAAAAAAAACTCACCATTTATATTCGAGCACGAGAAACGAAAGTGATGATTGGTCGAGAAAGTCAGGCAACCTAATGAAATAATTAAAGTTTAAAATCAACTTGACGTCTGGATCCTTTAGAGTAAACCCCTCGATCAAATAGCACCACACTGTAAATAATAAACCAATTAAAAAAGAACTTACACAAGTTTACCCTGCGATGAGATTTCTGTTTAAATTATAGCAAAGTCATCACGCATATTTTGAAACTATTTCAGCGATCAATTACATTTTAGATTGTGTATATTTATTGAAGTACAAAATCGTGTGCTGACTCTCCGGGCGAACTTGACTTTTGTTCCCACGGTTGTCAAAATGACGGTTCGACCAGAAGTCAATTTTAATAAACGGTTATATTGGTAGGTCTCATTACAGGCTGGTCGTCATCAGGCATATGTCATGGGCTAAAGCTGCTCTAACGGCGAACAATGAACTCTTCCAAAAACTTCCGGGTCAGAAAATTGACCCGGGTCCAGGTCTCGTTTGGCCCGCCCTTTTCTTGGTGTCACAAAGACCCAGATTGTTTTTCTTCACACTTTTGCTCAATGCATTTGCCTCCTTAATTCCTTGTCCATTTGGAAACATATCCAAAATCTGTGGACAGCAGGCCCAGTCATACGAACTCAAACATTCTCTGTATGTGTACTGCAACAAAACCGCTCACGCATGCGTGTACGCAAAAACATTAGGTCACGTGGAATTCGAGTCTTCGCTATTATAGAGGGCGTCGATTGTCAGGACTTGAACGAATATTTACTTATTGGTTCCTTTGAGGCGCTGTGCCACAAAATCAACTTTTGAAATCTGCATAAGCTCGCTATTTTCTTGGAGGGTTTAAAACAGAACAAAGCACTAAATACCATTGAAATGTACGGAGCGCTGGAGGTGCCATGCTGTCCGGATGACGACACATCTACCTATAGTTGACTTACTGAGACGAACTTGTCAACTTGCTGCCACTATTTCGCTATTTGTTAGGAAACATTTCAAAGAGACACATGCCATCTTTACTTCCTATCCCTCTCCGATATTTGCAACAGTAACCTTATATCAACCCCATGTTAACCCCCTCCACCCCCCAACCTCAACATCAACAGCCATGTCAATGGGCACGGAAATAACTTCCAGGAAGGGTCATTGTTTTGAAATGATCCCGAAAAGAAAGTGCATTAATTTGTATCTGAACGCCTGCTTGTTGTAAAAATGGCAATGCTAGTAAGCACATCCTGAGAAATGTGTTCTTCTGAAGTGACCTCCTTGATTAAAACCCTTAAACTTCCGGCACCTGTTTGGGACAAACTTAACTGCATGCGATTTGTTGAAAGCACGTCTTGACAATCATTTTCAATGGGTTAGAGGGCTTCTTTTGCATTTTCCCAACGGTTTCTTTAACGAAGTATGTTGTTTACATGTAAAGGTTTTGCCTTGAAAAAAATGTAAGCGTGTTAGTTCGCTATGATGTCCTTCCATAGGAAAATAACATACTGATTTTCTACACACAGGATGCTGGCAGAGTTTTTGTCTTGCCCTTCTCACCAAACCACTGTCCCGTGTTGATTGAGGCTGTGTCCGAAACGGCGACTTCGGCTACAGCTACGGCTAGATCGCGCGCGTCTGCCTATTCTTCAACACTGGCAGACGCGCTGATCTAGCTCTAGCTGTAGCCGAAGTCGCCGTTTCGGACACGGCCTAACACCCCCTCTAAGACGTGTGGCATAGTCCAGCTTAAGATCTTATAGACTGGTCCCCCGTCTTTATCCGCAAGGATAAAGACACTCAGGTACTGGTCTTAAGGCCCAATGATTTCATAGGATACATCACGTAGCGTTGTTTTGTTCTGCGAGTGTCCGTGTGAAATGAATGCTAGGTCAAAGGTACACCTGCCAACATCCGGTCTAGCTGGTATCTGGCATTATTTACGAGCCTCGAAGTGTGACGTCAGATGTTCGGGCTAAGGATCTTATGGCATGTAAGCTGACCAGTGTGTACGATGTGGTTAAGACCATGGAAATATTTTTAAAAAAATTAAATCAATCAAAGTATGTCCCAAAAAATGAATCTCCAAAGACTTGTTTGCTGTTTTGTCAACAAATTCAACTGAAACTTTCAAAGGCGGTTCTAATCGTCTTGAAAATTTTGCCTACAAATCAGCATTACGTCGACAAACAAAAAATCCATCACCCTAGTTTTAAACGGAATCGTTTAAGAAAACCTGAGAATGAAAAATGTCTGTTCAATTTCTGCTCAGATGTCATTACATTACATAAATTACAAAAACTGGGTTAGTTTAAATTGACTCCATCGGTGTTGTCACAGATACCGAAATTTACACCATAGGTTATTAAAATAACACTAATTTCTGCCAAACAATTACATTGTTGTTATTTTAACACCCAATGATATCATTTCTGATTGCTTCTTCCGTATCTACATGTGACAACACCTATGCTGATAATTTTAACACCAAAGCTTTTGCAGTGAATTTTTGTTTATCAAAGGGGTGAAATAATGTTGCGACAATAACCTGTTTATACAAAATTGTTTTAGTTAAGTTATTCACGAAAAGGGAAAATAAAGTTTTGTTCAGAAAAACTGTATCGTTTTTGTTTTGCAAGTCACTGTGATCGCTTTCGATTTCTTTTTTGCAACTACAAACAAATACACCAAAACAAACAAATCGATCTTCACTCAAACGATTTTCTGCCAGAAAGAAAATGAATTATATCAATATTTTACTTGTGCCCAAGATGCAAAGAAACAAAATCTTGCCTCCCCCCATACCGTCACGGGGAAGCAAGAACATCGTTTGAATTGTATCGACTTTTAAGCATATTGATGGCTTGATGCAATGAGAACAGAGCATCTGTCAGTGCGTGATTAAATAACTGACTCCAATAGAAACACCTTTCAAATTTGCACAAGTATCAGCATCATGTTAGTATAGTCGTCATATTATTTTACCTGGACGTTTTAGGGACAATTTATATGACTGCTTATCAGGAGATCAGCCTGATGGTAATTCGTTCTACTTTATTTTTGCACTTACCCATCTGGGCTGCTACTTTTGTTTCAAGTGTTGCTCTGAGGGATTTTTTGGCTGATTTTTTTTTTGTCTTTTTCGTTTTCCTTTAATCAACCGACTGGGTCAAGTTTTACTTGATTTTTGATTGAAAAAGAACAATTAACTAGAGAAGGATTTGAACCTGTGATCTCCGGATTAACGTGTCGGCGCTCTACCAACTAATCTAATACGCAGACCTTTGTTTGCGGTAGTCCTTATTTTGTCAACATCTTTGTTCGGGGGTTACCAGTCAGAAGCCAATCAACCTCTACCTACCATTTCACCAGGGATCACCCCGAGGTTACGCTACAACTTGGGAAACAGCAGCAGGGGAATCACGTTTAGGAAAAGTGGCTTCTTTAGGCCTATTTCCAAGTCCAGCTCTAGGCAATTTTACTTTATTTTTCTGAAATTAATCAGGCTTCTCCTCTTTTTAATTGTTGTTCTGATTGTATGTGTTCTTTCTCTTTATCATCAAAATAACAGGCCTACGATATATCTTTAATTATCTAAAATTAATCAATGAGATAAGTTAAACGAAATGACTGGCCTGACCTTTCAATCCACGTATTTTTCCCCTCAGTTTCGTGAATGAATCAGCCTATTATTTTTACTTTCATATATCGGTAAGAAAGCGATTTGAGTCTTCAGTTGAAACCGTCATTCATTTTTATTTTGAGGTTTGCAAGTATTCAAGTAAACTTCGGCATCCAATTAGAGATTTCTGCAAAAAGCTGCTGTGAATTTGAACGCTCTTCGACTGAATTGTTTAAACTGTATGGTTATCATTTGGGAGGTTTTTGTATTGCAAGACGCAAGGGAAAACAGTTGCCTATACATTACCAACAAATTGAATGACTGTTTTGAGGAGATTTCAATTTCTTAGAAAACATGTGACATGTGTGTTTCCATTGAGAACAGGAGAGTATATCTTTAAATATAAAAAGGTTTTAAGATGATGCTTTGAATACACATTTTGGCTGGGTCATTATGTCAATTGTTTGTGGGTTTGTTTTTTTGTTTTTTTGTTTTTTTTACACTTCTTCGATTGTGACGCAGATGATGGTCGGTCGGACGAGGACAAACAAACAATTTTTGAGGACCTTATTAATTTGCAGAAAATTACCTGGAAAATATTTTACAGTGTTTCCATCGAGAATTGGATGGTTATTTTTTATCAAAGTATAAATTTTGTATTATAAAATCTGCTCAGCCATTCTGATTGCAGTAAATTATCACACGTTACTTGAGGATTTGTTTTAACTCTTAAATACTACTACTACTAAAGGCACTTTTATTAAAAGCAAAAGTAAACTTTTGCTAACTGTCCAAGACCAGTATCCTCACTTGGTGTATCCCAAAATTTGCATAACAACAACAAATCTGCGAAACTTTGGGCTCAATTGGTCATCAAAATTGCTAGAAAATAATGATAGAAAGAACACCCGTTTTGCATAGAATAATGTGCTTTCAGATGCCTGAGAAAGGCTTCACGCCTAAAGCCTTTCTCAGATTCAAATGTTTGGGTGAAAACTACCTCTTTCCCAAAAACTAAACTACTTCAAAGGGGGTCGTTTCTAACAATGTTTTATAATATTAACAACTCTCCGGTGCTCTTTACCAAGTATACGTTTTTATGGTCATTAATCTTGGGAGTAATAACCAAATAACCTTCCCTTTAGAATTGATATAATTACATCGCAGTCAGAAAATTGATAATTTAGAAGTTATTGATTAGCCTTGTTTGGACAGATCATAAATGACACGTATACCTTGTACGGAAAACCTCCTCCATCCTCCGACAAACAGTTCAATAAGACTAACATTTACATCTTGATAATTATATTTGCCATATAACTAGAGCAAGGAAGATGTCTTCGACACACGTGACGCGTGACGTAAGGACGATGACGTCAGGGAGTAAATGACAGGTGATTTCGAAAAAGGAATTGAGTCGACAGTTAGACCAGATTCATGCCGCTGGGGCTGGCAGCGTACGCTCACCGTGGCATGCATGCATCATAGCAGACGTCCTTTCGCCAAATGTGAGTTTTTAATCAAACATCGTGATATATTTTGATATAAAGTTATTAAGTAATAAGCCACAAGGGAAATTGACTGGGTAAATCCTTTTTGATAATTTGGGTTTGAACAAATATAAATGTAAACTGGATTTGGGTTTGAATAAGGAAACATTGACTGGAGCGGAACTTGAACAACGACCTCCGGATTAACAAGCCGGCGCTCTACCAACTGAGCTACCTAGCGGTGTCCCTATATTAGTCAATATCTTTAGGGGTGCCAGTCAGAAGCCATTCAACCTGTAACTGCCGTGTAGCCAGGGATCACACCCAAGTATACAATACAACCTGGGAAGCGGTAGCCAGGGGATCACGTGATCCGGAGGTCGTTAGTTCAAGTTCCGCTCCAGTCAATGTTTCCTTATTCAAACCCAAATTATTTGATATAAAGTAATGTATGAATTTCTGGAAAATGTTTGTTCGAATTGTGTGAAATTCAAATGGTCGTAATCTTGTTCCCCATGGTCGTTCAGTCAATATTGCCGGCAATGTTTTAGTGGTATGTTCGTAGCGCTTGTTTGTGTTTTGATTAAAGTGGAAGTCTCTAGGGTATCGAAATTGAAGGAAAACATCGACTAAAGAGGTTTTTTTTCACGAAATCAAACATTCTTATGGTTTTGATTTCTTAAAAATTAAAACAATTAGGGCGAGAACATTCATTCGACCTCGATGAATCTAGACATAAGGTGCGAATTGCGAATCACACCCGAATTTGTGCGAACACTCCACAGGTGGGCAAAATTCTTAATATTGTTTACAACGTAACTAATGTCAAGTTTTATTCTCGTTTGTTTTTTGTTTTAGATTTTGGGGGGTGTTAGAATTGTTTGTGATTGTTTTTGTTGAAATATATATAATAACTTATTTAAAACTTCAAAAAGTAAGCATATTTCTTAGGTTAGCAAGAGTATAAGGCGGTCAGCTTGCGCTTTCACCATGGATTTGCATTGTAACGTCATTCACAGTTTATACAGTAAGCACCGGAAAGTTAGCAAGCCTTTTCATGTGTTTACGGTTGGCAGCGCTATGAAATGTCAACTAACGCAGTAAGCACAAAATTAGCCTAGGCTTTTAACTGTTTTTTTGCATTTACATCATAGGTCATTTTCGTTGGTAAGCACTTTGCAACGGCATATTCTATTTCCTCAAAGATTCAAATATGAAACTAAGATATCACTGGTAAGTCGGAACAAACTACGGGAGCGATAAAGGGACACTTTGAGAGAGAAAAAAAATAAGGCAATTATTATGAATAAATCAAACTGAAATAGAGATATCATAAATATGAATTTTTGGGCAAAAGTCATAATGTTATTTTGACTTTTTGACTTAATGCTATTAATTCACAATTCACAGATATATCTCATGCCAAATGTCCTTTAAACGCTTCCGTATCAAACAAGTCAGTAAACTTGTTTTTCCAGTTTTTTTTTCTTTCCTTTTACTTGATTTACAAAATCGCTTAATTAAATACTATGATACACGGTGTTTATCTACTTTTGAAAAATCTTTCCAACCACATTCATCTCAATTCATTTCGTAACAAACTCTTTTTATAGCCCAAATCGCCCAATCCAAGGCAACGTGTCCCTTTAAAACATACAAGAGCGCAGTTCAGAAAAAGGTGGAGCTCAACATTAAGTTTTTTTCTAAATGTGTATAGTTTTGCTCTTACACTGATGTGTGTTAAGCACCCTGTACTCAGTACTGTACTAAGTCCTAAGGAAAAAAGTCCACAGGTATATTACTCGGGTGGGATTCAAACCCACGACCCAGATATATAACTGGTTCAGATATTCATTTTGATTCTTTTAAAACTATTCTCGCATACAAAGTGTATTCTAAAAGTATAGTGGGTGCCGCAGAGACTTCCAGCACCCCAATCCAAACACTTGGTGTGCTTCAGCACCCGAAGCACCCTTGTTCACGTGGGCCATCACGAAGGATTTTGAAGCATTATTATAGCACTATTTCATATTTGTTACTTATCTTCCTTTTTTTTTCACCTGAGGTTCTTGCTGGCATATTGCATGGTGGTAGGTGTCGTCAGACAACCGAGACCGATAGAGGGCGGTTTGACGCCCGGGGTGTCATTCTCCCAAGTGGACGGAAGGCTTAAATTTGTATCAGTCGGTCGAGCAGGTGTATGGGCCACAAACGCAAACGACCAGGTATACTACAGGGAGAATACGTACGGCAATGAGAACGACGCAGGGGACAGCTGGACGTCCGTTAGCAATGGACTGACGCAAGTCGATGTGGGGAACAATATCGTCTGGGGTGTGAGCAGCACGGGTGACGTCTTCTATCGCAAGGGTATAGGGCGGAGCAACCCGGTGGGTACAATGTGGGTGAGAGTGGCAGGATCTCTGAAATACGTCAGCGTCAGTCAGAAAGGCCACGTGTGGGGAATATCTGAAACTGATGACATTTATCATCGCATTGGAGCGTCCAAATGCAATAGGGCTGGGGACAGTTGGAGGCCAATTGCGGGTGGCTTGACGCAAATCTCGGTAGGCAGCGGGGGTGTTTGGGGGGTGACCTCAGCCAATTACATCTACTACAGAGAAGGGACGTACGGAGACCCCGACTCGGATCCCGATGGTGTGAACTGGGCTTTAGTGGAGGGTAGACTAAAGTACGTGAGCTCAGCGGATAGAATCTACGGGGTGAACTCAGGCAATTTAATTTACTTCCGAGTGGGCGTGTCCGCTGCAAACCCGAGGGGGACGACTTGGCAGAATATCCCGGGCTCGTTGAATCAGGTGGAGTCCCTATCACTCTCGGTCTGGGGAGCAGCTAGCAATTACTATATATTTGTTAAAAGGACGAATTAATTAAACTTTGGTCGAAACCTTGTTATAATATTTTCTTTTTCGATAAACACCGAAAGTTTTCTTTGTGCGCAGTGGCGACACTAGTGTGGGCACGGGGGCAAGTAACTTCCCCTGTCTTCGCCATCATTGATATCTGTGCCCCCCCCCCCCACCCTAGAAAGTCTGGACTAATGAGATAAAAACAATTACCAGAGTAAAATGTTACATTTTACAAGAATTTTGTGTGTGCTAATTTCATTGTGCTGTTTTTACTAGTTTTTCTCTTCACACGAATCCAATTTACTCACGTCAGATTTATAAAAAAGAATAGTAAATTGCATAACAAGAGCGCTGAAAAGGGTGTGTACAAGTGAAATGCAAACGGAATCTATAGTTTTAATTGGCCAGAGTGCCTCCCCCCCCCCCGAAAAGGTAGTGCGATCCTTGTGCCTCTAAAATGTTACCCTAGTTATCTGGTGCTGAGTGAGTGTTCGGGGGCGGGAAGACTACTACCCAACTTCATAGAGTTGCCCACAAAACAATTTTGATCACCATAACAAGGTTACCAGCCAAAACACCGTGTCACGCTACCACCTGTGACTGGTTTCCTGCTAATTTTTGGCTTAGCAGCAAAAATATGATGTACCTTTTTCTGCCAAGCAACTCTATTCATTCATTTTTATTACAAAACCAACTGGCAGAGCAAAGCTGAATTATGTGACATTACAAAGTAAAAATATTGTTAAAAGTTACACAGATAAAAGACATAAAATAGCACCACCGCAGTACGGGGGTACACAAATACATTTAAACAAAAATGACAATAAATAGTAATCAAAATTTGATAAATCAATGAAAGGCATAAAAATGCACAGGGTGTTGTGGAAACCCTCTTATACATTGAAACCCCACTATGAAATAAACCACCTAAAAAAAACAGGGTGAAATTGGGCCCTGACCGAAGCACTGAAAAGAAAGGGGGTGAGAACCTCCACCAGTTTCTCAGTTTGTCCTGGGTTTTCGTGTAACAGGCTTTGGCAAAAATTATACTTGGAAATATAAATGTTTTTCAAAAAATTTGTATGTTAAAATGCTTGTCTGAGCTTGCTTTTTTAATAACTGTATTGGCTCCACTACACCTTTTCGTTACAGGAATTTCCGAGTAATTATGATCATAGCCCTCCTTAATCTTAGCCCTTTCCACGTATAACGTTTTTTGATGTTTTTCTTTTCACTTAGCAATCAGTTTCTGTTTAGTGTGCATTTATTGTGTGTACTTTATTGTATTTAATGGAGAGATATAAATATTAAAAATATCTTAGCGTAGAAATGAAATGGCATGAAGAAGAGGAGATCGGTAAAGATACAAAATTGTCTACTGGATTTTAACTAAAATTTACTATTACCTTAAGATAATTCCGAGTATTTTGTTTGTTTTTTCTTTGGTTGTAATTTCATTAAGTTGTGCATTTTATAAGACGATTCCTCACTAAATTATTTCGAGAAATCAATTGCCATTTTCCGTAAATAAAAATGTGAAAAACAACGATGAAGCTTGGTCTGAATGGCATCAAGCCAAACTATTTGCTTAATAAAAACATTAAATAAAAACAATAAATGTTTCTGTTAACAATCACGATTGTATTGGTTGTCGATACAGAGCCGATATAACGGGACAGCGGAGACAAAATAGGATATGGGTGTACACCATGCCCTATGTCGAACAACAAATGCTGACTTGCAGAATGTTGGACTGATTTTTGTATTCGGATGTGTTTTTTGTTTGTGTGTTTGTTTGTTTGTTTTCTGGGGTGTTGGGGTGTTTGTTTGTTTGTTTTTGTGTTTTTGTTGGGGTGTTGGGGTGTTGGTTTTGTTTGTTTGTTTGTTTGTTTGTTTGTTTGTTTGTTTGTTTGTTTGTTGATTTGTTTGTTTGTTATTTGTTTGTTTGTTTTCGTTGGTTTGTGTTTTGGGGTTTTTGTGGGGGGTCTTCTTTCGTGTTTTCTTCTCTAGTAATATTAATTCGTCCCTCTAAATATTATTTCGATGGAACAAAACAAAATTTGAGGGAACGAGCTAATCATTTGGGGAAAACAAAACATTATTCCGAGTGATGAAACATTTTTTCGAGGATTCGAAGTAAAACCTTAAAAAAGCTTGTCCCTTTCGCACTCCGTACGATGGCGCTGCTTGAAAAAATATGCAAAACCGTCCAACATTCTCAGTATTTTGTGCTTGACTATGATTGTGGCAAAGTGTAGCCCCCTGCCCAGCCTCTCATTGTGTTTTTATTGTTTTCTGGGAATCTCAAGAATTTTTCAAGCAGGCGATTTTCGCGGGGGGTTATTTCTATACAAATGGGACGCGTTTGGGAGCCTTTGTGGAGGAGACTCTATCTGCCACAAATCAGGCACGGTTTCATTTTTCTGTCGGCGCTCATTGCAATTTGACATACCTGGACACATCTGAAGATCGCTGGGCTTTACTTTGGTGAGTACTAACCGGCCTCAGAAATGTTGGCGACAGTCACCCTTGATATTGTTTACTGTTTCAAGGGGGTATAACTTGGGAAGGGGCAGGAGGGATAAGTTTAAGGGCTTGCGATTATTTTATTTGTTTTTACTTTTCACGTAATAACTGTTGGTAAATTCTGAAATCTCCGAAGAAAAGGTCAAATCCCCTTACACGGTGTATAATTATACGTACGTTGCTGTGTAAATTTGTTTTTTGAGAACTTGTTTGCCGTCTATTCTGCTGCGGAGT
>CM021539.1:1741726-1755667 GCA_010994315.2 Pisaster ochraceus | reverse complement strand
TAAGTTTAGGGTTAGGGTTAAGGCTAGAGTTAGGGTTGGGGTAAGGGTTTAGGGCAATGGTTTGGGTTGAGGTTTGGGTTAGGTTTAGGTTTGGGGTTAGGATTAGGATTAGTGGTAAGGTTAGGGTTAGGGTTAGGATAGAGTTAGTGTTGGGATCAGGGTTTAGGGAAGGGTTTGGGTTGAGGTTTGGGTTAGGTTTAGGGTTAGGATACACTACTGGTGGTAATGATGTCGGAACATAGGGGTGTTGAACATAGGGGTTTGGCCTTGGTGCAACGAAGACTTGCAACTGGGGCAAGGGTTAGAGTTAGGGCTTAGAGCTAATATGGTTAGGCTTAAGGTTAGGGCGTAGGGTTAATATGGGTATGGTTATGTTTAATAGGGGTAGGGTTAGTGTTAGGTTTAATATGGGTAAGGGTAATAGGGGTAGGGTTAGGGTTAAGTTTAGGGTGAGGATTAGGAAAATGCACTTCTGGTAATAATTATTTCGGTACATAGGGGTGTTGGTACATAGAGGTGTCGGTACTTAGGGGTGTAACCGGCCCATGGTGCAGAAAAGACCTAGGGCTGGGGCAAGATGACAGTTGAACAATTGCCATTGCTTTGTGTGAACCGAAAGGTTAGTGTTGGAAACCTAAGCTCTCAACATAAAAATGTAACTGCAACTGAGTAGTGTTCTATACATTGCCATTACCTCATGATACTGTACAGGATATTAAAAAATGTTATTTTTACCGGACAGATGCAATCTGTGTTTTCCTTCGAAACTAATCACCAGACGAGGTTGATGCCCTTCATATCCCGTATAATTACTAATCAAAAGCTTACTTTCTGTTCCTTGAGCTTTATTTTTAAGTTGATTAACGACTGAAAGAGAAGGACCTCCTCGAAGATGGATATCGCTTCAAGAAGCCGTTATGACATCAAGATGAGCCTTGAGGCAAAAAAACGTGATGAGACTTCTTCGTTATTACAAGATAAAATAGCCTTCATTAGGTGACTGCTTTAGATACATGAAACTATATTTTGGACAAAGTCTGTGGTGTTTTATTTTTAAACAAAACATAATTAATTTAATTGAAGTTAAGGAAGCACCATGCAGACCTTGCTATACATCTATCTTTGTCTTGAACCCAAGATGCAATAACGGAGTACATTACGAGAAAGCTCCATTAAAGAAAGAGGCTCAAATGAAACATCCTTTTTGTCTGACAGGTCACACCTGTTATCTCCCTGTAATTCCTTTTCCAAACAGTGGACATAATTGGTTCATGCACAAACCAGTAGGGCTGCTGACTGCCCCAAGCTCACCCGTTAAATTAGTGACCCAAGAATTCAATGTGAACACACCTAATTGGTAAAAAGGATGAATAGTTTCCGAGTTTTGTGGCCAAAACTCGGATATTCTTAAATGGAGCTTTACCGTAATGTAAATATTGGTAGTCAGAATATCGAGTAATAAACCACAAGGGAACTGACTGGGTAAATTTGAATCAATTTAGGGTCGCCTTGAGCAGGATTTGAACCTGGGACCTCTAGATTAAAGTGTCTGTGTTCTACCAACTGAGCTGATATGTTGGTGGTCTCCCTTTTTTGTCAATATCTATGTTCAAGGGTGCCAGTCAAAAGCCATTCAACCTGTAACTGCCTGTAGCCAGGGATCACAAGGGTGTGATCCCTGGTTAACAAATTCAAATACCTTTTAACAAATACCATGGATCTGCAGTTCACAGGGTATTTTCCAACGCTGCCAACATCTTGCAATCTGGAAGTTTTTGTACAACAATCAGGGAGAGATTTAGAATTCCATTCCACATAATAGGGAAAAAGTTTCCATAACCAGGAAGATTTTCAAATGTGTTCATCAGAACATGGAAAGATTGGTTTATTTTCAGGGAACCTTCTGCAGAATCAGGGAGAGTTGGCACCTTTGGTACTGGAGAAACTTGATGTAATGAGTGATAACGGGAAGGGTACACTATTAACAACCAATGAATGACCCCAAAAAGATCTTGAATTTTTAGTCAAATAAGGTTTTATTTCTTAAATACAGGACAAACTGCAACAAACCCTCCAATAAAAAGGAAACTCTTTTAAAGGTGAGGACGATAAATATTTCTGTACCAACTCACCTTTTTGAAATGAAAATTAAACTCTTTCCTGTTGAAAATTTATCACATAAATTTTAAATATTCCTAATTTTGAGACTTATGGTATTGTTCTTATTAAGTAATAGTATTCAAAATCAATTTAAGAGAAAAACTCACCTTTTCAAAAAAGTGATTCAGTACAGAATTTACACCTTATAGAGAATAAAACATTGTAATTACACAACCTTTAAACAGTAAAGAAATTAATTAATACTTGCAATATTCTCCTGGCTAATTACTCCCTCCCACAGCGACAAGAAATCCCATCCTTTTGATAAATTACCTCACAATTTTCATTAGAATAAACAGTACATTGCAAAGAGTTTTTCATATTTTACGCTAGATTTGTCTTAATTTTCCTGTGAGAAAATACTGGTCAAATGGCTAATGCAGATTGGGCATCAAGCTCTAGTTTATGGCCTTGCATAAAAACGTATACTCGTATAACTGCTGCATAGTGTGTGCTAAACATTATGCATGGAACTCAAAACACATTGTGTAATTTAAGTAATGCAAAAATGCCTGAAGCACACATAGCAACACACAGTATCCCATTTCCCCGTTAAAAGAACCAAAAATAAAACAAACTCAGCGCTACTATTATTGCCTTATTTTACCAACCACTAAAATGTTAATGTGTTTCCACGACAACTCAGGGGGAATATTTCGGCCTTACTCAGGGATTAAAGATTACAGAGCAACACACCTTTATCACGTACAAAATACCATCTGTCTGGTTCCCAGCTGTGATCATTATTATAGCATTGACTTATCACAATGGGGCCAGCCTATTATGCTCCCAGCACCATATTGTTTGCAAATTTAATAAGGGGACGGAAGGGGGGGGGGTGCAGGGACTCGATGGCTGAACCATGATTTCAAGGCCCAACTTCTCGGCGCTGCTTACTGCAGAATTCTGCATTTCTGGCACCCTTGTAAAGCACATAATTCTGGGGCCGTAAGCGCAGAATTCCGCAGTAAGCAGAGGATGAAATCACACCTGGGTCAACTCCCCTCCCCCCACCTCAACTCTGTGTTGCAGTCACTCTTAGGACATTCCTTTGTTCTGTAAACTTAAGGAAAACCCTATTCTTCAACACTGTAAAAAACACTGTGTGGACATGTGTATGTCCACATAGTGTTTCAAGCCCCTACTTTATGTGGACCTCTTTTGTTCTCAGGTCCACACTTCGTCTGTAGAATTAAAACATACACACAGATTGTAGGATTGACAATTACAGTTCTTTGTCCTTATAAATGTTGCTAACTTCATTTACTCAGCAAATTGAGTTGCCTCGGAAATTTATTCGCTTAAGCCAATTTAAGTGGGACACCTGTTGCAACAGGTTAACAATGTTTATTTTGCAGGTCACCAGTTTCTTCTAAGCAAGAGTTTGTTCCATGCTTAGCAACTTGTTGTGCTTATACCAGCTTCACAGCACATTGTTTAAATAGTCTAATAGTTTACTATGGTTAGAATTCCTCATGTTCACAGAAGGGCTCTAGTGTCAAATTCGTTTTTGTGATGCACTCATTTTTAAATGGATAGTGTCCTAATTTAAGTTGGGGGGGGGGGATAACAGGTCTCCAACCATTAAAATGGTGTAAAAATGCCTTTTTATCTATCAGAGCGAAATTTGAAACCTGATGTCCCTTGATATCAACAACAAATGCATCTGTAGATTCCATACAGAAATGTGTGCATCAGTCAAGAGGTCAAACTCAATGCCCTTTTGATTTGAATATACATGTACTATCAAAATTCGAAAAGTTCCTCTTCAAAAATGTACAGTCTCATATATTGAAATAAATATTTTTGGTTTTTGAAACAATTTGCACTGGAAGGGTATAAAATACAATGGCATTTTACACCATCTTAACCGCTTTAGTAATATTTTGTCCCCACGATCATTTCATAAGGACCATTTCTTTTGAAAAAAGATTGCATCGTAAAACAGAATTCCACCTTGGAGCCCCTCTTTAATCCTCCATCAAGAGATTTTTGCATAGAAAAACCGAAGTAATGCCCTTTACATGTGAACAACCTTTGGCAACCTTTGTTTGTTTGTTTTTCTCTCTCCTGAAGATTATCAGAGTATACTGATCGAAATGTTGAAGCATTACACCATAGTTTTTATCTTCAGAACCACCCTAACTCGTTGAGAGAGTATTTTCATGTACATGGTGCTATCCTAAATCTTAGAGCAAGCAGGGCTCGAAATGAACACTGGACTGCAGGCCCCAGGCCAGTGATTTTAGCTTGGGGCCAGTAAATTCAAGACTGGACAAATCCGGTGGTCTTGTGTTTTTCAATTAAATAATTATTATCAAGTAATAAACCACAAGGGAAACCACATGTCCCGCTACAGTCAAATTTGTCTTTGTTCAGACCAAATTGAATGGCTATTAACTGTGGAATTTTTTTGAATTTGTAATAAAAAAAGTCAGGTTCAAATGTTGAGTTGAGTCTGATAAATATATTTCAATGCTATCAAGTATTGAAAAATACTTACCTAGATATAAAAACAAATGAGATCAATCTTCTCTCAGTGCTTGTTAAAAAAACAAACACTTTAGATCATAAACTGTGACGATAGTAATTTTTTAGTTTCAGTTCTGGTCTTGTAATCAAATTTCTGGTCTAGTCAAAAGTTTTGAGGAACAAGCCCTGCAGTCTTTCAGTTTTTCTCCTCAAATTCGAACCCTGCAAAGCCCTCAATTCTCTTTCCTCAAGGCATAGACCCATGAACGTTCCTCTGATACACAACGCCATTTAGTGTCATTTGGAATTTTTCCAGCTTCAAAATTTTATTATTGATTTTCGTTGTCCATATTCATTGTAAATTTTTAAGTGTAAAAAGTAACCACATGTGAGTAGCAAAGTGAATTAAGTTATTTTGTAAATGAAGAGAAACACTAGACTATGACAACTTGTGGTGAAATTTGTCTTACTCAAAAAACAACATGCTGGTTAAACACCTCTGATTTCAGCGATTGTGTTCAATCATTTTTGGCACTAACAGCATAAACATGCTCTGGTTTGTGCATAACGTTGAAATATTTCAGCATTTCAGTAGCCTTGATCAAGGTGTGCCAGCCGGTCGGCCCACTGGAACAGTGCGGACATAATATTTTGCCTGCTTAGCTTAAACTTAAAGGCCTCCAAACTCCAACACACCCACCCACCCACCTCAAAATTCTGTCCAACTAGTCCGGCTGGCAAGTTTATTGCTTGCCACTGCTACAGGTACGCCTATACCACTGATTGTTCAAATTGCTCCAAATCACATAGTCCCATGCTAGTGATGTTGAATGGAAATCCCAAAATATGAATTAGTGAAAAAGTTGGCTGACCAGCCAAATGGCAAAGCTTACTGGTCCTGCTGGCTAGTCACTGAAAAAGTTAGGGCAAACCCTGATGTCCCACACCACAACTCCCGTAACAATACACTGTAATTATCATTCTTTCAAATGAGATGTTTTGTTCAAAATTCACACAAACATTGTACATATTTTCATCGGCCGGCAGATGTACAGTCCAAATTCTGACAGCCATATTTTGTTATTAAAAGAAAACAAGAGTGTAAGATAAAAGATGTCCAATGACTTACACTCAAAATACACCCCAAACTCCTACGGAATATTCATCTTTAATTTTGAATAAATATCCAATGACTTTTCATAACCATAGCAACCCAAAAATCACATATTATGTTCCCACTTTATTAGTTCTACAACGGCGTTGTCATTTTTCACTTCTACCCCTACACGTATTTTTCTAACTCTTAATATTTAATATCCTACTGTCTGTATCATACGCTACATGTAGCAGACCGAAGTCAATCCAGCCTTTCACATACAAAGCGGTTTAGAGAAGTATCAAATTTAATATGGCATTCAAGTTGTCGGAGCACCTAAAAATAGTTGTTTTTTTTTTTTACTGCACACTTTCTGAGTAGAAATGTTGTGTGAAAAATAGACTTCATCAAAAGCTTACTACTAGTAGTCCATGTTTTAATATCTCAAAGGCATTTCTTTTCTCTTTATTTTAGTATCACAAGGACATGGGTGTTAATTTGGATAAGAGACAAAACAGTTATTAAAATATCACAGTATTACTAAGAACTTGTACTTAAAAGTTAGAACAGTGCTGGATCCGTTTCTTTTTTAATTCTGTAAACTTAACAGGATTTTAAGTTTCAGCCTGGTGACAATTCATAAGTTCATTTGTTATTCCATCAAGTCCCATCTGAAACATTTTTACATCACAATTTTTTTATGTTTTTTTTTTGTTTTTTGGTTGTTCATGCAGAAAAATTAACTTAAATACAAATACAAATTATTAATTCATTTAAATTCTTTGCACATTAGTACAATATTCGTTTCTGCTGAGAAATTCACTGTTGTTTTACTTCAGTGCGAAAAAATTAAAACATTTAACGGAAAACAGGAACTGTGGTTCCCTACTCTGCAAACCTTTCATAATGAACAAAACAAAGTGGTTAAAGGTGCTATCACATTGCATTTCCCAGAATAAATCTCAGCATCATGTTCTTACTGTTGACCCGCTCTTGACCTTTCTGCATAAATAATGAGCTACCAAAACACTCAAATTCACCTCAAGGAAGGAGGTAGCCCTAAGGGATGTGTAAGTCTCGCGTTTACACTGAAAATGCGTGATTTTGTTTCCTCTACACTTCAGAGCGATGTACGTGGGAATTTAATCTACGCAGAATTGCACGGTCATGAAATGTTGGCTTCCATCTTTTTGAAGCCCTTTTTCCGGGGGGTCACAGGAAAGAACATAGCGAGGTTAAGCTATATGTTATTGCGTATTGTGTAGGACAAAGCGTATGTAAAGTCCTTTGACATTTTTGTTGCCATTCAGGTACAAGCTTAAATCATTGAGCAAAATGTCATGTGTAAATCCATATTGTGGAAAGGGGCACAAACATCAATTAAAAATGCCCTTTGCTAAGTTCAAGTGAACTAAGCTAAGAAACAGTTTGCAAAAACATTCCCTCCAAAATCTGTTCAAAATGGAGATTTTTAACATTGTCTTCAAAACCATTCCAGAAAAAGTCTAGAGTGACGTTATTATGTTGTGAACATTAAGTTAGGCATACATTGTGTAATAGACGTGTAGCCAAAATGCATATTTAGGATGTATACGCATGTATCCGTGACGTCACGTACGCGGTAAGAGAAAATGTGTCGCTTAACCTCGCTAATTGACGTTAACAAATTTTCCCGGAGTAATGTAAAAAAATAGGCAAGTTTAACACAACAGGACAATAAAAGGGCGTACCATACATCTTCACCTGCAAATCAATTACATCAGATTTTTAACAATTTGATTTTCAGCCATTCGAATATAATTTCAGGTTTATAACAAAAAACAGATGGCCACCTGTACACTATCTGTCAAGATCAAAAATTGCATACATCTGATAACAAGAATGTGACGGAGATTACCGACTCATACACACTCTGACGTTTATGCAATGTCTAAAGTGACATGACAATCACTGGGGAGAGAGCCAGGGGCCTTCCTCTAGTGGGCAAACCAGGATGAAAGAGGGCGGTGGGCGGAGGAGACAACTCCTTTTTTTTCTTATCCCCTCTTCAGAGTTCCACAAAAACTAATTTCTCCAACCTGTCCCCATCACAGTGTTTTTTTTTTATTATTCAAGATCTCTTGCACAGACCTTTAGAAGGGGGAATGACATTATAACCAAAAGAAATTGGTAGGCAAGAAAACAGCCTGCTCGAACATTCCCCGCTTCCCCCGACACCTCGTCGTCTTGGCAACCTTACTGCATCATTTGGCAAAGTGATAATATACTCTTTTATAATACCTGATAATTGATTTAAAGTGCAGGAACCTCTACAAATAAAGAAACCACAATGCGAACGGGAAAATCATTTTATACACCGACGGTTTGTTTTTTTACAAATATTCCATCATGGCCGCCCCCACAGTGTCTACCAGGGCCCAATTTCATACAGTTGCTGAAGCTGAGATGATTGCTTAACAATCTTACGCTAAGCAAAAATAAGCAGGACACCAGTCACAGATGGTACATGTGGTGGTTTGGCTGGTACAGTGTAAGCTTATTCTGGTAAGCATAGTTTGTTTAAGCTTAGCTACTTTTTGTGCTTAAGCAGCTCTATGAAAATCGGCCCAATGTTTATATATAATATTATGTCAACCGAAAATTGTATTCTGCGGAAAACCCACTGTGCGATTCGTTAATACCTAACATACGTTGTCTACATACTAAACGGTTACTTAGAATGTTATAAATAAATCATAAAACACCGTTGGGAAGTGAGGGTAACTGTCCGATCAAATTTGGGCTCAATTTCAAAGAGCTGGTTAAGGAACAGGATACCAGTCATAAATTGTACATGTGAGTGTTTTGGCTGGTAACCTTATTCTGGTAAGCATATTTCTTTTGTGTCTTAACAATTTCGTGCTAAGGAGAAAGGTGCAGGATACCAGTCATAAAATGTACAAGTGACATTGCATTTTGGCTGGTAGCCTTTTTCTGATAAGCAGAATTATTTATTGCGTAGCTACTTTTTATGCTTAAGCTGGACCCCAGGCTGGTTTTGATAAAGCGAATCAGTTCAGTAAAATTGTACTTACATGTAAGTGTTTTTTTTAGGCAAAAATCAATCAATATATCAGACAATCTTAGGGTATAGTAGTGTAGCTATATTGATCGATTAATAAATATATTTCCACGATGAAACTTAAGGTCAGGGCCAAATTTCAAAGAGCTGCTCCAGCACTAAAAGTACCTAACCACAATAAAATATTGCTTACTCGACTAAGGTTAACAGCCAAAATGTTATGTCACATGTACAGTTAGTGACTGGTATCCTGCTGTTTTTCGCTTTAAAGCAACCTGTTAATCAATATTTTCTGCTTAAAAAGCTCTATGAAATTGGGTCCTGCAGAATGTAGGTCCGTTAACCAGTCATAGATTGATTGGCAACAGTTTCAAGGAGTGACAATTCAAACAATCATTTAATAAGGAACAATAATTGGAGAAAGATGATACATTATCATGCCATAAACCTGTACCAAACTTCCTAACTACAAAATGCGCATCTTGGATATCTGATCATTGGTGGAGCTTCTTCGCCATGACATATTGAGGTTCTTAAATTTGTATATTTTCTCTCCATGTACATGTACATGTAAAGCACCAAGGTCTGCTTTAAATGTGGAAGATGCACCAATAGAGGACAAAACTCAAATAATCAAACAAGAATTTATCTGGTTCAAAATTGCACCTTCATGTTATTCAAAGCAAGCATCGGCAATCAATGGACAACCCATGGATATCATTTTAACGCACATAGCACTTTGGATGGACATAAAGTGAAATTGTATCCGCCCAAGTTCTTTTTCAAACTCGAGTAGAACCTTTTTATGACCACTGATGAAAAGCAAACAATAAATGTTACAGTGCATTTTCTTGTCTTGGTTCCCCCCCCCTCCACCCCCGACTCTACAGCCACAAGAAAGCATTAAGACTGAGCAACATACTACGCTTTTCATAAACATGAACAGCATTAAAGAGCTTCAGTACAAGGTTGGATCTAAAAATGGACAAATGTAGGCTTAGAAAACTTCAAGGACGCACTCACGTAGACTTGATATCTAAATACAGGCTTACATGAAGTAGCAGATAAGATAACAGTCTTGTGCGAGTCTCGCACCGATTTGAATGCTAAGCCTCGTTAAAGTGCACAATATTGTTTTCCTTCGGACGCTAAAGCATTGTACAGGGAATCTCAAGGTTGCCAAAAATGTTTGAATAAGCACAAGACTTGCACTGTCAATAAAACTGCATTAAACGGCCAGTTTAGTGGGTAACTAGTCTAGTGGGTAACTAGTTTAGTGGGTAACTAGTTTAGTGGGTAACTAGTTTAGTAAGTAACTAGTTTAGTGTGTAACTACATGTAGTTTAGTGAGTTACTATTTAAGTGGGTGGGTAACTAGTCTATTGAGCAATTAGTTTAGTAACTAGTTTAGTGGGAAACTAGTCTGTTGGGTAACTAATTTAGTAACTAGTTTAGTGGGTAACTAGTTTATTGGATAACTATAGAGTCAAAATAACTAGAATCAATCCAGTTTAATGGACGGACAAGGTTGGGGGTTTTTTCCTGAGAAAAGGGCACCTTCATTAGAACATAAATAGAACAACGTCTATAACCAAATCAATACTGACAACTCATCTTAAGATGAATCCTAGTGCTCAGTGAAATGGAGCCCTGGACAATGGCTGTACAGTGAAATGCTACATGAGACCATGGGAGGCGGGAAGTGCCTATGCACATTTCATTCCATGAAGGATCGTTTAACGTTTCATTTTGTATACCTCCGCGTACATGTACATAAATTAAGAAGCTAACCAGTGATGCTCATTTTGTAGGTAGGTGAGGTAGACAAATAAAGAATACACATTATACAAAGCAAAATCCTGATCCAGCAGTCTTGATATTAATAATTGAAATACAAGGTCACTGATGCAATTATCACTTTACTCTTCAGAGTCCAAAGCCTTTCTGCTTGAATCATCATCACACGCACTTGACTTGTTTTGTAAAAAAACTCTTCCCACAAAAAAATATCCAGAGAAAAAAAGAACGCAGAAATAATGATTTTCGAAAAAGCCAGTGTAACCCACATGTGGCCACTGTGGGCATGATGGTGTCAGCTACTTGTGTCTTCTCTAGCATACTGGTTTGAGCAATTTGTGGCATCTGTCTGAAGCCGTTTGCCGATTTTACAGCCGTGCTGATATTTGACGACACATATGGATGAGGCTGGAAGATCTCTAAAGAGTTAAACAATCTGTCAAGCCAGCAATCAGTTCCAAAGAGGCCCAACATTTCACAAATAATGGTTCAAGGTTCTTAAAATGTGCAAAATATAAAAATTACAGATATGAGTAAAATTGTTAAACATTCCAGACATACAGTGGATCAAGTGGACGTTGCTCTGATGTGATCATCTTAGATTATCTCATACTAGCGTTGAGTATAAAGACTTCATCACGCTGTAGCCATTTTGTCCTTAAAGGCAAAGGTTTTGGTAACGTTCGATTGGTTTAATCCTGTATAAATGTAGATACATACTGTATACAATAAAACTAGCCTGTGAAAGTTTCGTTTCAAAAGGTGGTCACACTCTCCAATAGCGCCCTCACTGTGGCAAAAGGAGGCAGATCATTGGACTGTAGCTGTTCTTGGTGCGTAAAAGCGTGAGCGTGACCTCAGCGTACCAGGAGCGTTGCGCGTTATGCAAAGGGTCTATTGCATGGAGAGGTGCTGCAACCTATTTCGCACTGAATGAAAATTGCGAACAGTTCCCACTCAAGATCAAGAATCTTCATGTGACTTGAAGAGGCTAGAATAACCATTAGTCTGGTCGCTTTTGGTATTCAGAATCAGGTTTCAAAACCACACCATTGAAATAGGGCTCCATACAAATCAACTTGAAAATGAACTTTTGATGGAAACTTTACAGATGTTTTTGGGACAGTGAGAGAGATTATGTAGCCATCATACATGTAGTCTGATAGATAAAACAAATGGTAGAGGGAGCTTTAAAAACTGGAAATGTATCATTACACCAACTTGTTTCTATGAATTTTTATCTTTTTCAATACACAATACACAACTTCCAGACTACAGGTTTGGACACACTATGGACTGTCTCTTTCTCCCTTTGGTGACTGCTTTACATCTTTCAAGAAACTGTTGTGGCTCAGGGAGGTCTGAAAAAATCCTCAAATCAGGAAAGAGCCCGAGAAATTACACGTCTGAACCTATAATCACATCATATCTCGAAAAATCAAACAAAAAGCTTTGATCCCTTGCACAACACGGAATGCACCTCAGCATATTACGCATCATTTCCACCATTTTGGGAAGTCAATTCCTTTGTGTACTTTTTGCTTCCCAAAATAGCGGACAGTGAAATGGGTGGATACTGTAAAATAAAGTCGCACAGCAATGTGACATAAAATGGCTACAGCATGATGGAAATTTTGTAACTTCCCTCTTTTTGAATCTAATACCCAAGCTACCTATTGGAACATTCTACAGAACGACGGCATTCTTTGTTTTACTGGACACAGCAGGCATCTTTTTTGTTGTTCTTATTCTTGAGTCTCATCCGAGAGCGATACTTCTCCAGAAAGACTAACTGCTTTGCGTTGATGGCACCACGGCGTTTCCTGCCAGAGAGACAAACAGGAAGTAATATCAGACCAAAATTTCAAAGAAATTATTCTTAATCAAATCACACAAATTCAATTTGTCAGGTTCTAGAGAAACATATGTACAGAAATGGTTTTGAGCACGTACATCAATTCAATAACACGACTGACAACAATGCTAAGGAAATATCTAAATAGATTACAGAAACGGGATGGTTCAAGTAGATGTTTTATTTAACGATGAACATTTTCTGTCTATTTCTGTTTACCCCAAGGCCAGTGTTTTGTATTTTGTTCCTTAGTTTGCTTTTGTAGACCTTTATCACAATGCAGCCATTCTTGTCTGTAGACAGGTATACACAATGACATTGATCAATCCATTGGTTTTATTTTTTTATTTTTTATTTATTTATTTTTTTTCATCTTGCTTTTGACAGGAAACTGTCACTTTGCCAGTTTTTCCAATGATTGTTTTTCCAAAAGTGTTCCAACATCATGCAGGCTTAGATTCAAAATAATTTCAGTTGATTTAGAACTATTAATTTTTTAATTACTCTAAAGTTTCATTCAAAATATTTGATGGGAAAAAAAAAAGCCAGGTAATTTTTTCCATCAATTTTTGATGTAAATTTAAGATGATTCATAATCACAGACACTAAACCATGTTTGTATGAGAGAGGTTGGCTGTAGCCAACTTAGCATTTATGTATGTCCCCTTGTGGGACTTTGCCCAGTTTCCTAGATCTAAACAAACAAACAAACAAACAAACAAACAGACAAACAGAAAATGTTTAAAATGTCAAATGAATCAACTCAAATTTTTTTCAGCATAAGCCTGCATATCCACTCACACGTTCTAATACTTTTTGGGTAATTTCAGGTACATGTCTTGAACACAAATTAAAACCATCGGAAAATCTGCTATAAAAAGTGACAGATGCATTTGAAGCGGTACCCATGTGTTTCATGTCTTTATGTGAATATGGCTGTATGTATTTGAATTTTATAGTTGTACAAACTGTATGCACTTTTAATATACCTTTTAATCTATCGTTTTTAAATACTTTTTATCTTATGTACATGTAACGTGCAGCTGATCATGGCTATGGAAATTACACAATACAAACCTCTCTGATTCTTACTGTACATGTACATCTGTACTGACCGCTGAATCTACACTTTGATCTCTTTCAACATAAAGCCAAATTTCACATATTGCAAACACCAATTTACTTAAGACCACCCAGCTGCTCAAATCATTACCCATGGGAAATGCCGACATAAAGAATTTATCATCCAAACCCTTCAATGTTTTGTACTTACTCTCTGATGAAAGTAACGGCATCTTCGTATCCCATTCCCGTTTCCATCAACGCCACGGCAACTAGGAGCGGAGCTCGGCCCAGTCCCGCTACACAGTGGACGGCAACACAGCTCCCTGGGGTATCTGTAAAACGCTTCTTCAAAAGGTCCAGCCATTTTTCGATAATGTCGTTGGAAGGCACTCCACCATCATCAAATGCCCAGTCCTGATTTAAAAAAAAACAACA
>CM021539.1:1287842-1309306 GCA_010994315.2 Pisaster ochraceus | reverse complement strand
AATCAAATGGCAAGGATCTGCTTGGGTGTTATATTATAAGCACCAGTTCCCAAAATGTACCATGGGCTATGAAGAACTGTCCAACTTACTCGTTGATAATGGTCATATTTCTTCCCTTTCAAATGTGAATAATAAATTTTAATCTAATTTTGAGTAAGTGCATCTAATTTCATTCGGCCAATAAACTTGATATGATTGCTACCATTAATAAATGAATCGCAAAAACAATGTCCTGGGGCACGTAAAAGGCACAATTTACTTGCCCAGTTGATAATGTTGATGGTGTATAACATTTTGAGAAACGATTCCCTTCAAAGGGATGTGGTTTTAGACAAAAGGGATTCAAAAAGATTTGAATCTGGACGTAACTGCTCCAGATTTCCGGCGATATCTCAAAAACACTACCACATTTTGAATTAAAATTTTCACAGGTTAGTTTTCTTAATATATACAATTATATAGGAATAAAACAATTGAACGGTTCCCAAAACCAAAGGTATACTTTGCCTTTAAGCACAAGGCCTGATTAGAGCAAACAGACTTGTGGTTGATATTTGAGGTGATGTACACAGAGTGTACAATCAATACCACTGTGAGCAAACACATGCCAAGTCCTGAGAAAATACCCCACTGGTATTATCCCATCATCTACTCCTCATCATCGCTGAGATGTGACAGTTACTTATTCTATCTGACTTAAGGTCAATACTTTGATTTCCAAGACAGGTTCTTCCAATAAGCATTAACCATGCTGAGGATATCGGTGTTAGATTCCCTTTGTCATGATAAATGTTTCATTTCTCTACAGTTCACAGACAAAGATACAACTGATAAAGGAAAACAAATCTGCCTCTTGTTAAAAAAGAACCAGAACATTTCAAAAGGAAAACATTACCTCCCAATGCTTGATCCGAAATCTACAGGTCCACCTTATACAAAGCCCTCCCTATAAAGTGTGCTTGGCCATGGTCGCCAACTGACCACCGAGTCCAATTTCATAGAGCTGCTTAGGCACAAAAAAAGCTGCTAAGTACAAAACAATGTTGTTTACCAGAATAAGATTATCAGTCAAAATACTGATCTGCTTAGCTTTTAGAAAATTGTTCAGCAAATTTTTCTGCTTAAGCAGCTATGTAACAAGGCCCAGTTCTGTTGACAATGTGGTTAGATTGACCAATGGAGCAAGGTGGTTTGACCATGGGCCCCTCTCTGTAGTTTGACCATCACGTGACCTCACACAAGGTCAACAGTTAGTCCAGGTCAGTTGTTTGGACCATGATACAATAGTCCTTGGCCATTACCATGATAAACTGGCCATCCCAAGAGAATCAACTTAGACAAGGGACCTTCCTCAGGCCAGTGATGGAAACAACAAAACGGTCAGTATATTGCATCTGTCCCATTTGACCTTATTATGTTTGCTTCTGACTATAGGTTGCTTTAATGGAAATAAATTAGTGGCAGGACATCAACCATAAAATATTTACTTAAACTGGAAAATCAGGGGTCATATTCTACTATACTGTATGACAGAGGTAAAAGGGAAAGTTAATTGTGGTAAACAGAACACAAGGAATGACAGCAGAAAAATGCTAAGACAAATAACTACCCAGAAATAATTAATGATAAATTTTGTTCCCTTGACTTAACAGCTTATGGATGTTAGCTCTTCCATTTGATAATTATGGAAAATGACCAATACTGGACAATGGGTCAATATAGCCATATGCTGCACGGATGGTCATTTGGTCATGGTGACCTGACCACAGGTCTGAAAATAGACTGTATTGTGTCATTTTGTGGATAATGTTGAAACCCACTATGACCAACTACTTGAGGCTGGACTGCCCAAAGTGGCCAGGACAGTGCATTTCCTTGAACCTCAAAATGACAATTCAGTCTTTGTGTGAAAGACAGATTACCTCATTTGATTTTAAACCAAATACAGGATTGGTATAGGATATGTTTAGTCTGAAAGCTTACTGATTATGAAGTTCATACGTGAAATTTTTTCCCTCTGAAATTAAGTCACATTCAAGAAAACTGTATCTGAAAACCCTAAAACAAAAATGCAACATTTCAGTTGTTACAACCAAAATTAAGGACAATGTTTACATACTGAAAATTGTGCATGTTTTTACTTCTGACTCACACAATGGATTAAACCTAAATTTTCACTGGTTTGTTATTTCATGTGAATGGTTAATCACACAAAAGATGAACACTGTCTGCGACTATTTTGTCAGCTCTACCAATCTTGTAAAATACCTTTAAACCAAAACAACCAATTTGAAAGATCAAATAATAAGTTTGTAATTCCAGGAAATGACTTTGCTCAGACTCCAAAGTTCCAGGTCAAAAACCTTTTTAAATGGAAACCTACTTTGAATGAACCAATAAATGCAATTTTCATTTCACTTGACAATAAAGTGTACACATTCAAGCAATTGCACTGGGTTTTGCCATTTTTTCAAAATTAAAAAATTAAAAATTTAAATGGTATCAGTAAATTACGGAAAATTTGTTTCATGTTACTGATAATAAAGTATACACATTTCAGCAATATTGCACTAGGTTTTAATATTTTCCCACACTAAAAAAGGGCATTTATGATATAAAACAAATGAATAAATGCACACCCAAAATAGTTATAAACTTAATTATTATCTTTTTTTAATGGAAAATCAAGTTGTTGTCCTTGTCATCGAAAATACGATTGAGTTCAGAGAACAACAAAAAACTTACCAGGTTCGACCAGTCTGGCTTGAATGAGTAATCAACATCCTTTTGTCAAGCATTACACACAAATAGTGTTTGTAATAGTATGTGTTTTTGAGGCCAACGACCCATGTACAACAACTAACTAACCATGAACAAAACAGCATCAAGTAAATACTTACTGTAGGATTCACGGCTGTCACGTAGCCCTTTTGCATCCGAAAGCCCCCAAGTTAATAATACAATATTTTTTCCGAGAAATTGAAGAGCAGGATGGGGGTCAGTAATCCGTAGTGTCAACATACAATAGTCGTAGGTCGGTTGGATTGGGGGGGGGGGGGGTGCTGTTCAGAGCAAACGCGCTGCTTCAATTTCTTCTCAGCGATTGTTGTAGTTTCTCAGAAATCTGGCAAAGTAGGCCGGGTCTGTTTAAATAAAAAAACATTGGAAAGACGACCGCGCTCGATTTAAATTGTAAATAGAATTATTCCGACCCATGTAAGACACACCCGATCGATTTTGAGTGTAGTTAAAAACCATCTGGATTTAAAAGAGATTTGTGGGGTTTTGTTCCGAAATCGGTGAAGTTATGGCACAACTTTTTGCGTAGCAGATAAAATAGCCACAACTTTTTTTCGCGCTCCGATCATGACGTCAATTTCGTTGACCAATCAAATAACTCAATGAGCGGCGCGAAACATCTGGTCACAACCTCTAAACTATTTCTTTCGCAGGGCATTGGTGATGGTCGTTATTTTTTGTCAACAGTGCTTTGCAGCGTAACTTATTTATGTATATATTTTTTAATTTCTTTATATTTGCTTGAATGTGTATTGTTAGGCCTAAAACTCGACATCTTAAATTTAAAACAACGCTGAATTCGCGTCAATAAGCTCAAATCAACTTTGTAAAAAAGACCACAGTGGCAGTCAACTCACAATCACCGACTAATTTATTGTGTCCCAAACAAGTTTTGGTCCAGGGTCGCTAAAATGCAGCCCAGATGTTCTCTTATATCAAATGACCAGACAATAATTGTGTGCCTGCCAGTAAAAGTTTCAATGATATACTCGAGAATGGAAGCTTTTGAAATGAAACTACTTAAAATGTGTGGCAGTTGGTAAAAGCAATTATACCCGATACACCCGTGGAGCCCTCTAGGTAATTTTCCAATTATAAATTGTCCATCCAGGTCTGTCTTAAGTTGCATCTATCAACTCATGTCTGTACCTTTAACATTGAGATTTAAGATTCTATATTTTCCAAAGAACACAGCGTATATTCATGAAGTCGTAAAAAAAAAATACTTCCATTGAAATGTCCTATTTGGTTCGTACAGTAGTACTTGTCATTGCTCACCAATTGGTCCACGCACGTAACCAGTCAGGGCTTCCTCACATTGTGTTCTTCCTAATCCAAGTTAACCAAGTTCAATTGCTATACCTGCTTGATACCACTCTTCCCCGACCCCATCTCCCCTCCAACCAGTCTCGCCGCTCGGGCTAGATTTTTTTTTTTTTTTACTCTCAAGTTAATATTGGGGTTTTTTCCCCATTGTGGTAGATAAAAAATTCCGTATTTCTGGCCTACGTGCAGTTCTTCACATGCTTCAAGTGCAATGACACAATCACCACTGCTGGGAAATGAGCATCAATAATTCCTAAACACGGATCAGCCAGGGCCAAGTTCGCACACGGACCAATTGTCGGCTGGAGGCTTATATTGCCTGGTGCCTAGCATGTGCTTTTTAGCATGAGTACCAGTTAATGTAGACCATAGTCAACAAATGGTGTTTGTGCAAACCTGGCCTTGACTATCATGAAGCAAAATGGAACGTAAAGCGAAAACGTACCATAAAAGTGAAGGATTGATACCGCAATTTTATCGAAAAAATTCAATCTGAAAGCAAGCTCACCAGAACCAATCATTCTCCGCGGAAACATTTCTGCCTAAAACAGCATTTCAAGCTTGCTTATTTCAATTGCCAAATCCATCAACTAATATTAATAAGCGCTTTGAGACGCCTGTACACAGTGCAATATAAAAACTAAATTAGACCGTTTCATAATAGCTAATATACAGGGCACTTTTTGTAATGTCAATTCCTGTAAAAACAAAAGACGGTTTTTAATTCTTTCCACTAAAACAATATCACAAAAATGTGATAAAATGGTCTTAAGTTGGTGGTTCTTGCTCAATGATTGTATCAGAAATGCAACATGGTTGTCTCGCACTCTTGTTTTTCAGTTTTCTGTTAAACCACTACCCACAAAAGAGGAAACCAGCTCATCCCTGAAAGGTTGTACGGCTGTTGAATGATGTGTTTATTTAAAGGATACAGCCGTCGATTTCACCAGACTCTTCCCAACTTAGGATTAATCTTAGAACTTAAGACGAGTCCCAGCCTTGCACTGTAACATGTAAACCTTGAGATTAATCCTAAGTTAGGACTAGTTACTCGTCCTAACTCGAGATAGGATTAATCCTAGCGTTTCGTGAAATCGGCTGCAGGATTGCTAGTTAGATACAAACATAATTGTTTAATTGTAGCCTGAAATCTAACTGATTATGGAGTTCATACTAAAACCATTGGTTCCCCTGTGAAATATTTCCCTCTGAAATTAAGTCACATTCGAGACAAACTGTATCTTATTGACGAAAACCTTTAAAAAAACACATCTGATGTCGGTTGTTAGTTGCAAAAAGAAAATAAGGCCAATGTGTTTACATGCTGGATACTGCGCATGGACTACTTCTCTATTTTCTCCTGACTCACAATGAATTAACCCCAATTTTTCACAGGTTTGTTATTGCATGTTGGCGTAGGCTTACATGGTTGATCACACAAAACATGAACTCTGCGACTATTTTGCCAGCTCCACCAATCCTGTACAATAATACCTCGACTGGGAGCACTCTCCCTTTAAAACTGAACAATGTGTATAATTTGTTGACGGAAGTTCAACTCGGTTTCGATGACTCTAGCATCGGCATTCCGGATTCGCTTTTTATGATAACCAATTAATTGCAATTATCAATAGTGGGTCAGATAACAACTGATTAACCAGGCCTAGGCCTACTTGTGACGAATGCCGAGCGAAACATGTGTGTCAGATTTTGTGATTTGTTCAATGTTTGCCACACGTTATATTATTAATTGATGAAAACTGACTGAAAGTTGAATAGTTTAAAAGAAAATACTAGTTTTGAAAAAAATCTCATCACAATTCAAATGCCTTTCTTCCTTCAAAGAAATGAATTCAAAAATATAAGTATCTTTTTAAAAACAAAACAAAACAACAAACAAAACCCCTGCAATGTACCTTAATATCCATGCTTTTATCGTGTAAATAGTGACGTAACCCTTCCCAACAAATGAGTTATTAATTACATTTTTAAATTTTATTTATTTATTTCTTGGTTATCCTGTGGAAACTTTTCAATTCCTTAACCTTTCGAAGTCATAAAACAGACGGTGAATGTCTCCAGATTTCTGGATTTCATTGGTGTTGTTAATAAAGTGACAAACAATGAACTGTTATGTTTATGCTTTGATGTAAATTTTGCCAGATTTGGCACCGGCCGGTAGAAGTTTCCGCAACGAAATTCGAAATGCAGCGCCAGCAGTGTGCTTTGCACGTCCCCAGTGCCTCGTGCCTCGCGCCCGACCTATGTGAAGACACGTCATGCGTATAGGCACACGCTTCCTCATTACCATACAATGCTTCATGGGCTATTCCATTATCAGCTAGTTATAGGGGTGTTAATCCCCTCAGCGTTCCATCGTAAAAACCTGTTTAGTTTGGTTTGGTTTGGCAACATCACTTATAACAACGATTTGTGACAATTAAGCCAGCAAATAGCTTGCACGATTACTAAGCACTCATAATAAAAAAATATAATAAAAATTCACATTTAGTCTCATTTGTAATTCTATCCAAAATAAGGCAAAACTGTACTATCGAAAGAATTATACTTATGAGTTAATTATTTCAACGAAGCTAGAAACGAAGAATTTCAAGAAGCAGCGCTATATTTGGATCAAGGGAATTATTGCCCATCCATTTCTCTCAAAACTAAGTCAAAACAGTGGTGCAAGCAAACTCAATTACTGTTCCATGCCAACGGAAATTGTCATGCATAAAATTACTAAAACTCCTGCCTAATCTAACATATATATACACGTTGAAAGGCTGTGGGACAAACAACACACATCTTGAGGTTAATAGATCAAAAAACAACTGTATTTTGATCGTCTGGTGTCTGGAGTTGGCGGTAAATATTACACAAGGTACGGAACTAAAGGGACAATGCAACGATTCTGGTGATCAATAGGGCTGTCTCAAACCATATAGAGATCAAGCTCCCATACCAAAGCTCACCACAGACCATGTTACGCAACCCGTGACGTCACTTAAAGACTACGTAGCCAGTGACGTCACTATTATAAAAGCCACAGAGGCTGGACTTCCTCCAGCCACAATTTGTACACAGGTCAATGGAAGAAAATAGGAAATCTTACATTTTATGGAAATTGCACGGTAAGAAAATGTATTTATTTATTTATTTTTATTTTTTACAGAATTTTGATATGACGAAAGGGGGCGAATCTTATTCAGCCCTTTGTCTATGCAATTCTTAATTTGAATCGCGGTATTTTGATACAATAATGTAACATTTATACCATGACCAATGGAGTATTTTGCCTGCCGGGAAATGCCCTGGATACCCCATGTCACTCTTGAATCAAGGTGACACAGTCAATTAAGCGATCTGTGACATTAATACTTAACTACATCTTGAAATTACTACCTGACTCAATTAATAGGACTTTATGCAGGGTGTACTTTTGGTAATTACTCCACAGGTTAATGACAATACAAACTTTGGCTACTTGGTAAAGAGCACTGGAGAGCTGTTATATTAGAAAACAGTTTTATGACCCCCTTTGAAGTAATGCAGTTTTAGAGCAAGAGGTAATTTTCCACAAAATTTGAAGTTTGAGAAAGGCTTCAGGTATGAAGCCCTTCTTAGGCATCTGCACAATTCTGTGCAACAAGGAGGGGGGGGGGGTTTCTTTCATTATTTTCTTGCAACTTCGAAGACCAATTGAGCCCAAATTTTCACAGGTTTGTTATTTTATGCATATGTTGGGCTACACCAAGTGAGGATAATGGTCTCCGACAATTCCCAAAAGCATACCCTGCATTTATGGGCGGCATTGTCCCGGTGGGGACAAGGTAAATCAAGTACGCGATAACGTAATGACGACAGTAACGATGTTTGTCACACAGATTACACACTGAACCGCTTTGTGCCATTACCGTTCCGTGACGTCATCAGTCGGGTACTTCATTAATCAGTGAGATAATGACCCAATAACTTCCCAACAAGGGAACTCGGCAAAGCTCCCACAAGATGATATCAACACCAAGCTGGGAGCAACCAATCTCTCTCATATATACAAACATTGGTTTTAACGTCTATGATTATGAATTGCACAAATCAATAAGTTGCGAGTAGTAGTCACTAGGCATTTCAAAATCAGCGGTTAGTTGCTGTATTTGAACCTACAACCCTGTGATTGCAAGGGCCTACTTTTTAAAATGGTAACTAGACTGTGACATGAAATGATGCAGTTTTACATTTCTGGTATGTTGCGACTTGCAATATACCACAAATTTGTTGTCGCACTCAAAACTCTTTCACGGATGTCATCACCGAGGCACTGAATTCATATTGCTCTGTGGCAAGTAAAGAAAATCTCAACATTTCGGAAAGCTTTCCGGAGTATCTGCACAGTATCTATTTTATTACACATTCCAGCAGCACAATTTTATTAGCGCCAACGTCAGTATGAATGGAGAAATGTTCAGTTTTAGATGTGGGAGGAAAACCCCGATGGGGAAAAAACCCAAGCAATTGCATGTAGGGACTGAAAACCCAATCCACGTGCAAGGCTCCGGCCTGAGGTGAGATTCGGGCCGGGGATCCACAGTAGGTGAAATGCAGGGGGAAAGAAACCACTGAGAAAACTTACATACGGCATCCTTGGCGTGAACATTCTGCAATGCACAAAATATTGTCACATTTTCATGAAGTTGACAAGTGAAAAAACATTGCTCAGGAATGTATTTTGCTTAGCAAAATGACAGTGGGTTACCAGTCGCGACAATGTGAACGACATGGTATTTCCGCTGGTAACCTGTTTCAGCTAAGTACAACTATTCAGTGCTTAGTTGTTTTTCGTGATACACAGCTTTCTGAAACTGAAAGTTGACTGTCCATAGGAGGCCCAGATAATATTTAGCTTGTGTGAATCACCTCATGTGTTTGGAAGGAATCAACCTAAAAGTGCGGGTAGTTCCGTCATGGCTTCTACTATGACTTAGAAAACACAAACACACTAATTATTTTTAAATGCATGTTTTGGGTTTTTCGATCGGAAGCTGGTGGACCGGAAGTCCTCTTTGCCAATCCGCGCGTGAATCGAGTCACGTGATACGTGATCTCCTCGACTCAACAGTCCATTATTATTATTCGATTATTAATGGAATATGACGGTCCGGAAAATCCACCCACCCTGATAGATGTTGAGCCACTTCTTGAGTAAATAATGCGTGGGGGAAATAAGATTTCAAAGCAAAAAGTGAAAATTTCATGTTGACATATCCAGTTCTGAAAAGTTAAACAATATCCACATTGCACGAGAAAGAAAGCAGACCCAGTTTCTGCCAAACACTACCACAGTTATAGTTAAATTCATGCGGCCACAATGGGCGGGTCTTCTATTGGCAGCGCAAAAATTAGGACCGTACCATTTTTTTAAAGGAATATTCCATTATTTCACCGGATATTAAATTGATAAGGCATTGCAACGCAAACAATCCATCCAGGCACTTGTGTGGTTTATATTTCTTCCGGTATGAGGGACTTATCCCCAGGTTGTTGTTGTCAGATGGTCGATTGTGAAACTCTGACAATTGTAGTGGGGAATTTTCCCCAGTTCATTCAAAAAGAATGTGGAAAAAAAAAACGGGTTGGATTTGCAAGTTGCGTCATGTGCAGTTTTGTTTATCAGGATGATTAAAGAATAAAGTCACCCAAAAGTGAAACTGTAATGGTTCAAACATAGTCTTAAGTTTTTTTCATCAGTACACACGATTGTCTGAGACCTACTTTGGCCTAATAATTTGAAAAATACTGTACGCGGTGTTGTGAATACGACTAAAAATATCAAGCCATACATAAGGTTTGTGTGTGGGTTTAATTGCGTACACCCGAGAGAAACAACTTCCAAAACCTGCGTAATGCCTCAAAGTTCTAGTTAGTATTCCCCTTTTTGCAATTTTCTGGAAAATGTGAAATAAATTTCAAAATGTATCGTTGTATCTTGAGAAAAATGAGTACCAGTATTCTTGACGCATAGATTAACTCGCCCACCGTAACATTTCGACTCAACTTTAAAAAGTTGATGATGTGCCGTGTATGTTGTTGGAATATAGCCACTGTCATCTCCTTCTCGTTAAGTGGTCAAATCCTTGATTAATGATATCATGTCTTTGTAATTAAACTAAACCGGAAGTCGTGACCACGACTCAGGGGTAAAGGGTCATGACCTTGAGATACTGTCAGTACCCCCCCCCCTGCTGATTACTTTCCAACCTTCGAAGATTACTGGTATTCAAAGTCACGAACTAAAACACACATTTTAAAATTAACGAATGGATTCTGATACAGCTAGTATAACTCTCACGAAAGAAATGCGTCGTTTTCTTTGTCAATTCCAATAGATGAGAGTATTGTCACAAAGAGATACCAAGGTCAAGAACCCAGAAAAAGTTGTTTAACCTCTCTTCTAGTACAACCTCCAATAAAAGCCATCGATTCTACATGGATGATCATTTTAATGCAGTATTTTTGAGGAAGCTAATTTTCGACTGCTGTTGCAGTCATTGTAAACTGCTGAAGGTACATGGAAGTTCAATGGTGAAAATGTGCTGGTCGATACGTGAAAAGCATGTACAACATGTCTGAACAAGTTTTCAATTAATGGAATACGATCATGAACTCTCTTCTCTCACCTGTGGTGAAAAAAAAAACAGATGCGGGTAATTTTTTTAAAGGTTCTAAACGTACGAAATAAGACACTAGACTATAATGGTCGAAATAGCCCACAAGGTCTAAACCCAAACAAAGTTGTGATCAAAACTGAAGTGTGTGGACACCAGTTTTTGAGATTTAGTTGCCTTTTATCGCAGTCTAAATCAATTCTTTAAATAAATAGGCAATGATGGTAACGAGAATAAAAATCAAGACATTGTGGAAGGGAAACGTAAACATTTCCCCTGGTGGCCTTTAGTAAGATGGGCGCGCTATTGTGGGTGTGCTGAGCACGCTGTGCGTCCCAGCAGTTCCATGTTTTCCCCTAGTAATCTTCTTAAGTCACCTTCAAGCCTTCCTAACAAATAGCCCTAAAAAATGCTCTCCTCATCCCAAGAAAGTCAAAATCAAACAATAAGTTTTAAGTTTGATAAATTAACTATTAGACCAAAAAACATTCAACTATAAGGTAACTTTAACCGAATTCAGTTAAAATGCCACGGGGTGTACATGAAGTCAAATGTCGTCATATCGTCTAGACAAAGGGACTATTTTGGATGTGAAATTCATTAGATTTTGCAATGCATGTGTATGGCGTCATTGTTTTCCCCCTTTATGACGAGACTTCTGACGAAACGTAATTGGTACTCTCCCCAATCCTGCGTAAATGTGAGCGTGAGGTGTGAGGTAATTCCACTGTAAGCCACGCCCACTTCACACAGCCCGGCCCCACTAATTACCAGAAGCCCATAGGAGTCACATGGAGCTAGATTTTCTTTGATGTTTTATACAAGACAAGTTTAATGATTGAACTTGGCTTTTGCATACGTCTGCAAAGACTCAAGGTCCTCTAAGAAATAACAGATTCTGTCACGAAAAAATGCTTTTAAACGATTAAATGGGTGACTTTTTGGAAAAAATACGCACAAATGAGTGTGCCAGTTTGGAAGCCGGAAGTAGCAAAAAACTTTGGGCGAGCAGCAGATACGCGAGCGTGACGCGATGACGTGCCAACCTGATAATGCCATGAAATGTAAATGTGATTCCAAACCCAACGTTGCGTCAGCTGGGCCAAATTTCACAGAGCTGATTGGTGCATAGGGTGTTTATGACCTACTGTATCTTTAAGCACTTATTTAGGACAATGAGCTGTTGCATTAAAATAACTTACATTAATAAATGTAATTAATGTATCAGTTAAATTAAATAAAACAAATAGACGGACATAAAGTTACCTCTTTTTGGAAGATGTGGTGGCTCTGAAAAGAGCCGGTTTGTTTGTAGGAGATGCGAAATCTAACCGCCGAATCCGTACAGAGTAGCAATTTCCAGTGGGACAACAAACAATTTGATAGGAGTCTGGTGGTGGCCCAATTTGGGGACTTAAAATGCTGATAGGTAATGTGCAATCAACCCTCGTCATAAAGAGAGCCTCGGTGTAAAGACATTCTGCTTATAAAAAGTACACGCTGGAAGTCCCAAATTTCATTTCTGCTTTGAGTTTCTCTATTTTGCTGAGTGTCATCTTACAACAACGTTCCTGTTTTTATTTGGCCAGTTCCAACCATCTTATAACGTTAAACGAAAGTCGACTGTAGTTTCTAATGAGAGCATTACAATTATTCCATAATTCACTTCCAAACGCATTTATAACGACAATCTGACAAGCACAAATTGACGACAAATAACTCCAGACATCTGGAGATAATGCAATGTTCGAGACTCGTCTGCGGGCTGTGACTTTGTTTACAAGACAACAAGACAAACAATTACGTAGTGGTTGGCCCATATACCAGGTGCTTGGTTATACAAAACCAAGAGGACAAAGTCCTCATCTACTGTCAAAAATCTGACAAATAGTCGTCTATATACGTCACTTATCTGATATTGAAGAATTTGTTTATCAGTTCACAAACATGTGTATTTTTTATTGGCCTATAAACAAGAACATTAACATTGTTTGAGCATTGGATGTGTTGGAAGTAAATTGTGAATTTAAATAAGTGAATCAACTTAAAGGCAAAGTATACCTTTGGTTTTTGGCACCGCTCGATTGTTGTAATCCTAAATAAATGTAGAAAATAAAACTAACCTGTGAAAATAAAGCGGTTATGTTCCACACAGGAATAATAATCCGTAACTGGAATACACAATCTGACAATTGTTTCATGTAGAAATGTTTCTCAGATTGAAATATTTATGAATCCCTTTCTCTAAAACCCACATTCTTTTGAAGGGAATTGTTTCTCAACATGTTATAAATTACCAACAGCTGCAGTGCTTCAATACCAAGTAAGTTTTTTTGGCCATTAACTTTTGGAGTAATTACCAAAAGTGTTATACCATCCCTATAAAGCATCAGGCAAAACATTCATTTTACTCAGAGAATGTGCCTCATTATGGTAATGCCAATGTTGCTAAAGTGAAAACCATCTGTTTATGAACTAAAATAGAAATGTAACTGGCATCACATGATGACTTAATAGCTTGAAGTTTCACACAATGGATAAACGGGGTGGAGGTAGTCGACCTTTATTATGCCTATACCATTTTGTTTGTTTCCTATATCCAACAACAATGAACACTCTTTCATATTGCACCAGACTATTTTTGTCCTTCGAGCCTCGGTCTGGTCGCACTGATTTGAATGGAAGAAACTAAAAATGGTTCCACCATAATTCCTATCAGTATCACAGTGTCTTATACAATATTTACCCGCAGAGACAGATTCTGCTAGGCGTGGGGTCAGAACGCGAGACTTACTATTAATCATCTGGATAATCAGATTTCAAAAACACTGCAACATTTTCCTCCCTTGAAAGGAACTCAAATTATTTCTTTGACTTCCCGTTGGAAATGCGGATACAATCAAAGTTTCACATCAATCACATTACCACGCGGCTGTTTTGATAAAACGTTATAAACACAATTAGGCCTATATATATATTTTGTTCATACAGACATGACCTTCCGGAAACAGCATAACCATTTCGGCATCCCACTCCACCTCCCCTCTCCCCCCTCCCCCAATGAAACATGGAGTTGAAAAACAGGTCATCGGGTCAGATAACTTATGTAAAGGCAAGATGTCACCAAAGAAACATGGAATGCTCATGAGTTTGGAATAAACCATGATTATTTACACAGCTGCCAAGTTCATCTGATATAAAATCTACATAAGTGAAAGTAGGCCCTATCAATTATACCGTGCTCGAGGAAAAATGTAGGAAAGAACAAAGGCTGACATACATAAGCTTTGATAGACCTTTCAGGCTATTTAAGAACAATTTTGCAGATTTTTCTGAGGGCCACTAAAATTGGAAGTCGGATTTATAAAGTAGGAAGAATACCATGGCGGGTTTCTCGGCAGACGTTGGTTTGACCGATGTCCTCTGTGGTGAGCCAGTAGACCGTGGGTTTTCGGGAAGGACCTGGGACCAATTTCATAAAGACTGTAAGCACACAAACTTGCTAAGCTCAGAACAAATCTTGCTTAGCAGAAACAGGTTACCAGTCAACATTCCATAAAGTTTACATTGTACAACCGGTACCCCGCTCATTTCTTGCTAAAAAAAGAAATTTGCCTAGCAGAATTTTCTGCTTAACGGCTTTATGAAATTGGGCACATGTCTTGACGCTCTGTGGTGTGAAAACAGCAACGAGGTTTTAGCACATACTGTACAGTGGAGGAAACACCGTAGCCTTGGCGAACGGTGACTAAAAGAAGTACCGTGGTCTTGGCTTACTGTCTGACTATAGATGACTGGTCCTTTCTCTATGGTCTGACCAACGAGGTATCCTGGATCTACCTGTACCGTGGCGTACTGCGTCTAACTAAGAGGTACCTGGCGGACTGTGTCTAACTGATTGAGGTACCGCGGCCTTGGTGAAAGTTAACGAACGTCATCCTAGGGTGGGCAGTACAACAATCCCTTCCCCCAAAATTCCAATCCTCCCGAGTCTCCAGTCTCCAGCATGATTATCTATGCATCTATCGTCTGGGAGTTCATTTTCCATACATCGTTTTCTATTCAGTTTGGTTCTTTTCTTGCTGCTATAGTTTGAGTCATTATTGGGGCTTCGGAACAGCTTACTTACAACCTTTCACCTTAAAGACAAACTTTGTGCCTCAGGTCTAACATTCATAAATAAAAAGAAACGAAATTCCAGCTCACCTTGGCACATCGATACAACTGGACACGGCTCTTTTCTTGGACTCTGATGATGGGGTCATATCTGCGAGTTTCAAGTAGTCCGTTTCATGGTCAGCCAGCCGAGCAGACTTTCTACTTTCCATTAGCCTGATCTCGTCCAGTTTCCTCTGAACCACTCTGTCCGAGCCATCGTCTACTTTGATAAAGACCTGTGACGATGTGAAAGGATGATACACATGTTGTTTACAATTCGAGGCGATGTCAATGCTGCGCAGAAAGGGTGACCTTGGATTGCCTGGGCTAGCGCCAGAGAATTTCCCTGCACGCTAACTTCGGTTTTAGCCTGGGGGAAAGGTTGAGCGATTTTTTTCTAACTTGGAGCGACGAGCCCAGACATGGACCAGGTCACTTTGTTTACAATATGGTGACCTTGAGCTTTTATTGAGCGCATTGACGAAAGTTTCGCACGAACTAGTCGTAACTAAACATAACTAAATAAGTTTTGTAGTTGTGGGGCACCTGTCATTCATAAAAAAAATAACATGGACAGTGTTTGTCTCCGCAAAATGCAAGACTTTATTCTGCGATGTGTACAATTTGTGCTGGCAGGATGTCCGCATGGCTCTGTGGTTTTGATGGTGGTGACATTTCTTTTAGTGGTTTTAATGTTGTTTGTGGTATTTAGGTCAAAATCTACCTGATCCCAAATAAAACACAACTTATATTGACATGTTTGTAACTTTGTATCAATCATGAACTATATATTCAGAATTTCAGAGTTGAACTGATCACCAATTCATATTGTCAAGTTTTTAGAGATGAAAGGAAAAATACCTTGCGACAACCAGAAAATAAACTACAATACAAGCGACAACCATGACGCTGAAAAAAAACCAGCCAGTTTGTCTCAACTCTAACTGTTTGTTTTGCTGAAATGACCCCACCTCCCCGCCCCCCACGATGTGCATCGCCAAGTAGGCATGGGTTGATGCATAGAGCAGGGTTGATACGAGTCCACTACCAGATTAGTGTACTCTCTTTTCATGTATTCTTATAGGCTTACTCCCTTCGAAAAACCTGTACGCAGATTGATTTGTTTGTCTAAACATAGAAGACCCAATGGTATAAAGGAGTGAAATCTCCACAGAGGGGTCAGTCAATAGTGGCAATGGGTTGGTTTTGATCCAAGGCCAAACCTCGTGGTCAACAAATAGTTTTAAATCCTAGACTAGCAACAGTCAGCATTGGTCCTTCAACTCGCCCAGTCCCTCAACTCTCCTTGCCTCGCCTTCCTTCCATAGAGAAAGGACTCAGCGCTAAGGTAAACCCAGGAAGAATTCCAGATCCAATAATGTATTAAAAATAACATAAATAAATAAATACCAGTCTTCCACTCGCCATATTTGCTGTTGTTCTTTTGGTTAATTAACAATTGCGGTTCTGAAACCGTTCATATATTTATTTTAAATTTGCTTGTTTGCTTTATTTTTCATTTTATTTTTGCATACAATTACAAACACTGGTCATGTTGACGCATGAAATTATTCATTCAAAAGGCAAGTACCGCAAACCTCTCTCTACATACAATGCACAACGACATTAAAATACAATGACTAGGTAGACTGCGTGTGTACACGTACCTCATTCGTTGGCCTTTTATGTTTCTGGACAAACCCGACCATCTCCCGTCCTTGGTTCGTGAAGAACACACGCTGTCCAAACTTGAGATGCACGCTGCAGATTCCATTGAAACCCTGGCCCACTATGTCCCCCTCCTTGTACCTCCTGATGTACCCATCATCAAAGCATATGGTGTAGTTGTTGGGGTCCAAACAGTTGGACTTCTCGTGCTCGATTTTGCGTATAACGCCTGTGTAATAAACACCATCTGGCCACTGAGCGCACACACGGGTACCTACAATGGACCTTTTCGCTAGTCGTTTAGTTCCGTACATAGTTGTCGAAAAAACTAAATGTAACTCTTGGAAATCCAGATTTTTGAAGATTTCGACTGGGGTGAGTACGAAGTGTCAGAATTCTGGGGAAGCTCCGTTATTCTTCATCGATCACATGCTGAATCTAACCACAATCTGAAGTGGTTTATAGTCGAATGCTTCGCACACGCCGGCCGGTTGTTTTGGTTTGCCGATGGGGCGGAGCCTATAACCCGGCTTCTGATTGCAATGGCGCGGTCATCAATGAAACACCCTCATTGGCTACTCCAACAGGCTCTGCGGGAACAGCCGCAGTTTGGTTGGCCAATGTCATTTCTAATTTGCATATTGGGATTGTGTACAACGATAATAAATCCATTCATAAGGGCGCTGGTGCGCAAAACCGCATGTTTACCAGGGTAGTTCCTGCCATGTGTTCATCATGCAGTGGCAATCTAGGTCAGAGACTCGCTCAAGGAAGGTTTAGTTTCTAGTGTCAGGTTCGTGCTTGTGTGTACAGTATTGCGTAATGTAATTTTCAATTCAATTCAATTATTGCTCAATGATTCAATTCGTGAACGCAATAGGATTTCAAAGAATGTAACTTAGGGATTCCAGGTTGAATAACTCTAGGCCCAATATCAGAGAGTTGCTAAGTAGCCGACAAAATCATGCTTAGCAGAATAAGGTAACTTTCCACCATTTCACAACCATTTGTACCTGGTACCCTAATCATTTTTGCTTAGCAGAAAGTTGTCAAGCAGTTCCTGAAAACTTGGGCATAACCTGCTGGTCATTTGCGCAATTCTACCTCGATGGTGTCAGCAACTAAACTAAAAGTACAAGTCCTAACATGTTCTCTTTAATCGTTCATCCAATGATACATACAATAGCTTATTTACAACGTGAGCTGATTACTCCCCGTAAAAAGAAAGGAGAGTGGCCCAATCACTGAGAAATTGGGTTCGGACGGACTCAACGTTTCAGAGAGGAAGGGGAATGTATTATTGTAAGCCGCATTTTGATGACTTGGCAGTCCATCTCACATCGAGCAACGAACACCCCCTGGCCCCTTCCTCCCCTTCCTCCCCTTCCTCCCCTTCCTCCCCTTCCTCCCCTGCACCTACTAATGTCAAAAACGATTCTTGTCACCAACTACACTGTATCTCTAAGCTGAGCTGATGTTTGCTATAAAGAGTTGGGGCAAAAGTAGTAGATAGTGTTTATTCCGTACATAAACTTAAAGGTAATCATTTCACCAGTCACTGATGGACCCGTCATCATCCTACGCAGTTTAAATACAATTTATTATAACATTTCGTAACATTTGTAGAGGCTGTTCAATCATTGTTGAAAGATCTTTACAAAAAAAAACCTTCAAGGTTAACCACAAAAACCACCAGGGTATCCCAGGGGCTGTGGTTTACCGTGAAGCCACTGCACTCCGCACAATCATCACCCACTGTTGGAAACGCTGCACGTAGCCCACGAAGAAACATACTTTTCACTCAGTCAAACCTGAGCCCCCCCCCCCCATACCATTCCTCCAAGACCATGCGTTTCTAGCTGACAAATAAGCACAAACAGCAAAGTGTTGTAAAGGGGTTGTCTTCATCATCAGCAGCAGCATCATCATCGTCAAGGTTTCAGTTCGCCCACCTTGGTCAAAGCCGTCCTCATAAAACTTCCATTTACCTTTCTCTCAGCCACTCGGGTCCATCCAGCCGTCCCCATTGTGCTGTTATGTCATCTCTCCATCTTCTCTTTTGCCGCGGGCCTGTCTTTCTCTTGCCTCTTCTAGGCTGGACTTATGGCCTACCCATCTCCATTTGAGCTCCTTTATCTTTTCAACGATGTCTTTGACTCTAGTTTGCTCTCGTATTTTGTCATGGTTACATTATTGTTAGGGTTGTGTTGTCTTGGCATGTAATTTTTGTTTACAAAGTTGTTACTTTTTGCCTCGTTCTGTCGCAGAAGCAGTCGGAGAAATAAGATGACAAATTTTCTGTTGCTATGTAATTTTCTTTATTAAAATTATTTTTATGTTTGTTAGTGTTGTCATTTAGCCTTCGAGAAAGACTCTCTGCTAGGGTCGAAACGTCAGGCCACTAACTTTTTTCTTTTTCATTTATACCATATGTCCTTTTCGCTTGTATAAGCAGTTTGCAACAGCTAATACTATTTTTGATTAAAATTAGTAAAAATTAATAAAAGAATATTAGAAACCCTTTGTATCGGGGAAAACCTCTCTGATCTTTGGATTGCCTGGAAGTTACCTCAGTGCTCCGGACTTCACAAACTCGATACATATTCCAACTTCCTGGTAAAGTTATTTTGATTTGAGCCAGACATCGAAGGTACACACGAAAAATCCTTCCGGTGATTTACAAAAGAAAACACAATACTATTTTTGGAATGAAACAGAAAAGGATGAAGAAAAACAATGCTGGTCGAAGCGGGAAGTTTTGATAATATATGTTCATACAGTCTAAATGACCTCTTGCACGACGCACAGCGCACTACACGAGCCTATCCTGTCCGCCATTTTGTCAGTTAAAGGGTACACAAAGAAATTGACTCCAAAATGGTGGAGCAGACGCATTTGGCACTGAGGAAATTGACTCCAAAATGGTGGAGCAGACGCATTTATTGGCACTGAGGAAATTGACTCCAAAATGGTGGAGCAGACGCATTTGGCAGAGGTGCGTTCCCGTCTGCAAGGGTCAGAAGAACTTCTCTTCTTTCCGAAATTCTTTTTTATATATATTTTTAAATAGGCTTACATGAGTAGGACCATATTTTACAAAGCATTGTCTGTTTATTTGTCATTGCTTAGGTTGTATTTGTTTTTGAGAAAATAAAAGGACCTATGGTATAAATGCAACAAAATAGTGACCTGACCTTTTGACCCTAGCAGAGTCTTCGAAAGACTCTGCTAGGGTCGAAACGTCAGGCCATTATTTTTCATTTAGAAAACTTGTCATTTAATTTATTTGGTTATAATTATTGGTTGGCAGCTAACAAAGCTTGTATGAGTTTGCAGAGTGGTCCAACACCGATCGAGTCTCCTCCACTGAGTCAGGTTCGACTCCCGTTTCTGTCTGTTTGTTGTTTTGTTTAAGTTTGGGGTGTTGGGGTGTTTGTTTTTTGTTTGTTTGCTGGGAGTTTTGTTTGTTTTATTTGTTTGGGGTGGGGTTTTTTTTAATGTAAATTTACCCGAGTGTAATCAAGGGTAAACTCAAGATACGAAGGGCCATAGACAACTCCCCCCGATGGTTCGAGAATTCAAATAGTTTGAAACAAGATGTCGTCTACTTTTTATCATGGCTAAATTGTACCATAGAGAAAGCCCTTTCTCTATGATTGTGCTCACCTATGTGGCAAATTCATAGCCTGTTTTCAGTTTATGTTTTGTTTATAATACCGCACACGGACGTAGCGTTTCCTACAGCGGTCACACGACCATCACAACAACGCTCCGCAGCCAAATTATAATCATATTGACCGCAAGTGGACTTCCGAGAAACGATTATGCATCAACAAGGGAGGGTGCGCAGCAGGTCGAACGGCAGTAAATAAAGATCACATGTTCGCTGTTACTAACCGGCCGGCAGAAGGTTGGCTGAATGCCAGTGTGTGCACCGTTGAATGACATGGCATTGCTTCGCTAAGAAGGGGCCCGAATGGGGTGACACTATTCTGAGAAAGTAGTTTTAAAAACACAACGAAACTGATCGGAATAGAATGGGGGTGGGTGTTGGTGTTTGTGACTGGGAAGTGGGGTGGCCACGGGTTGTAAACTCTTGGACTGATGTCACTAAGAATAACATAATGTAAATTTGCTTTTGTTTTCTCCCCCAAAATACATGCCCATGATCACAACAAACCTTACAGTGGATCGGACACGATGATGGTCGGTTATTACGTCTATTGCATAATGTCCTCGCTTGAGTGACTGTAAATATTGTCACAACAGGTGCTCGAAGCATAGTGGGAGGCAATTGTTATCAACTCACTGTTGAATAACATTTTAATGTTTCCTCAAAAATGTGGAGCCACGTATAAACATGACGTCGAGCTGGGAAATGACTGAGTGGGAATTTTACTGCCTATAGGTTCGTACGGTTTGTACAAAATACAAATTAACGAAAATCATTTTAAAAGTCTTTGACGAGTTTTTCTCGCATGGATGATTCTGAGTCCTCCATGATGATAGTAAGCGGGTTATTTTACTTAGTGAACAAAACAACAACAAAAAACATCACAAGATCAGATCACGTTCATAGTTTTATAATCTGGTTGTTTGAGTGCTTCCAATCTTTTTTATCACCACTTCAACGGCGGTCGACAGATAAAATTGATAGACTCTCCGTGTAACCTAATATATAAACCGCGAATAAATATTTAATTTAGATAATTATAATTCCCTCATCAATTTTCCGAACTTGTAAAATTAAAGCTAACGTTTTTTACGGTCAGCTCACCATGCATGGAAGACGGTGTATATGGTTCGATTAATCTTATTTATTTATTTATCTTGTCTTTTTTTTTTTTT
>CM021539.1:1228525-1239039 GCA_010994315.2 Pisaster ochraceus | reverse complement strand
ATTGGTACTGGTATGAACTTAAGAATCAGTGAGCTTTCAGATGGAAATATTTCTATGGAGGATTGCTACTGGTATGAACTTAAGAATCAGTGAGCTTTCAGATGGAAATATTTCTCTGGAGGATTGCTACTGATGATTTTTAGAATCAGTGAGCTTTCAGATGGAAATATTTTTAAGGAGGATTGGTACTAGTATGAACTTTAGAATCAGTGAGCTTTCAGATGGAAATTGTTCTCTGGAGGATCGACACACTGGCTGGTATGAGCTTTATAATCTTATCAGTGAGCTTTCAGATTATGGTTGTTTTCTCTATATTCATCGCTAATCCTGTCTGGTTCTAAATTGTCTACGCACCTGCTAATTTCTCCCTCATCATAGCCTCTATCCAAGCACCAAACTTCATTTCCTCAACCACCTTTTCTCCATCTTCATTCACCTCGAAGATGTACGATTCGGGTTTTTTCTGAAATACCCCTCCGTAGAAAGGATTTACTCGAACCTCAACAAGGTACCTGTCTTCTCCCAAGGGTTGAAAGTAGACGTCCCAGTGCCTCCCACGGATAGGAACCTCTTGCCTGCTCCCCCAGATTTTCCGCTTGGCACACTTGTCAAGAAAGTTTATAATCTCAGCCTTCGTTCTTTCAGGAACCACCTGACCCATCACCTCACAATTGGTGTCTTCAATACCCACGATGACCCAACCTCCATCATGGTTTGCAAATGCACCCATGTAGTCTGACAGATGTTTTTCAATGTTTGCAGCAAGCACCTTTCCGTCTTTCAACTTCTTAAACTGGACTATCTTAGACTCTGGTGTGCTGAAGATGTCACCCAGTGTGAGTTCGGAGAGTCCCGGGATGTGACACCGTGCATCGTCATTAGATGTTGATGCAACTTCCGGCAGCTCTTGGCCCTCAACTCGTGGTACGTGTTCATCGAAATCGAAGTATGGGCGACCGGTAGCCGCACCTCCGTCCTCCCTCGACAAGATCGTCATCACCTGGTGATAGCCATCCACAAGCTCTGTGCTCGTATCTGTCGGTATCCTGAGGTTATAGCTCAAAGTGGTCGGTTGCAAGGTTGGTTTGGTATAACAATACAAATACTCCGAGCGAGAGGGGCAACTGAAGTCAAGACACTCCTGCCACCGAGAAGGTTTGATTCTCTTACAGAGTTCACCCCGCGTGCCTTCCTCCCACTTGTCAATGTGTTCCTGTGCCAGTACACCTCTGTTCACAATTCTCAGTTTCAGAACTTCTCGTTGTTTTGAGTTGAAGGCGGCGCATGCAGCACGCACAAATGTCTCCCTCTCTGCTTTTATCAGTGCTTCGTTACCACTCGGTGTTGCCTTGGAAAACGTGATGTGGATATCCATTGTGAAATGACTAGATTCACTCGGAGCATGTTCACCACCGGCAGCCATGTTGTTTTTTAACGCGAGCCCAAATAATTTTACAAATCGAAACCGAAATAAAACAGCAACTTGTCTGGTGATTTGTATTTATTTACTATTATTTATAGATGTATTTCCTTGAACAAACGAAGTGCGGTTTGAAGGGACCTTGACGTCGACATGCACATCACACACTTTATCATTTTCTTGTTTTCACATCTTCCCGCGTTGAAGTACCCGGGTTCCATAAGGAGGCATCGTTCTGAAATAAAAATCGGAGATATGGTGAATAATCTCGAGTCTCATATCGACACTAGACAACGTTGTGTTCCGACGAGGGTTATTGATATATGTTCTTTGGGGCAGAGGTCGCGCTTCTCGGTCAGGGGTAGGCACGCGTGTTTTTATTCCCATTTCGAGTCCCTGTTTGCTAAATCCCCGCCTCTTTACGATAAGACCATGTTAATTTATAGTATAGGACTTTGGCACGGGCCTCATACGGCAAATGCACACAATCCATTTTATTCCTTCATGGTCATATCAAGACATTCATCTCCGACCATGATGTTGACGTATCTATATAATTTATACAAAATCGAAATATACGCACCAAAAAGGAATGGGCCTAGAAACATTAACACGAGAAAATCGTACGAGAGGGCGGAAATGCGTCACAGTAATGACGGTAAACATTGATACAAGCAGCCACCTTTAACCCCTTTTCGAAATCATGGGCTTTGGCGTAGGCTCTGTAAATTATCTTTCCTTCATTTAAGGGGCTTCAATCAGGCAGAAGAAACCAAAGCCTGAGCCCACGCCGCGGTTCGAAAAGATTCTCCTTATGAATTGTGGTTTTTGGTTCATAAGAATTTGAACAAAATCTCAACAACAGTTTCCTTGTTTCGGTTCTTAGTCATCAAAGACTTTCGGCTACGGACTCTGTTGGTTGCACTTGAAACTCAATCCACGTTATCCACCAATGACATTAATATCATTTCCTAAAAATGTATCCCTGAAATGTATAAATATTTGCTTTTGTTTCCCATTCCAGTCGGTCTTATGTTCTGTGTTGCCCTTTGTATGACAACTGTTTGGAGTGAAATAATGAACACAACAAACTGAAGACAATGTAAACTTCTGCTTCACTTTCACTGTGCAGTACATTGTGTACGGTACCAAGATCTCATGTGCTTTTTCCCATAAACCTGTGTGTGTGTTTCATTCGGTAATGTATTCATCATGCCATCACAGGTTCAATCTATGGGCAGGTTTTAGTGTAAAGCAGACCAATCATATCGCCTCGTGAACATGCACCAACTGTTTACCTTTCATAATAAAATAATATTTGGTTTTACCCTGTGTACAGAAACTCATCCTAACATGCTAACATGGGTACACTGCAAAAACTGGGGTGTTAAAACTGACACCAATATAATTATTTTTGCAGAAATTAGTGTTATTTTAACACCCTATGGTGTAAATTTTGATTCTTTTTGGTATCTATATACGACAAAACCCATGGTGTCAGTTTGAACACACCAGTGTTTGCAGTGTACCCATGTCAGCATGTTAGGATGAGTTTCTTTACACATAGGGTAAAACCAAATAATATTTGTTATCCCCAATGCAAGTTTAGATCTGTTAGTGCTAGATTTCATTGTAAATTAGCTCATAGAATCTGTCCTCAGCAAAACTTACCTGGAAAGTCAAATAACTACACGGTTACAAACACTACTTGGCACACAATAATAACGATGTATAGTAAAATTAGACGGGTATTTCCAACTTCCATCTATACATTACAATGTTCGTGGAATTGATTGTTATCGATACTGTTGTTTGCGTGCAATGAATTTCGGCTCAAGGTGATTTGATGGGGCAAATTCTACGATCATAACCTTTGTACCCAGCATGCACTTCACCCTTCGTCTGCTGAGGTGGTGAAGGCCAGGCTGCATCGTTATTCATTCCCATAAATATTCACAAATGATGCTAACATAATGTCTGGATGCGTGTCATCGAGATAGGTCTCGTCATTGCAACATCGTTGCGACTCAACATTGTAAATATTGGCCTCAAACCAGGAACCAGGATTCACTGGAAGAATCTTGCTCTATGGACGTGTTGCTTGCATCCATGTTGTCCTGCACTGCTCTCCCGATTGTACATATCATTATACTCGCCCCCTCATCTCATCTCTCGTTTGATCGACCCCACAGAAGGCTATGTAGGCCTCTGTTTTGTTGATGTTCTGTGATCTGATATAAGGCATCGGCTCAAAATGTCCCGTGACTGAATAGTGTGATATTCGCCAGCCATCAATAGCACCCGACTACTAAGGTGATTTTTATACCGTGACATGGTGACTGTTCCCCGCTCAATTTGCTCAACTTGACACACCATTTTGTGCCATGTACTGTGCTACTGATCTGTTTGCATATTTATTGTCATTTGATCTAAGAAGATGGTTCTGACGTCGGGCAGACATTGACTTTTAGGTTTGGTTGATGTGTGTGATGAGTTACTATATATAGTGTCGGGCCTAGGCCTACAGTGTTCACTGTTTGTTTAGTGTGTCGGTGCATCACGTCATCATGGCCGTCACAACTGACGCTAAACAGCTTGAAATTAGCATCGACGTACATATAATGAAAAAGAAAGACGAAATAAGACAAGAAAAGGAAGATATCATGAGAACAATAACTGCTATCTCAAATCACCAAAGGCGTGGGGTCATCAGAATGAGAAACTTGCAACGCGAGGGGCGCATTAAAAAGAGTGGGCTCCGTGAAAAAGTGACTGCGAAACACCTTGACCAGTGGAAGAAAATTATCGATCAAGAAGCTTTAAAACTCATACCTGATGATTGGGATATTTTTGAGTTCTGCAGCCAATCGCAAAACGACGAATATCTATTCTGTCACGTGACGCCTTCCGTTCGACCAATAACCTTGGAATACAAACTTCACGTGTTATCAGCTGCCGCTGACGTCACGCGCGTTGTCAGGAACTTTGATGAGGCACTGGCTATTCTGATTCGCGAAGAACGACCAAAGAGCCACACTCAACCAATAGTAACGCAGCATTTAGATTTGGAATTAAACCACTCCCACTCCAACTCCGCAGACCCATGTTGTCATGGTTTAAAAACAACCGCCCGTGCACAGTTACACATTTTCCAAAAGTATGTTTTCATTAACAGAGGTCAAGGCAAAAGTGAAGACGCGTCCCTTGAGCGGGAAGAAATTACAAAAATAATTGAAAACTTATTAGCAAATCTTGTAAGTGCTTATGCAAACTCAAGTGGTGGTGTCATCATTGTCGTTGATGATAACAACGTCTTCGAGATAGAAGATGGGAAGGTCAGTCAGAAATACCAAGATCTGGTCACTCAATGTCTAGAAGAATGCATCAGAAATAAGATCTGGGGTAGGATGAAAATATCTCCTACAAGAAGGGATAATTGGGACGTCCAGTTCCCGATTGTTGGTGGAGAAAAGATCGTTTTTACTGTCCATGTCTCGGCTTTCTACGGTGGTGTGTTTGAGGCTGAGCCAGTGGCTTTCACCATGGCAGAGGACACACCCGGAGTATTTAAAGTCATCAGGATGAATCTTGAAGACTGGTTCGAAGCTATGATGAAACGACACTTGGAAAGTAAGTCAGGCTAAGGCTGTTGTTCAGAACACTAACCATGATGGCAACCTTGTATCCGTCACTTTCAGATACCAACAGGTTCGGAGTGCTGCAGCATCCACTCAGCATCCTCAATTCGCGCTGGCCTGCATAACTTCTCGCAGAAGAAATTCTAACGAGTACATTGCTTTGTTCATTCAATAACATCTTTCTTATCTTTCACTTCATTTGCACTTTTCTTTCTAAAACTAAACCCATCAGTTGACGGTTCTTTGTATTTTTGCTTCTTTATTGTTTTTGCTAAAATACAGATGAAAAAGTTAAACACGAAGCTGTCACAAAGTTACGTAACATCGAAAGACAAAGCTCTAACAAGGTGTGCGGATCAAGAAGAGAGATGACGTCGTATTTTGACAGTCACGTGCTGTGACTGATCAGGGGCGTGGTTGGATTTAAAGATCAGCTCCTTGATTGTTTTAACTCCAAAGACTGAAACGAAGGTTCTTCGAACGAGTTTTTTAATTAAAGAAATCCTGTCCAACCAAACCCCTTAAAAAAACAGTTATTGATGTAAACAATATCAGAAATGAAAGTGAGTTTTAAAAATAAAAAAACAAATAGTTAAACTGAACAAACATGTAACCATCATAGTGTCATACGACATGTGCCATTATTATAGTGTAACAACATGGAAACTCTTTGGTTGAGGGGGAAGATGGGTGGATTTGCCTGAAATTGTACTCACAGATAAAAACATGAGGCCCTACCAATGTCTATACCGGATAAAAAGTATTATTTGCTCTCTCTATCAAATTGTTTCTCTTTTTGCTGTGCCCGAATTTTCCCCACTTGCCCAGAATTGGAGATGACAGTTGCCCCCCTGCCCCTGGGTTGTCACGACGCCTATGTGTAGTAACAAGTTTATTTCCTGATTGTTTTATACATCGGGCTAAGCACCTCGTTATAGTAAGCAAGGTGTGTGCAAACTTATCATGGGGAATGCAGGCAGTGGATGCCTCTGTATTAATGTTACTAAACTTAATTCCATCGAGAGGATAAGGGCAGATAATTTGTGTTTTCCTTCTTTTTTTCTTTTTTTTACACCGATGTATGATAAGCACTGTGTTCAAGTCCCTAAGACAAAAATCAACAAGCTTTTTACTCAATCGTGGGGTCGACGAACCCACGACGACCGACCTCATTACAGAGCAGACTCAATAACCGATAATAGTCTCACTTTTGTCGTTTTCACGAAGTGACAAATATGTTTGAGGAGTCATTAAAATCATACAGTTGCAAGATTGATAAAATATTGACAGTTTCTGTGTGAATGATGAAGTCAGCTAGTATTTGCTAGTAAAGTTTATTAGAAAAACAGTAAGCATTACTTGAAACAGTTGTGTTGAAAAATTCCAATGCGATTTTCTCAACACGGGATTTGGGCTGTGTTTTCATCATTCGTCATTTGTTGAAGTCAGAGACGAAAATGGACGAACCTCTCTGCGGTGATGAGATGCCGCAGCAACCCGGTATCTGAGCAGCGGGTAGCGTAAAGCCCGGTTCATACTTCCTGCGAATGCGAATGCGAAGCGAATGTTGACGTCACAAATTCGCAACGATTATTCGCAGCGAAAACAGAGTTGTGACGTCAAATTCACGTCATATTCGCTTCGCATTCGCATTCGCATTCGCAGGAAGTATGAACCGGGCTTAATAAAGCAATTTAATTGAGGTAACAACAGCATCTGAGATATATTTGTTTTTGCCCGAAGTAAGGAACAACCGAAAATTACGTCTCTCTACACTTGTCATTAAGGCCTAGGCTTATGCCTAGTTTTAATTTAGGACGCGAATGACTCGACGGGCCGTGCAGTATGGGCCGTGCAAGTACAAGTTTAGGTTTCACATTGGTTTCAATGATTGTACTGTTTTCGTTTTGTGGAAGGGGATAGGGTAGGGGGTCTGGACCCGTCAGTCGGTGCATAGATTGCTACCATAATATTATGGGCTATAGGCCTCATCGGTGAACCGGTTGCCAAGAAAATGCTGAACTCGAGTTACCATGGGGTGACGTTTTGCTATTATTCGAGGAACCTATAAGGTGTGTATTCATCGAGAAACACAGGAATGCACATAGAGCGGAAATTCCCCTCATCAGTATTGCGATAAGACTATGTTGTCACGTTGTTGGAGCACCAAGTTTCAGTCAGGGCCCGTTTTTCGCGACCAACATTTTTGCGTGCAGCTCAAAACCAAAAGTGAAGTGCGCCCTCTAGAAGTGCATGAAAGGGTTGCATAAAAACGCGTCGATTATCGATCTTAAAACATAAACACACACGCTGTTACCAGTTTAGTTTGGCTTGGCGTACGTGCATATCGTCAGTCAGTCCATCATCGAACCAGTCCGGCGATTGATTGCAAGAATTCGAGAGAATTTCTCAATTTAATAAGGTAATTAGACCATAGTTATTTGGTAAGAAGTGTATTTATTATGAACAGTCGTTAAAATGATAAAACTGAATCTGATTTTGTTTTCGATTTTTTCCCTCCGTGCTGTCGCCATGGTCCTACCTGTCACTGTCGGTATCGACGAGTTGTGTTTTAAATTCCTTATTCCTTATCAAGTTATCTGATCGGATAACGGGAACGGGGGACAACTGATTAGAAACATAAACCACGCATAAACCAAACGATGCTTTGAAAACATCTGACCCATTTTATTTTACGAGACACATTCATAATCTGTGGAATCCCATTGAAGTTGCTGTTTTGCGTTCCGAAATTTCGCCGGCTACATAATGGCGGCCATTCTCTGCGCTCCGTTACTGTAGCTTGCGTCGCGGTACTCCCTGTACATGAATGTAGCCCCGTAGCTTGCGGTGTACAACATGCACGGCACCGGTTTTCGATCGTTCCACTGAGCTGAGCTTGCATTTTCTATCAACTTTAGACTCAAGCACGTGTATGGGGCCATTCAGAATAATCAGTGTTAACAAATTTCGATTATTTTTACGAAATTGTGGGTGAGTGGTTCACAAGAAACAACTGAACATCGAAATTCAGTTTAAAACAAAAAAAGTATATAAATTAACAAACGAAAAAAAGAAGAAGAAAAAGTACCCAGCTGGCCAAGATTGTCCTTTCAATTTCTGATTAAACTACAAAGTTGTTTGTTTATGCCTGAAAAAAAACCCCATTGAAAACAACTGATGTTGGAGACCTTTGGCCTAAAATCCTGGTTCATTTGAGGCATTACTTTTGTTCTTCACTTCAGTGTATACATGTAGATTATATTATGAAGCCATTCAATATATAAAAATCGAAATTTGGGGTGCGTGGGTGGGTGGGTGGGGCAAAAAAAATCCCAAAAAAAAAAATCTAATTTTTCTAAACATTGACTATTCTGAATGGCCCCTATGGTGTGCCAAATTTCACACAATTGTAGAAGTATTGGCGGTTAGTGAGATGAATTAATTATCAATTAATATTAGAATTAGTTTGTAAAATAATAAGTTCTTTATTGTACTTTGAAGTAAAGCGGTACATTATTTATTGAAAAATTTAATGTTTTACCTAAATTATATCAGTTATATTTATATTCCTGCTTCAATATATCATTCTTTCTTCTGTATTTGATGGCTCTTCTGGGTCTATAATGGTCTAGCTCTTCTGCTGTGTTTAACATGTCAGTCAGTAAGGCTGTGGATATTTTTAAGTGATGTTAAAATACCGGAAGGGCACTTATTGTGCGCAGTGACATTTTTGGTGCAGACTTAAACAATTTACTGTGAGAATGTTATTCTGGTTCTGCGGTGCCAACTTTGTCGTTGTGCTGTGACTTCGTATATATCAGGAGATGGGAATCAAACCATTTATAAATATAGGACTTATATCGGAAAAAGAAAAAGTAGTACTAGTATTGTATACATTTATAGGGAAGCATTGGATTGGGTGATTTGGGCTATAAAAAGCGTTTGTCATGAAATGATTGAAATGAATACGCCTCAAAATTGTGTGGTTTCCCTTTTGTGTGTCACATGGTATGCCATTTTGTAGAATCAAACTACATACACATGTATGTATAAATTGCGGACTGTTGGCTCACACAGTAAAAGGAAAACCACACTATTTAGATGCATATTTTTGTGGATCATTATATATTCTACTTTCACTCTTTCTAACCATTTTTCATTAAAATTCATTTTGTAAGTGAACAATTTCTTTTTATAGCCCAAATCGCCAATCCAAGGCAACTTGTCTTTTTAAATGTTAAAATAAATTTCTATGAATAAAAGAAAAGTATTCATATTTCTTGGGACGAAGAACAAATATTATGAAGTATAGTACATGTAGCTTTAGAAACCAGCGTGTAGCTTCTGAGGTATATTGGAAAGCTTTGCAACGCGCAACGCTGCAATGGTTGTCATTTAAAGGCAGTTACAACTTTATCATCGGCTACCCGTGTACTCGCCAAAGAGGGAGCTCTACTGAAACCAATTTAATAGTGTTTACCAAAAGTTTAATAGCTGATCCCAGTATCAAAAGGGATTTTGTGAGTGTCCCCTATATGGTAAATTGACAGGGGCTGAAAAAAATTGAATCAAAAGAGGGCACTATTGGACACAAATTCTACACAATTCGCTGTATGGGGGGGGGGGCAGATTCTCGGGGGAGGGTAGAATCTTCTGTCACAACGGCCGCAATGTGTCCCCTACAAAAATAAATGAGGAAAAAATTATTGTCCGCTTATTTTTTTTGCACAAAAAATTGGCGTGCCATACAATCCACTTTATCAAAATTGTAGGGCACCGTGAGATGGATCCTACTGAAGGTGAATGAAACTGGACTTGTACTAGATGAAACTTCTGTTTGGAATTGTTGACTGAGAATTATATCTTTAGGACACACTTGATTATTATAAAAAATAGTGCTAAGTGATTTAGGCCTTTACCTTGCGTTGTATTGACTAAATGGAGAGAGAAAGTAATGTAAATCTAAACACAAGGACGGAAGCTGAACCAGATCTGCCAACTCAGCCTGATTCTGCAGAAAGTTCCCTCAAAATAAACCAATCTTTCCATGATCTGATGAAAAAACTTGAAAATCTCCCTGATTATTAAAACTGTTCCCCTATATGTTGGAATTACAATTCTTAATATGTCCCTGAGTGTTGTACAAAACCTCCCTGATGGGTAAGATATAAAATAAAACAATCTATTTTTTTCCATGTTCTGATGAACAAATCTGAAAATCTCTCTGATTATGAAAACTATGTCCCTGTTATGTTGATCTCCCTGACTGTTGTACATGTATATAACCCTGATCGCAAGTACAAAATGTTGGCAGCTGTGCTGCATGTCCATGCCATAACTAATATCATACCTCGCCAAACCGTTAGTGTTAACCTTCACTGGACTGTCTATTTATATGTACATGTAATACAAGTATTAATGACATGTAGAGTGCAGGGGCTACACATATTGCA
>CM021539.1:1176219-1193230 GCA_010994315.2 Pisaster ochraceus | reverse complement strand
ACCCCAATCTTAACCCCCAACCCTACCCCAACCCTAACATGCCTAACCCTAACTCCCACCCCAATCTTAACCCCAACCCTAACCCCAACCCCAATCCCAGGTACATGAACATGAGTATAGTGTATTACTGTGTAGCTCCAAATCTGAACCCCCAACTCTCACCCCAATCTTAACCCCAACCCTAAGCCCAATTCCAACCCCAACACCAACCCAAACCTGAACCCGTACCTGGACCCTAACCATGGAGCTTATGCCCTAACCCATTTCTGTGTACATGTACCATGACATAGTAAAAAAGGACCAAAGTTGAGTTGTTGCCTGACACCTTTAACATACATATACAATTTTGTATCTGTCAAGAGCATCTGTTTAGATTGATCAAATTTGCATCAGGGCTTTCCTCAGGCTTGTTTTTAATTGTATAAATGTGCAGCCTTCTATTGTTTGCCCATGTGATTACCTATATGTATAGATACAGTAAGTAAAGAAATGACCTCTTGTTCTGTCAAAACTTCAATGATTGTAAACCTGAAACATTGACTTCAAGGTTGAATGACACAGGATCAACCAAATCTTGTGGTCAAACTTGGTGAGAAGTTGCCAGACTGTACCCTGAAGCAGTGTACATTGTACCTGAAACAGGTCTGCTATCTTTTCCTTCCCCTCCATAAAAACCTTAGGTACATGTAGACCATAATTTATGGCATTATTAATCACCACAGTGTTAAATATTAACAAGTACATGTACAGTATGCAGTGTACAGTCCGCCGTTAATTAATAGAAGAACCCCACAATTAGTACTGTGTGCTGTGCACATCACACTGAGTGTGTAGTTTTTGGACTTGTTGAGCAGCTGTTCATGTGACACAGTGTTGTGAAACTTTGCTACAGTTTTCTATGCACTGCAGGAGTTCTTTATTACTTTGCGTGTTGGGGTTTATGAGGGAACTTAACCATGATGATGCAATGGTGAGTTGATATTTTTCTGTTGCTACACAAAGTTCAACAAAAATGCACCTTAGATAAATGTTCAAATGCATTAACACAAAAAAAGATTGGATCACAAAAGCCATGCTGCTTGAGTAGAAGTTGAACTGTGTACATATTTTGTAGTAAACAGATCATCCGCAAAAAAATATACTTTATACCAAGAAGTGTAGGCGTGTGTTCTGGCAACACCGACCAATGTCGTGTCTGAGCTTTGGTAATTGGTTTTTAAAAGCAGGTTACATGTTTGGTTTGCTATGGTGACACAGCTGTTCCGGCGAAACTGTAACCAATTTTTTGGCTCAGTTAGTCTTGGTTTCAAGATGTTTGATTAAAGAAATATTAATATTGAAACCCTACTTTTCGGGTCAAATTTCATGAAATCTGTAAGCACAAAAACTTGCTAAGCACAGAAAGAAATTGCTAAGCCAAAACTGGTTACAAGCCAAAATTCCATGAAGTTAACATTGTTGTGAATGGTGCCCCACTCATTTTTTGCTTAGCATAGAAAATTGCTAGCAGTATTTTCTGCTTTACAGCTTTATTCATTGATCTTCGTTGGTGTTCACTTCTTAGGAGAAGTGAAGTTGCTGTCCGGAGATTTAGTCCTTGTCATTTATATCCAAACCTCATTCCAGTCTGTGTTGGAGGAGAGAATGTATAAATTTCCCATTAAAATTATCACCCTGGGTGTTTAAGGGTTTCATCTCAACTTCTAGGAGAATGAAACCCATTTTCAGGATCTCCATTGTCTTAAAGATTTTCTTGAGTGGTATAAAGTTATAATGATAATAATACCAATTAAAATGGGAAGCCAATCAATCTTACTTGTAGCTACAACGTGTTTGAGCCTCGGGCTTGTAAAGATGCCTTTGGCAGCCAGCCACATCAACTAATGACCATGAAGCAGTGCCAGAGATCCAAAGAGTTTGATTTTCCAGAGGAAGGAAAACCGGAGGGCCTGATGATGAACCCTAGAAGAGAACCAATGCACAGCTCTATTCACATAAGGCCTTATCAGGGAATCGAACCAGTGCCACTGTAATGAGAGGAGAGTGCCTTAAACTCGAGCCGCCCAGGCTGCCCAAATCAACAAGTGTTCCCATGTTTATTTCCTAATATTTCATCATACATGTTATTTTTTGAGAGTACATTGTAGTTTGTGACGGGCCTAATTTTGAATGTCACATTGGAGCTCTTCCTGAGGATGAAGCTTCCAATGTGCAGAAAGTACTGCAAAAAAACAAAAAAACGATGCTTTAAAATCTACATGTACCCCTGAGATTGCAAATCAATGTAGTCAATTCTCTTTTTCTGATAATCTTCTCAACCTTTGTGTCTTGATTTGAATACAGACTTTCCCTTATCACAAGTTGCTTCCAGTAGAAGCCCTCCTCAAGTCAGTCCTCCTGAACTCCTGAAGAGAAATCATGTCGACAATTCCAGGTGGATGCTTTGTGGCCCCGGACAGCCTCCGACGCCTCAACCAGAAGCAACATGCCCGCCAAGCCAAGCTTCAGCAGGCCAGTGGTGAATCCCAATCACCTCCCCTCTCTCCCCCTCTCTCACCCCCTGCGGGAGGTCCTCCGTCACCCTCACTGGCCAAGTTTATCACAAGTAAGACATTTGGGACTTTTTTTGTATGGAATTCATGGAAAACGTGCGCGGACATTTACATACCAGAACTCGGAGCCTTTGATGGTAAGCCCTGACTGTGTGGCTTGATGAACCTCACTTTAGTGGGTTGAACTTTGCATGCCCGACTGACCATGTTTGCTTAGTTGGTTTAGTTACTTAGTAGCTTTAGGAAATGCATGAATGGTCAGTTTTTTGTCTGTTGCTTACACACCTACACTCCATCCCACTTCTGACACTATCACTGTAGGATCAATCTTGATCAATGTCAAATACTCCAAAATCAGCTTCTGTTTTTGCCTGAACTTGATTGATTCAGTACTGCAAAGCTAAATCAGCCATGCTTAAGTTCACATACATTGTAAGCCATGGCTGATAACCTGCCAAGGTTTGCTGGAATCTCCAAACGCTCGGACTTGCCTCCTATTGAGCCCAATGCAATCAATATGCAGTCTGTCCAGTCTTGTAGGCCACATTTGTACAATGACCGGACAAAGGTCAGGAATCAGGGATTCAACAACAACCCCAAGATAAAGGGATACTTGCGGCAGATTGCCAGTACCTTGTGTCCCTCTTTTACGGTTGAATCAAAAGCATGCTATACAATGAAATGTCCAGGCATGCCAGGTGGATATTCTCATTAGCTAACCAGCTGGCAGCAAAAAGTTGACGGCGCTCCGAAGTTGTTCCGGTCATAGTAAACCATGCGCTGTAGGTCACTACTAGGTCAGTCCAGAAAATATGTTTGCAGATAAACATGTCATCCGAAGTGAAGTGGTTAACAGAGTTTAAAATCCTTCCCCAGGTTTTGCTCTTAAAGTTTGCTTAAGTATACATGTACAGTAGCATCTGACAGGGAGCCTAAAAAAGCGCTTAACAGTAAGCCTCAAAAAGAGCTTAACACAAAGCTAACAAAGTAAAAGAACACTGGTACCTCACATAAACGTACGTTGTGTAACAACCATTTGTAATGTGAACAAAATTGTGTACAATAACATCTCATGTCTCTGAACTTTGACCATGTTGACCTACATGTATGTCCCTTTCAGTTTGATGCCCCATAGTTTTTTCCCATCAACAAAAATCACTGAGGATGATGTCAGTTGAGTTACATGTGTATGTATGAGTGACATGTGTAGAGTGTGTAGTGCTCTCTTTAGTATCACTGCATTAGCTTGAATGTTTCTTTTCAAATCAAATCAACGTAGATATGCTGTACATTGTAGTGAGTGGCAGGCATTTAAAGGGAAGGTACATGTCATGGTAATTGCTCTGGAAATTAATGGCAATAACAACTTATTGGTAAGAAGCTTACAGCAGCTTTTGATTGTATAAAGCATTTTGAGAAACATTTCACTTCAAAGTAATTATCGGTTTTTATGCCCCAAAATTTGAATCTGAGAAATGTTACTGTCAGAAACATTTTTCAGGTTGTGTTTTCCTATTGGGATTATTCTTCCTGCATGAACACATTTTCGGCGATATCTCAAAAAGAAACTTACACAGGTTAGTTTGATTGTATATATCTACATTTATATAGGTTTAAAACAATCGGACGTTTCCACAAACAAAAGGTATACTTTGCCTTCAAGTTCAACCACTTCACACCAGTGTTCTGAAAAAATGTCCATGCCCACACGCAGAATAATTTTGTTCTGAACTTTTTGGAGCTTCTCGGGTTATTGTTTTGGCGTGAAAATATTGTTGCGGTAATGAAACTTGGACTTGACAAAGGAAAGACAACAAAGGTTTTCTTATTTCACTGTGGGTTTTGAAAATTGAGTAGGCACTCGCCATGATTCACAGAACCTTGGCCCTGAGCCATGGCTGAAAGAATCTTCCTTGGATGGTACATGTATGCTGGAATTTGGAACGTTCGAACTTACAGTGTACCACCCATTGAGCCGAATATAATCACAAACAATGGTGGCAGCCTGTCCATTCTTGTTTGCCACATTCATGACATTAGTACAAAGGTCTGGAATGGGACTTTGCGAACCATGTGTTCCATTCATGCCATTAGTTCTTTCGCCCAACAATTGACAAACCAAATAGAACTAGACTGAAGTTTTTGTTGAGACAAAAACAAGATGTTTGGTAGATAGGTCCAAATTAGCAGAGGTGGTGAAAGATAAGAATAAAGTTCAGTAAATGCGTCTTTGCAGGAAATATTGATATTACATGAAGTTAATTGTGGTTCTAATAATTTGCATTCTAGATTCAAGAAGCCTTGATCGAGCCCAATTTAAAAACAAATGACGCTATCTTGACGTCATCAAGACATCCTCATACCATGTACCTTATTTTGCCTCCGGACATTGAGATTTGTAACTTTGTGCAAAGTTTGAATCTTTTGTGAACAATAAAACAGGTTTTCAGCAATTAACAGTTGCTTTTCAAAAAGTTGTCACACGAGGGTTCTTTTTAAAATAATTACACATCATTACTCTTTTAATTGAAAGGCCTAGGGGTCAAACTTTATTTCATGACAAACAGACCAATCCGTTTTCTTGACCATATTGCTTGCAGATCTTAAAACAAGGCCTGGGAATATTTGTTTAAACTTTTACTTCTGGTTTCGACTGGAAGTGAAGATTACACGGGGTCACACTTTCTGTAAGAGTTGTACAATACGTCAAGAGCTTTCGTAGTGGTGGTCTTGTGGAGAATTTCCTGAAATACAAACCCTTTGGCCGATTTCACAAAGCACCAACACTCATCTGAAGATGAGTTGTCAGAATGACTCAAACTGTGACATTTACACTAACATTGTAGCTTAGCAATTAAGGTTGATTTGGACTTACGGTCAATAATTATAATAATAATACAGAGTACATGTACCTATAAAGCGCACATATCCTAGACACTAGATCAAGGCCCTGAACAAAACAAGAATCAACACTCAAAAAATGTATGAGCTCTGATTAGAGAATGTGAACTCTTTGTGAAATCAAGCCCAATTTCTTTTGCTATTTGAGCCCATTTTCTTTCGCTAATTGAGCCCAATTTCTTTCGCTAATTGAGCCCAATTTCTTTCGCTAATTCTTCTTGTCCTCATTTCAGATGCTCCTTTGAGATTCTCTGAGATGTTTTCTCGTACTCGTAGTTCCAGCTCTCCTCCAAGTACCCCTCCGTTGTCACCAAGTATATCACCACGGAAACTGCTTCCAAGTTATTCTTTGGACAGCCAGACCCCACCACCATCTCCCTTCTTATCTCCACGGAAACAATCTCCACTTAGCAAGGATGCTGAGTCGGCTGTAGAACCGGCTGAGACCAAGACTAAGCTAAGAAGTCTGTCTCAGTCATTGTGAGTGAGCTCAGGGAGAGCTAGACTTCTTTCAAGCAGTTAGGAGTTGACAGTAGTTAGGGATACGGTATCATAGGTTTCTTAGTTGACGTTACTTTTTGGATAGTGCGCCCTCTCATGCCAGTTTGACCACCCAGAGAGATTCTGTGCATATTATCATTTATGGAACTGACTTTTTGGTGGTTGTAAGAGAGTCTTTCAAAAGAATGATACAATTAAAAGTCGTGGATGTACAAATGTCAGTTTTAAATTAAATCACCAATTGGTGGTAACAAATGATGACAGTTCTGATACTAAACCCAGGGTTAAAAGCATTACTGCCCTCTATAGGCCAAAATCTGTCATAGCTGCTGAGCTGGGGCGCTGAAATAGCCACACAGGTTAATTTGGTGGTTTCTTCCCTGCCATTCATTTCCATGGGGCCCGGGTTCGAATCCTGGACCGGAGCCTTGCATGTGGATTTGAGTTTTCAGACTCTACCTGATTGCATGGGTTTTCACTATTTCAGGTTTCCCTCCCACATGTAAAACTAAAATGTCTTCATCGTCTTTTCTACACTGGTATCTACAGGCCTACGAGTCACAGTGCTAGTCTGTTTTCAGTTGTAAACAAGAAGTGGTAATTATAATTCACAAAACCCACAAGAAAACAAATCTATCTGTGTTTCTGCAATAAGTGAACAAGCTTCCAATTTTTCAAAATTTCACTGTTAAACACATTTTAAAATTAATTGGTATATTTAGCATGAAGTTTAGTTGCTATAGCCATGGTAAGGCCATGCCACACACGGCAGTTTTTTCAGGCAACTGCACTGTATGCAATAGGGAGACCTCAGCAGCACAAGAGACATTCTTCTAGCTGTAACTCACTATCCCAAGGAAAATAAGGAGAAAACTGAAATGTGAATGATTTTCAGAGCTGCTGGTGAACAAATTTGAAAATCTGCCCGATTGAAAGTGAAAGTGTTTCCCTGTTACATTGAATCTAATTCTAAAGATCTACCTGATTGTTGTACACAAATCTTCCTGATTGCAAGATGCAAATGTTGGCAGCTCTCGAATCTTGAGATTGCCTAGGAACTGGTTGCCTGTAAATTGCCTCTTGTGACATAGTCTTTAGACTGTCCAAAGAATTTTTGTCTGTGAAAAAAAAAAATCTGAACTTCAATCTCTACAACTAAGGAACCTGTGAAATCCTTCTCCATTGAAACACCTAGGCAAGTAATTTCTCTTCTCGTTTCGCATTTTGAAATTTTATTCATCGCTTCATGTTTATGACTTAAGTTTTCATTGTACATTTTGTTTGACTTTGTTCAAATATAACAAAGCTTTCAAGGCAAAAGCTGAACGTTGAAATTTTTCTTGACAATTCTTCTGAAATTTTGCTTATAAAGGTACGAAATATTGTGTTGTAAAAATAAAAACAAGTTGAAAAGTTAATAATCCCTTCATTATAAACAGTTCTTTGGAAATAAATTGTGTATTGTGGCTGTTGCAAATAATGCTTAATAGCTTATAAGGACACCTTTGAATTAGGTTTGAATACTAATTTCTGGAGATATTAGTTTTATAATATTGTCCGATAATATTTGTAAAAATAAAATTTTGCAACAAATGACAGATAGTGAAAAGAACAGAAACTGGGGTTCGTTCGCCTATGATGTCGAAAAATTACTCAAATGCATTCATATTTATTTCTCAAATCAAATGTGAAGTTAATTAAATTTGTATTTTTTAAACAAACACAAATAAAATCATCAGAAATGGACTTGATAGTTTTTGGGTGACATTAGACTCACTTGTACAGAGCTGGCTGCAAATATTCAAATTCATCGTTGCACTATAGAGACAATTAATTTGGGACTGAACAAAGAAAAGTCCTTAACCCGAACCTCCTGATTAACATGCTAAGCTCTACCAACTGAGCTATCTAGCCCTAATGTTTGCGGTTGCCCTTTTTTGTCAATATATTTGTTCGGGGGTGACAGTCAGAAGCCATACAACTAGAGAAAACTAAACGATAGAATATCAGCAACTTGATTTATTTTCCCCAACTGCATGTAATTTCATAATGGTGAAGTATAAGCATCGATGGTTTGACTTGTCTGATGAGTCAGCCATCTTTTCTTTCCGTGTTGCCCACAATGCAACCAGACTGAGGCTACTTCCAAATGGACCTTATGCATGGACGTCATCATGCCGCCATCAACGAACGGAAACCACACATCTGTGTCCTGCAGAGCTTGAGATGAGTCAATGAGCAACCTGCTTTTGACTTCCCGTAGAGGGCGCCGCGCCCAACTACAACGTAATGTCATGTGCATAAGGTCTATTGGTGACTGCGGCTGTTGCAAAGGATGTTGCTAAGGGCAGAGTATGCTTCAATGCATGTTTAAGTACTGATCTAGCCACAGCCGTAGCGGTAAATGCCGCCAACAATTCAGACGCGTCCAGGGTGTGTTTTTGCTGCTGTATCCAGTAACTGTTATGGTCATTGGCCAATGGCCAATTCAACCGAAAGAGTTATTGGTTTTGATTGCAAAAACCCACCCCTGAGATTGGGGGGAAAAATAGTCTTCATTACAGTATTCATTATTGGTGTTGAACACGGGGTACTGACAAAGATGGTTACAGCTCAAGTGCTTATTGATACATGCAGTTGAATCTCTGAACATTTAAGAGACGTCTTGTTGCGAAGTTTTTTTGAAGAAATGCAAACGATGACTAGTTATTTTTGAACGAGGTTATTTATAAATATGTAAATAAGATTGTGAACTAAGTGTGCCAAAATAAGTTTGTGTGAATAATTGTTAGATAATATTGTACAGTTGTTAATAGGGAGACATTATTAACCAAGATTAATGACGTTAACCAAGATTAATGACGTTAACCAAGATTAGAGTTTAATAGATATTAATTTTGCATCAGGGATAAAGAATATAATTTGTTTTTACCCTTACACCAATGCGTATTAAGCACCGTATACACGGTACTTTCCCGAGTTCTGTGAGAACAAAAATCAACAAATCACTCGGTTGGGATTTGAACCCACGACCTTTGCATTGCTAGAGCAGATGTCTTAACGCTAGACCACCTGGCTAGTCTGGCGGCTAGAGGCAGTTCAAATCCTATGTTTTAGCAGCGCGTAGATTCGAATTGACAACATTTCACTTCAATGAAAAATTGTAAACAATGAAATTACAATCCACTTGAAAAACTTGAAAACTCTTTTGAGATTGAACTCTAAAGAAAAAGTTCATTTCTTTATAACCATAATCATACGCCCAGACATTGCTTATATTTATAACACTTTATGCAAAAAGGTCTTTAAAAAAGTTGTATACAATAGGATTTGGAATTGGTGTAAACTATCAAATAATTGGAGAGGAAACAGACAATACTCACTGCAGTCTAAATTGAATTAGAATTCATTTGAATGTACAGTTTTAAGAATTAAGTTTGTACAGGAGGAAGGACAATGTGAAAAAACACTACTATGAAATTAAGTGTAATCTTCACAATGTCCGGAGGTTTGTTTCTTAGGTCTAGATTCTAGATGTAGCCTTCAGTCAAGGCGCTTGCAGCTTCCCTGATGGTGTACAACACAAACAGCGCCACCACTGCTAACATGTAACAATACTGGTGTGGCTCCTGTGCTTGCACTGTGGTCAATTTCATAGAGCTGCTTAAGCAGAAAATAATTCTTAACGATTTCCTGTTAAGCAGAAATGAGCAGGATACCAGTCACAAATTGCACCCGTGACATGGTAGTTTGGCTGGTAACCTTATTCTGGTAAGCAAAATTTTATTGTGCCTAGCAAATTTGTGTGCTTAAGCAGCTCTATGAAATGTGGCCCAGGTTGTATTCTATCTGGGAAACCATGAGTGCCTTGACTAAAGGCTAGTCTATATGCCACAACCCTCTAACGCCAGAAATGCCAAAGTAACTGAAGTTTGAACCAAACTGTTTGGGGGAATTTCTTTATTGTATACCAACATGCCAGTCCTGAATATTATTGACTGTATATAAACTTGTGTCACTCAACTTAAAAAGAATATTTTGAAGCTGGATTTTGCTGCTTTTTATTCAAGTTATTGTAAATTCTGTTGGGGTTTATAAAGCGGAATTAAGAATCAGAAACATACTGGGAGACGGAAGATGTGAGTGATTTTCTCGTAGAATTATTTTTTTTTCCTGTAAAGCTGTTGTTAACAAAGCCCTAAAAAATCAACCAATTCAGGTAAGAATTTCAAAGGAAGGTTTTGATGGGGTTTTTTTGTTTATAAAAAATATGTATATCAAGTAATATACCAGAAGAGAAACTGACTGGGTAAATTTTAAAGATAATTTTGGGTTGAACAATTTGTCCAATTTTTTCTGTTCAACCCCAAATTATTAAATAAAGCAAAAAAGAAGAAGCAGAAGTAGAGAAAAGACCTGCGCCAAATTGTGTTTTTTTTTTAATTGAGAAGGATGCTAACCGTCCCACATCCTTTGTCCAGTTGTCATCTGTTGGTTATCAGTGAACTAACTACATGTATAAGGAGTTAGGGTGTGTGCAGACGTACACAGGTAAATTCACAGGTGCAACTTGAGTTAATTGGTTTACTAAAAATATAAAAATGTTATTATGAATCTTTTGTTGAAGAGTGTGCTTATGCATTTATCAATGCAGATTTTTTTTTGCTTTTGATTTTTTAATTTAATAAAATTGGTTTATTGGTTTAAGGTAAGGTACAGGCTTAATGTAGAAAAAACTCCTTGGAAAAAACTAAAGTTATTCCAAATGTAAAATCTTGTTGAACTCTGCAATATCTTGTTCAAAATTATTTTTAAAGTCTGGCAGTCTGTAGCATGCAACTTTCTTTCTGACATGCAAGTTTCTTTTTGGGGTGTTTTTGGGGGGTTCCATAGAAAACTGAAAAAATATCTCATAAATGTTTGTGTCTAAGGCTGTTTCCAGTTTTGCCTTTTTGCAAATTACAATTTGCATGTCTGATTGTAATGAATGAGGAGGTTTTATTTGTCAACAGCAACCGTAAAAATCAGAAAGTAATAAAAAATAATTAAGTCTTACAAATGTAGTGCATTTTGCAATGGAATACCAATGGAATACCATTGCGCTTTACATAAGTGTCCAGGTCAGTGGTCCAATAACATTCCAGTAATCTTTCTCAGCTCCCTGGGGAGTAAACAGCCCCAAGCTGACGTGGCGTTTCAAAGGCTTTTCCAAACACAATATCACCCTCTACCCTCGCAGGTACCCATTTATACCCCTGGGTGAAGAGAAGCAATTATAACTAAAGCATCTTGCTCAAGTGTCATGACAGGGATTCGTTAGGTATGAGATGCAGGAGCACTATATTTTCCCATATTCTACTGACCCTTGTGAGGTAACTAACATTGTCGTTGGGGGCGTATTAAACAAAAACAATTGCTTTTGTAATTTGTGCATCATGAATTATCACAGCAAAGGAGCACATTTAGCGCATTTTGGCAAGAAAAGAGCTTAAACTTTTTGTAAACAATAGACATGCTGTACCTTACCTTTAACAAGTATCATTGTAACAAAAAGATTGTAAAGTAGGGGGTCTTTTACACCTAGTCTCTTGCTCCAGCATAGCCTCCGTTATCAAGCCGTCATCTATCGGTACATTGCGTCATGGTTGGCGGGTTAGGCTGGGGCTAGAGTCAAGGTGGATCAAGCACCCAGGTTTTTGATTGGTTTGATGAATGTAGAAATTTTACATGTAGACAAGGATGCTGTTTGTAGAATATTATAAATTGTGTGAAAAATGCAGGATGGCCAACACATGATTAATTTGCATTTCAAATCCATACCTCGGGCCTTAGTAGACTTGGTCTCAAGTGCGTCTAGTAATATTGAATTGAGTCCGTCGGGGCTCAATTTCATAGAGCTGCATAAGCACATAGAGTAACAAGTTATGCTTACCTTGACAGGGTTACCAGCCAAAATACCATGTCATATGCACCATTTGTGACTGGTACCCTACTTTCTGCTAAGCAGAAAATTGTTAAGCATCATTTTCTGCTTAAGCAGTTCTATGAACTTGGTCCCTGGTTCAAGTCAAACATGCCCTTGGTTTTGGATGATTTGGGGGTAGATATGGGTTTGAAAATGTTGGGTATTAAACATTACATCAACACAAATCTTGCAATGTCATTTAGCTTTTAAGTAGAAAATACTACCCAATCAAATGAGTGGGGCACCAGTCAGAACTATGTAATCTTTATGGAAGTTTGGCTGGTAGCCTGTTTCTGCTAAGCAAGAATTTTTTTTGCTAAGGAAATCTTTGTGCTACAGTTTTTAGGAAATTGGGCCCTTAGGGTCAGTGTTTAAAATTTCGTAAGGAAGAATTTTCTGCTGTAAGGAAGTTTCCCTTAGCAATCCTATTTTATAAATGTTTCATAGAAATTAAACAGAGAACAGCGATTTCGTTTACCGGCCGTGTAACCGTTTTTTCCTACAGTGCTGAAATTGAACGGTGGACAGCGCTTAAAAATCACGCGCCTGAAATATATTTTTTATGCGTCATTCGCAGCTTTAGCCAACCTGTGCCCAGGGCATGCAGCAGGTGGCGTGTACTGCGTATTTGCTCATTGTTATACGCATTCACAGTGTAACGCATTTCGGCACAGCCAAGCGCTGCCAAGGGTACACTTTTTTTGCTCTCCGTGGATGACGGCAATGGTGGTAAGCTTTCCTTTCTCTGTTTTAATTCTATGAACCATTCTAAGTAATACACCATGCTTACTCAGAAATTTGCTCACAGTAAAGCAGCTTTTATGAAATTTGACCCATTGATAGGCTAGTTCATGGCTCTGGTGGCAGGGGAATTTGGCTTCTCTTTATTAAGCAGTCTTAGCTTAGGACAGTGCTAGCACTGAAAATTGGCACTAACCAAAGAGAATGTTGATCAAAAGCATTTACTTAAGCAGAGCCATGAAATTAGCCCAGTCTAGAAAAAGTTTTTGTAATCTTTTTCAGTATAATGTCACATTTCTTTTGGTTCTTGTAGTTTATTTTAGTTACAAACCTGTGTGCAAATGTATTACTGCCTCAAACTTAATTTGTATATTTTGTGTGATCTTAATAATTTATGAGTTTGTTTTAGTTTAAATCGTTTCTCTCGTATGTTTATTTAAAACTTTAAACATCAGGAAAATGTTTTTTGTTTTTAAATACATGCTAAATAAAATAAGTGTGTTAAAAAAATACATGTATGGTTTCCTCTACCTCCATTGAAGAATGATTGAATTCAGATCCTGTAGACCATGCTTTCCCCTCACTCATCCAGAAAAGGTCGTTCCCGATGGACGCCATCTTTAAAGGCAAGTTGGGTTTTGGCTTTGAGCTGAGTCATGCGTTCTATCATTTTATGCAGCCAAGTGGTTCACTGACCAGTCATGCAAGGAATTGATAAACTCCTGTGAGCCGATGCGATATTTGTGCCAAAACACATAGGTGTGCATAAAGGGTTAGCATTGCCTGTAAAGATGGCCGACTTTCACCGTGTGATGTCAAGCGGGAACTATCTTTGCCTTGAAAACTTGCAGAGAAAAAATGCTTTCAAGAAAATTGGTTTAACACAAAAATTTTGCTAAGCAGAAACAGGTTACCAGCTAAAATACCATGTCAGTCATCTTGTTATAACTGGTGCTCTGCTTTTATTTTGTTAATCAAATGCCGATGCATTTCTATTTGCTTGGTACACTGCTTCTGGTTAGGTAGTCATTTCATGGTAAGCTAATCAAAGGTTAACTACTTCATGAAAGTGGACCCTCTGAATTTAACAAAAACGTTTTCTCTGTCATCAATGTGTAATGTAAACATCGTTAATCAAGTTTGTTTATAATTGTAGACATGATGGTGGCATTAATTGATCAGTTCAGGGACTTTCAGTCCACCTCTTAGCTATGAAAACGACATGCTCCAAGACGCGTTTCTACTCAATAATCAAATGAAGTCAAACAAACTGTCACTTTCACTTTTTGAACCTCAGAAATATTTGTTAATGAGGAAAATAAATTGTTAGGTGCCAAAGGCAATTTTCATAAAATTTGTTGATATGAAGTCAAACTGTGCTTGTTATTCAACGCTGATGAGAAGTCCAAAGTCACACTTGATTTCAAACAATCAACTTCACAAAGATATTACATGGTGTACATGTATGTCCAAGTTCTGTATTACCTGGTATGCGTTAAAGTTAAAGTGAATGTTGTTTCTAGTATCAATTCAAATGAGATATTAATATTTGGCGGTCTCCCATAACAGTTGGTCCATTGGCCAAATGCCAGTTAAAACACCCGAGGACCAGTCAAAATTCATTCCAAGTGGTCCGGCTGACTAGTTCAGTGTTGAAAAGCATCCCACTAAGGACAAGTGTAAAAGCTAATGGACCAGTGAAGTGAAAAGTTAAATTGTCTTGCCGTCGATTTCACCAAACTCTTCCTAACTTAAGATTTATCTTAGGACTTAGGACGAGTCCCAACCTTGCTCTGTAACATGTAAACCTCAAGATTAATCCTAAGTTAGGACTAGTTACTCGTCCTAACTCGAGATAGGATTAATCCTAGCGTTTCGTGAAATCGGCTGCTGCTGACTGGTCACTGGAAAAGCTTAGGGCAAACCCTGATACCATAAAACCTGCCGGCTGGTATTGGTGATTACAGAATGGCAGCCACAAACTGGGCATTTCTTATGAAAAAAACCCACAGATTTATGGGTGTTCTAAAGACCGGAGACATCAGCTTCCAGACAGAAAAGAAACCAAACTTATATCAAATGTTTGTACAGAAATAAAAAGCTACACGTGGAACGGAAATACAACTTTGTAATAGGTTCATTCCATGAATGTGGAACACTTCAGCCAAAGTGTCCTCTTGTAGTTGTGTTACATCGTTAACATCACATCGAGTGATGCAGGAAGTTAATACATGACACCATTCAGTTAGCGATTTTCATTAGAAAGATATGACGAGATACAAAACTAGGATAAACAAGGTAACAAAACTGATGGTTTTTCCCCTTTACTTAATTAACTTCAAATTTTGACCTCTAGGTCAAACTTTGGGTCCCACGGTCATGGAAAAAACAAAAATGGAAAGATGTAAACTACCAACAAGACTTTGCACAATATTTCAAAGATTTTCATGGCACAAAGCAAAAAGTAAAACGAACTTCAGTTGCAAGGTAACTCACCTCTTCAATCTTATCTGACAGCCAGAGCAGAACTACACATTAAAACACGTTTAAAATATGAAGTCAAATTTGATAAATTAAACAAATACAATGATAAAGCAATGATATAATGTATTCTATACAAGCCAGTTTCAACTGAAGCATACAATATTTTCATAAAAAATATCCGTAGCTGAAAATGGAATTTCTCTTTTAAGAATATAAATGAATTAATCAATGAAGACTGGATGATGTCATCAATGACATCACTATGGTTACCATTCACAATAGGGCACTAATGATACATTGTACAATAAACTGCTGTTTATAGCATGAGCTGTGTATTACAAGTGCCATTCCAACCCTAACCCTAACCCTCACCCCGTCCGTAACCCTAACCCTAACCCTAACCCTCACCCTGTCCCTAACCCTAACCCTCACCCTGTCCCTAACCCTAACCCTCACCCTGTCCCTTAACTGAACCCTATCTCAAACCCCAACTCTAACCTAATATCTTAACCCTAACCATATCCCTTAAAACCAACCCTAACCCCAACATAATCAACGTCAACTTTACCTCAAACCCCGTCCCCAACCCTTTCTCAAACCTAACCCCAACTAAAACTCATAACCTTAACCCCATCCCTTAACCCTATCTCAAACCCTAACCCTGTCCCCAACCCTATGCCCAATCTGTGCCCAACCCCAACCACAACCCTTCATTTCTCCCCCCCCCCGCCACCCCTACTGAAGTACAAGTACATCCTATGGTTTGTACACTTGTAAATGAAGGTTATAATTAAGATCGTATTTATATCCAAGATACCAGAAGTCCGGAAACTGGTGTTACGAGACTGTTACTTCATAGACTAGAATAATTGTGATAACATTTATTCCTGTACATGTAACTGATTTGGGTGTATAGTCTGTGTGTTCATAAATCATTAACTGCTACATGTCTGTAAAAATTCATGGTTTGTTTGAAGTAATAAAAATTGAAAGATATATTACGCCATTTTGTAATTTTCATTATTAGTGTTATTTAATAGAATTCAAGAAATGAGAACAAGGATGCCTGAATAGTAAATTTAATCACTAAAGAACAGATGTCTGATATCCCTGTTTTCTGCCATGTATGCAAATATTTAATGACCAGCCTTTATATTTTGAACACATCAAATGCATCTCACACCATTGTTGATGTAACTTTACAAAAGTCCAACATGGTGGATATTCAAGAGGAAGGGAAATGACCAATTCAATTTTGTGATGTACTCATTTTACAATAGAGTGGGGAAAATATGACAAGTCTCTAACCTCACGTTAAAATGGTGTAAATTGCCATTGGATTAGATACCCTACCAGTGCACAATTTGTCAACATCCAAAACATCGAATGACATCCTTCTGAGAAAACGGATCTCTACATTTTTGTACGGGGATGTATTGGTTCATTCCCGACTTTCGATAATATTCAATCAACACAGCCTTGAATTCGACCTTTTGACTGATAACAAATTCCTAATTGGAATGTAAAGATCAGTTAGTTGATGAAATCCAATGACATGATTCAAAATTCGCTCTGAAAAAGTTTGTTTTGTACCAAAACATCCCTGTACAAAAATGTAGAGACCAGGAAGGTGTAATGTATTTATGTAGGACTTGCTCAAGTCTATTGTTGTTGTTGGCTGATGTCACGTAGCCCATCTTTGGCTCAAGTTTTTACATGACACGTACGGTACAGCTCAGAAATAAACCAGGATTAACGTTCATTAAGTTTCCTCTTTAACGTGCTGTCCTTAGTATTACTAGGAGTAGTCTATTACAGAAGGTTATCGAATACATCAGCAATTTACACCATTTTAACAGAGACTTTT
>CM021539.1:994251-1006698 GCA_010994315.2 Pisaster ochraceus | reverse complement strand
AACACAACCTTTAAGTAAAAATTAAGATGTAAATTTAAGTAAATTCACATTGTGCCCTTAAGCAAGACATTTAACCATTATTGCTATGTCCTTTGGATGGGACCTTAAGCCGTTGGTCCCATGTGTTGTGTAATGCAAAAAAAAGAACCCAGTGCTCTTATCGTAAAGAGAAGGGGTTCGCCCCGGTGTTCCTAGTTTGATTGGCTGCATATTGCGCCACAGCACCTTGTAAACCATTACATGGTGCTATGTAAAGGAGTAGGTCTCATACTTCAGAAACTTTGCCCCAAATACCTTGCAGGAAAATACTGAATGTTGAAGCGCCTTGAGCGTCACTAAGTCACGGATATGAGCGCTATATAAGAAGCCACTATTATTATCATCATCAAGCCAATCCCAGGCCATCATCTTAACCCACTCGCATCATCCATCGTAATGAAGAGCTGCAAACTCTCCCTGATTCTGCAGAATCCTGAAAATAAGCCAATTTTTTCATGTTCTGATGAACAAATTTGAAACTCTTTCTGTTTATGGAAACTCTCCCTATTATGTTGAATGTAATAGCAACTAATCAAAGGAGATCAGACTCATGCTCATGTAAAAGAGATACATCTGAACGTTTTTGAGTATGGAGTATGGTTTGGATGGATTTCTTGACTAACTGTTTATTTTGTTGATGTTCTGTTTTGTTTTTCTCCACATTAATAACCAGGTTGACCTCTGACCTGAATGAAACCGTAGCAGCTGACGGTATTGAGCTGACTCTTAATGATTTTGTAGTTAAAGCTACAGCCTTAGCGAGTTTGAGAGTACCTGAAGCTAACTCATCATGGATGGAGGATAGAATAAGGCAGTAAGTACCTTTAACCCTTTCCTGCTTAGCGAATGAGTTGCAAGTAAAGTTAGCTTTGTAGAAATCACAACACTTAAAGGACATACCTACTTTGGAACATGTGATCAATAGAACAACTGTCTGTGCAGTGTGGAGATGCATTCACCACAGAAAACACAGTGGATGATGTTAAATGGTCAGATAGAAGGAGGGTTGACTGTGTACTGTGGAGATGCATTTACCACATGATATCTTATTGCAGGTTTCATAGTTTATTATTCAAAACCAGTGGATGATATTGAATGGTCAGACAGTAGGAGGGTTGACTGTGTACTGTGTAGATGCATTCACCACATGATATCATATTGCATGCTGGCATAGTTTATCTGTCATTCATAAATATCTGGGACAGTTTATCCATTCTGATTAGTCCAAGAGGAAATCGTTTGGCCAAGTTTAAACGTGCTATGTGAACACGCTGAAGAGTGTTTTAAAGCTTGGCCATAGGAAATTTAGTTTATAAAAGGCGCTATCAGATGATTTTGTGCAGAGTGCAAATTTCAGACCCAATCTAAGTAGGTCACATTATTTGGCCCGCGCTAAAATGAAATTTGCGTGGCATTTATGTTTATGCACACAAGTTTGAACTTGCATGAGGAGCTGTCTAGCACTCACCATGGGTAGCAATTCACTGCAGAGTCGAGAAGAGGCGAGCTCGGACTAAACGGTCAGATTTGTTCTCAACTTTTCAAAGTTTTTTTCAATGTTATAAACGAATAGGTATTTATGAATGGGAATAAAGATTGGCGTCTCAGATTAAAACCTTGCAGGGTCGTGGCTGTGCGATAAAGGACCTGGCCTTTAGCTCGGTCCTCTATGGCACAGCTGGCCCTGAGTGGTTTCCTTATGCCGCCCTTTTATTCCCATTAAAAACCATCTGATTGATGTTGATTGGTCAGACGGTTAGAGGGCTGGTCTTACCAATTTTGTTTCGTTCTGTTCTTCTTGAGACTCTCTTTAATTTGTAAAAAATGATGTTATTCCAAACCAAACAAAAGGAGTCAGGTGGCCTCGGTGATAGGAGAAGTGTATCTTCCTCTAAACTTTACTGGATGACCCTCCAATCGGCTATTCATTGTTTGTTCTGTAGGTTTCATCATGTAGACGTCAACATTGCTGTACAGACAGAAGCAGGAATGATGACTCCAGTAATCTTCAGCGCTGACACAAAGGTCAGTATAAGAATCTCTGGATTCATAACAAGGAGATTTTAATTGATGTCATAATTGCATTGGAGGTCAGTTTTGGTTTTTCTCTTATCAATAATCTTTGTTATATCATGGTAATAGACTGTGAGTTTTAATTGGTTGAGAACCAATCACATGATGTGCTATAAAGACACCTGACATAGCTCAGGGGAACATGAGGGTACACTGCCCTGATCGTGCCCACTGTTGGCCATTTACAGCGCCTTGTACAATATTAGAAATAGCCCTGGGTATGAGGTTGTAATTACGCTGGCACTAGGTAAACTTATCTACCATCCTGCTGTGCGATGTGCCGTGGGGAGCAGTGAAGCATGTTTCTGTCAACGATCGTCATTATTGTTTACAATTCATTTGCCACTAGCACTGTTTGTCTGTTTTTTAAACTGTGGCTATTTCATAGTAATAATGGTGGAAAATGACAACAGATTGTCTCCAAAGAAGAGGAATCTATTACCTTGGTATAACAAAACAATTATTGCACGCTGTGATAGTGTACAAAACACTATCAACCCCATCACAGCGTGCAACAGTTGTATGCTGTACACTCATTGCTTTGTGAAGTCTGCAGCAAGAAAACCACAAAACACCTTGTATAGGATTTGAACCTAGAACATTTCAGGATAAAGTACATTGTTAGTTTTGGTGTTAACGCTACACCAATGTGTGATAAACGCTGTATACTCCATGTTTTGTGAAGTCTTCAGGAGGGAAATCCACAAGCACTTGGACTGGACTTGTCTCAAAAACTTTTGGGGATAATACAAAATAATATTTTGGTTTTGTTACACCTTAGTTTCACATATCAAGTAATGAACCACAATGGAAACTGACTGAGTAAATTTCAAATAATTTGGGTTGAGCCAAGACAGAAAAAAAATTGCCAGTCAGTTTCCCTTGTGGTTTATTACTTGATATTTGAAATAAAAATTCACATCCCCTAGTATGGTAAACTTGGGTGTGATCCCTGGCTACACGGCAGTTACAGGTTGAATGGCTTCTGACTGGCACCCCTGAACAAAGATATTGACAAAATAGGGAGACCGTCAACATGAGGGTTAGATAGCTCAGTGGGTAGAGCACCTGCAGATTTATCCAGAGGTCACAGGTTCAAGTTTTGCTCTAGTCATTGTTTTCTTTGTTCAACCTTAAATTACCTTTTGGTATCAAGTAATTCACTGCTGTCTGCTAAAAATGTTTGTGATGATTAAATGTTGATAATAATAATGTGATTGTTTTTCTTTGTAGGGGATTAGTTCAATTAATCAAGAAGCCAAGGAACTAACAGAGAGAGCCGTTGAAGGAACTCTTAATCCTCAGGAATATCAAGTAAGAATCAATCCCCAGTCAGAAAGTTTACAAGACTTAATCCTATTGTACTTAATCTTCAAGAAATCCTTGACTCTAAATTGGTCAGACCAGAGCAACAAGATTGTGGTATTAATCTCTATTGCACAGCCCATATCAGACCTTGTTCTAATGCACTGTTCAAACACGCGTAGTGCGCTATTTTGAGCTATGCGTCAAGTTTGCTTGAAGATAAAAATTCGTTATCACAAGCGAGCTCATGGAATACAGAAAATGAAGTGCATCTTCGTCCCACATCCAACTTGGCCTTCAGCCTTGTTGGATGTGGTTCGCAGAAATTCTATATTTGTTCGTATTCCACTCAGACTGGTAACATTGTTAAGGCTCCCCTCTTGTCCGTCTGTCTACTAACATGTAGTCATAAAAGATACAAACAAAAGTCACTCTGGGAGCTTGGTCTACCAGCTGGCTGTTTGGTTTGTGTTGTTGAGCTAAACTTGTATGAAGGGCAATCATTTCAACCTTGGTGGGGTTTTTTGTCGAGCGCAAAATTTGTTACTTGTACATCTCTGCATAAAGCCAGTGATGCTACTCTTACTTGACACCAAACATGTAATTCTGCAGAATCCACAGACTACTTGGTTGGGATTCGAACCCACAACCCTAGCATTGTAGAGCAGTGTCTTAAATACTAGACCACTGAGAGTAGGGCAAGGGTTTCCAACACCAAACGGTTAAATTGATTGCACATTTCTTCTCTCTTGATGGATGTTTAATTGATTGTTTACTGGAGTCTACATTGGTGTTGATTTGTCTTTCCTTCTAGGCTGGTACCATCACAGTGTCTGACCTTAGTAGTTTTGGGGTCAAGCAGTTTGCTACTATCATCAATCCAACACAGTCCTGTGCAGTAGCTGTTGGTGCTCTGCAGAATATCATGGTACCTGATGAAGACACGGATGAAGGGTAAGGGTTACCAGCTATACAATGACTTTGGCTTTGGCCACAGCTTAACCACTGCGTTCTGTGTGTCACCATTACAACTGGAGCCAGTGTCAGAAGCCATAGCCAAAGACCACTCACATCTGTATCTGACACAATGGCTTGGCTTGGCTCTGGCTGTGGCTATGGCTTAAGCACTGCATTCTGTGTTTCAATATCACCAATGAAACCAAGGGTAGCACTGAAGCTAGTGACAGAAGCCATAGCCAAAGATCACTCACATCTGTATCTGACACAATGGCTTGGCTTGGCTCTGGCTGTGTGACTATGGCTTAAGCACTGCATTCTGTGTTGCAACATCACCAGCGAAGTCAGTGGCCATAGCCCAAAACCCCATGGGCTGTTTCAGACAAACTGGTTTAGGGTTTAGGGAAAGTTCAGTAAGACACGGCAGAACTGGGTAAACTCACCTCTATCTGTAAACTGTGACTTGCTTTTTTTTCTACTCAACCATTAAGTGCAAAGTATACTTTTGTTTTTTTGAGCCATTTGATTGTTTTAGTCTTATATAAATGTATATTTATACAATAAAACTAACCTGTAAAAATTTCATTTAAAAAGGTGGTAGTGGTTTTGAGATAATGCCTAAAATTTGGAGCGGTTATGTCCGGTCAGGAAGAATAATCTGCTATTGGAAAACACAATCTGAGAAACATTTCATGCAGAAACATTTCATGCAGAAACATTTCATGCAGAAACATTTCTCAGATTGGCAATCTCCGGAATCGCTTTCTCTAAAACCACATTCCTTAGAAGGGAATTGTTTTTCAAAACGTTATACATTATCAACAGCTGCAGTGCTTCTTTCCAAGTAAGTTTTTATGGTCATTAATAGACCTTATGCACATGATGTCATTTCAGTAGGGCGCCCTCAAAAGGAGGTTGTCCATTGGCCAATCCTGTGCACTGCTCGTTCGATTCTGTGCATTTCCATTGTTTCGTCATCATTTTACTTCTAAGATGGCGGCTAGATGACGTTAATGCATGAGGTCTATTTTTGGTGTAATTGCCAAAGGTGAACCCTGCCTCGAAGTAAGACAGGGTCATCATTGAGCGGCTTTTGGCTTCTATGGCTGTGACTTCTGGCTATAGTGTCTTTCCTTCAACAGCAATGGTAATAGTGTATGCGTTAAGTCTTTATTTGTTTTTTGTGTTGACAGGTACCGGGCAACAACCATAATGAACGTAACACTGAGCTGTGATCATCGAGTTGTGGATGGAGCTGTCGGAGCTCAGTGGCTGCAGAAATTCAAAACACTTCTAGAAAAACCTCACACAATGCTTCTCTAATAGGCAATAAACAACCCCTCCCCTACACCTTACCTCCTGTAGCTGGTTTGTCTCTAGTCTGATTGATGCGTGCTGTTTTTGCATTCTTATAAAAAGTTGGTACACAATTGGGATTCAAAATATAAATTATCATCAAAAACATTAATTAAAATTTTCATTTTATAGCAGCTTTCTTGTTTAGTTTTCAAAGCACATGAAAGAATTTCAAGCATAATTATTATTGATGATGTAAAAAATTGTCACTGACTGTGCTGGATCCAGTGAGGTGCCAAAGGCAATTTAATCCAACGTCTGCATGTATAATAATAGCCCTCTGGATTAGTAACAGCCAAGTCCCTCCCTGGAACATAATTATAATAACATTGGAGTCTTATACAGCACTTGCATCCACCAATAAGGTACTCAAGGCACTTGAACAAAGAGAAACAGCTTTTTATAAAGACAGGGTTTGAAGTTGATGAGTTATGAGACCCATTTATGTAGCACTTTGTAAGGGTTTACAAGGTTATGCGGAACATTCGGCAGCCACTGCCAGAAACACCAGGGCAAACCCCTTCTCTTAGCGATAAGTGATACTGGGTTCTTTTACGTGCATTCACAACACACGGGATCTACAGCTTTACGTCCTATGCAAAGGATGAAGGAACAACGGTTAAGTGTCTTGCTTAAGGACACAAGTGTCAAGACTGGGTTCGAACCCCACACTCTGCTGATGAAAATTATTCTCAGCACCCCCCACGACACACCTCTCTCTAGATACTATGTGACTGCGACTTGTGTTTATGTCACTCATAAATCAAAACAACATGTAGACTTCTGGAGTGATTTGCAGCTTTTTTTTTATTGGAAAATCAAAGAAAATGTAAGTATTTTGTTGATTTCATTTTATATAATTATTAAGAAGTTAACCTTTGTAGGGAGGTTTTGAGGTTATAAAATATATGTAAGAAAGTTCATGTTGTTACTAGAGTGTTTTATTAACAATTGAGATGGTAGATGGAAATGGTTTGTGGACGCTGATTTGGAAGTGTAATTCTTGTGTTGTTGCCATGAAAACAGATATTGGTATTTGGTTGATTTATATCACGAGCCATTTGTGAAATTAATTTTTAAATGTCCAGTACAAGGATTTGCTTTACCATAGTATATGCTCAAATATGAATTACTTTTGTTAACCCTCCTACTCTCTGACCATTCAATATCGTCCATTGCGGTTTTGAATGATGGTGAGTGCATACACGCTACACAGTTAGTTCTGTGCACAGTTGTGCCACCACAACACACCTCTTGGGGTTGAATGGTTTCAAATGGTTGGTGGACTCACTAGAAATGGTACCAAGAGTAGGAGGGTTAAAGACGGTGTTGCTGGGTCACATGGTCAGTGTGAGCTTTTGGTAATCTCCAGATTTGAAAATTCACCTTCATTGCCTCTTATGTAACTGTACAGCCTAACTAGAAATTATAAAACTCTGTTCTTTTATTCTGAGGAATTCAAACATGAGGTGTCTATTGTCCTTCGGAGTCCTTCTAAACAAGTAATTGAATGAGTTTTTTTGAACCGAGGCTGTTTTTTTATGTTTTGCCAACTTGTCAAATTCCATCAAAATTTAGGAAAATACAATTCTTGTAATTAACACTCAGGTTGTTTTTCTTCGAATTTCATCAAAATATTTTTAAAAGCCAGTTTTTTTTACTTTCTAGGTTTATTTAATTTATGAATGTGGGATAACATCCACTAACGATAATGGCATAATTATTATCTTAACTAATTAAGACAAATGTTTTGTGAATTGATCTTATCACAAACCAGCTTTGAAATCCACCTGGCTCCAATTTCATGGCTCTGCTTTTTACTGTAAGTGGAAATCGGCAGTTAAAGAAGCAGACAAATCTGCACAAACTGAAGCATATTTCACATGTAAGCAACGGAATTTTAGCTTGTGCACATGTGTACCTCGCATTAGTTACTAAGCATATTTTGCTTTTACAGCTAGCGCTGAAATTCTGCACTTACCCTGTAAGCGTAGAATGGCGACCGTAAAGTGCAGAATTCAGCGGAAAGCAGAGACATGACATTGGGCCCTCTACTGAGGTATGTTGAGACAACATGTACGTAAAATTCTCTTAATGAGTTGTGACGCTTCTAAAAAGAACAGGGGCCAATTTCATAGCGCTGCTTAACAGTAAGCAAAGTTTCATGCCAACTATAACAGAAAATTTGCTTAAGAGTTAGCGTATTTAACATGGCCCAATTTCATAAAGCTGTTAAGCAGAAAATACTGCTTAGCAATTTTCTATGCTAAGCAAAAAATGAGTAGGGCACTAGTCACAACAATGTAAACTGCATGGAATTTGGGTTGGTAACCAGTTTCAGCTAAGCAACATTTGTCTGTGCTTGGCAAGTTTTTGTGCTTACAGGTTTTATGAAATTGGGCCCAGGTTAGCAAGAAAATTAGGTGCGTAGCTTGCGCGTTCACCATGGATTTGCATTGTTACCTCTGTAATTTTCATACAGTAAGCATTGGAAGGTTAGCATGCTTTTTTATGTGCTTATGGTTAGCAGCACTATGAAATGGAAACTCTCACAGTAAGCACAAAATCAGCTGCTAAGCAGCTCTATGAAAATGGGCACAGGTGGTCGGATCAACACAACTCATTGAGAGAGTTTTATGTACTTTGGTTTCTCCGCAAACCTCACTAGATTGTATTCCCACCATGCAAAGTTTTGAATCTTAATTGGGCCATATTATGGAGATTCTTGCTGTTGGTGGATGGTGCTCACAAATGTAAATTCAAGTGTGAAGAAAGATTTCTATTTATGTTGGAAATGTTTGTAATCCAAATTATTCCCCAATGCTTGGTTTGCTGCCTTGGGAGCATAGACTCTTCAGCTTTAAGAGGTAAGATATGAAGCATCCCTAAAACTCAACAAAGTGTCTGAAAATTGTAAAACCAACTTTGAGTTGACTTATGGACAACTTACTAAAACTAGAGTTTCTTTAATTGTTATTGATCCACTCTTTATTAAATAAAGACTGGTAGATCATCCCCCCAAATTACGCTCTAAAAATGCAATTATAAAAAATAAAAATAAAAATCTAAGTTAATTTTAAAACTGATCAAATAAGTATTTTAAATGAAAAGTTGATAAAAGGAACAAAGTTCCCGCTTCAAACATTGTGATACATTAATCTTCTAAAGTATGCTTTTTGTGAAAGCCTTAAACTGAAGGACTTGATTGGTTGTAGGGTCACCTGACTAGACTGCAGGACTCGATTGGTTGTAGGGTTACTTGTCTACACTGCAGGACTCGATTGGTTGATTGGTCGGAATCTGGTGTCTCACAACTAAGTATCGCATGAGCTCAACCATGAAATCCCACCGAAAGAAGATTGTCTAGTTGGTATATATACCGCAGCTGGATTTGGTGATTCGAAAGGTCAATTTCAGGTGCTAAAATAACTATACTCGGGTTCCAATTTCATGGAGCAGAGAATGCTGAACAACTCTCTGCTAAGCAATAATAAGCAGGATACCAGTCATAGATTGTACATAAGACATAGTACTTTGGCTGGTAACCATATTCTAGTAAGCACAATTTTGCCGTGCTTAGCTACTTTTTGTGCTTAAGCAGCTCTATAAAATTGGGCCCTGGGTCCACATAGTGCTGCTTAACGGTAAGCAAATGATCGTACTAACTAGAGCAAAAACAATTGCTTAAGCATAAGCGTATTTCACAAGAAAATCAGACGACCAGCTTGCGCGTTCACCAAGGATTCGCGCTGTTCATCATTCATTTTCATACAGTAAGCATGGTAAGGTTAGTATTTCTTTTCGTGTGCTTACAGTTAGCAGCGCTATGAAATGGAAACTAGCGCAGTAAGCACAAAATCAGCCGCTTAGCGGCTCTATGAAATTGGGCCCAGGTCAGTCGTTCAGTGAGTATTTAGAACCCTAATGTATCTAGTCAAATTTACGTCCAGTGATTTTCCATTTTGGAGAATTCCATTTGAACAAATAACCGTTTTCCTTCTTGGACTGGAAGTTTTCCGTTTCTGGATTTCAGTGGAACAATCTGGGAACTGTTTTTGGTCTGGGGCCTAACAGTCTTCTGCTTAGCAAAAATTAGCAGGATACCATTTACAAATGGTACATGTAAGATGGTATTTTGGCTGGTAACCTTACTCTGGTATGCATACTTCTGTTGTGCTTCGCTACTCTTTGTGCTTAAGCAGCTCTATGAAATTGGGCCTTGGTGCCAGCCAGTAATTTGTGCAGAGAATGTTTGCATTTTGCCAAAACAGAAAGTGATTGGCCCTTTACAAATTTTACTTATGAATACAGCACTCTAAATATGCTGTTGGATTGACCTAACTGCCTACTGCATTCAGTTATCAAAATTATCAATTATTAATAACAACCAATTATATAGGAGCAGCATATTAAACGTTTGAAGATATCCAGATTGATCAGATTCAGAAAATATATATATTAAAAATGTAGTTTTATCCATGGATGTAAATCTTGCCATTGTTTGCATTTGAATTTTTAGTTTGAGGCTGTGTTTATGCAGTATAGGATGTAGACGTCCTCATGAAAAATGCCATTCGTCTCTATTCCTTGCTGTTCTTGTACAGATTGTTCCTGCATAAGATCTTATGTCATCCCTACATTTTTTTCTATCTCTTCTCCTTTTCCCTGTTCTTGGTTGCTAGCCACTCAAGTTAGTCTTGACATGGTATTTTGGCCGGTAACCTTATTCAACAAAATTATGCTTACCGGAATACATGGAATAAGGTTACCGGCCAAAATACCATGTAAAATGTACATTCTGTGACTGGTATTCCTGCTTAAATGTGCTCAGCTGAACATTTTAAGCACTATTTTGTGCTTAAGCAGCTCTATGAAATCGGGCCCAGTTGTCCGTTCCGGGCAGTGTTCAGTCCACCTCCATTTAGCCTGTTTTATGTTCCTTATCATGTCTTTAATAATTCCTGCTGTCGTTCGTCTTTCTGTCGTCTGACCCAGTCCCTAATTGAGATGTGAAGCATTTATCTTTCCATTGTTCTTTGTGTTATACAAAGTTTGTGCTGTTCCTGTATTATTGCTGTCCATGTTTCTGCCCCCATAGGTCGTTGATGGTAGCACACACTGATCAAACACTCTTTCCCGTAGAGCCAGTGGTATCCTCATGTTGCAAAGTATACCTTAAAACAGTTTAAAACTTTAAAACAGTTGAGATTGTAGGATGGAGGGAAACATGCACCAGGCAAAGAGTTTCAAAGAGATGCAGTACGTGGAATAAAGCTGTTGGAATGGCTCCTTGTTCTACATTACAGCAAAGTGAGAGTGTATGGGTGAGAATTAGAAGCAGAAAGCCTGGTTCCAAGCTCAAACATCCTGATAGGAGGAACCAGGCTGGACACACTGGGCTAAACCAAGATGTCTATAACATGGTGAAGATTTAAGAAAGTTTTGAATTTTGAAAATAACTTGTAAATAAGAGCTATCAAAGAATTTGATACCACTGGAAAAATAATTTGCATCGGACGATTTTTGAATTCTTTCTAACACAAAACAATAATTTATTGACAAATAGCGTCTCAAAAAGAAACCTGTACAATTTCAAGTGATTTTACATTTTCAATTTTAAAACAATCACGTAAACATTGACAAGGCAAGAATAGTCCAATTATTACTGTAAAGAAAGAAGCCTACAGTCTAAATAAATATCTCTGATTCCATGATTTCTTAGTCTGTCCAAATATAAGTGATTTAAACAATTATCAGGAAACTTTGTCCTTGTATCTACTTGAAAAATATCGAACGTGAATTAAGAGTTTGTTATCTGGCCCCAAGTTTCTTAAGGAAAATTATTGCTTACCACGTATTGTGCGTGAGCTTTTTGTAAAGTAGCCCACTGGGCTACTCTGTGCATTTCACTTGACCCCAGGAAGAGTAGCCCAGATTATCAACATGTATATAAATGTATCTAATAGGGAGACCGCCAACATAGGGCTGGATAGCTCAGTTGGTAGAGCGCCGGTACGTTAATCCGGAGGTCCTTGGTTCAAGTCCTGCTCCAGTCAATTTTTCTTTGTTCAAACCAAAATTAAGTAATACAAAATTTACCCTGTCAGTTTCCCTTGTGGTTTATTATTAAATGTATCATTCTGATGTGTTAATCGTAATGATCACAACATTGAATAGTCAAATGCAGTTGTATTTAGACACTCTCAAATATATTTACACATTTAAAAATATATACTATTCACATCTGAAAATGAAGAGATAGGAGCATTATAAACAAGTAGATTGCACAGTTTCAATAGCCCACAGGTCAAGTTGATAAGTGGTGTTTACTAACCCACAGCATTTTTTACTAGTCAATGTACACCTTCTTACAAATTTCACTTTACAAAGTTAAAGGTAAACGAGGACCAGCCAAAATAACTGTACCTGAGATGGCATATTGGATCCTACTTCTATTAAATACGATTTTCTCATGCTAAGCACATTTTTGTGTTCTGTATATGCAGCTTTTTGAAAGACGACTAAGGTTTTATTTTCTTGCTAAAGAATAGCGCAAAATTTTGAGTTGGTTCTTTTAAGGCTCTGTGGTGACATTGCTGTTGAAGATGCAGCTGGTGACAGTCTATCATCACCTAGACTGTTTGTAGGGACAGATCTGTGTAGAGACTGTTCAGTCTGGCCTTCTTGACCCTGTGACCTCTCTATTTGTTCAGTCTG